>CAMZMU010000097.1:17516586-17821464 GCA_947311845.1 Poa pratensis | reverse complement strand
CTATTCATGTTTTGGTGCTGATTGTTATTTCTTGGTTTAACATGGATTAGTTAGTTCTATGGACACTCATGCATGCATCTAGATGGTCAACTTTCTCCCTTTTGCTAGCCCAAAAACTCCAACAAGCAAAAACTTGTTTCCAACACCTTCAACCAAAGTTATTCCAGTGAGTCCACCATATCTACCTATTGGCTTTATGCTATTCCGAGTATGTTTAACATGTTGTTTGTGTTATCTTACCTCTGAATGAAAATGTTTATGTTATTGATTGCAATGGAAAAAAATTGGTTATATAGCTCTCACGAACTTGATGCACAATGTTCTTTTATTTGCATAATAAAACTTGACCCATTGTGATTAAGATTATGATGTTTGTGGCTTGATGAATGTTTTGGGTTGGAAGTTAGCCCATATGTGCTGTCACATGGCAAGCTTTCAACACGCTCTTCATCTCATTTAGTTGATATCATGTGCTTTTGTCTATGGATGCTTATCATGTTGAAATAAATGTGGAAATAGAGTGAGTTTAAATGAGTTTGTGTAAATGGTTAGAGAGACGCCTGGGCCGCTAATCTAAGCCATGCATCATTCATGGTGGAAATTTACTTACATACTATGGTGAACCTTCTGTGATACACCTTGCAATAAAAAACTATTCCAAATGGTAAATAAAAAGGGTGTTGAGATTGTTCATTTTGTTTGTTTGTCTTGTCATTTTGATATGGGCTTGTTCCATATCTTGGGACAAGAGGTACCCCAGTTGACGCTCTTGATGATACTATTATGCTTACAATGATATTTAATTGAACTTGCTTTGTTTCCCAAGTTGAGTAACACATGGTGTAAGTACTTGTATTCAAGGGGCATGAGACATTCAACCCATTCTTTATCAAGCACACTACTCATATTTGCTTTCACTTTAACCTTAATCATTCAAGATGCTATGATAGGGGCAATGAGAGCTTGACACCAATGAATACCTTATTGCAATCATTAACTTAAGTAGAAGAGTTTGGAAGTTGGATGAAACTTATGCATGCTTTACCTCTACTCACATATACATCTTTCCAAAGTGTACACCTATCATATTCAGATTTTCATCTACACTCTATGACCATTGTAGGATGTTCTACTTATCATTATGCATACATGTGTTCCATATTACTTGCTACCATTTGTGAACTATCAATGAACATCCTTGTCTTGAATACTTGATATCACTTCATAAACTATTTGCATATTGCTACTCCTTTGAAGAATGAATCATTTGACTATATGTAGCAATAGTAATCATCTTTGATATCATTGTTAAGTATTAAATTGCAAAGTCCATGTTAGTTTTATCATCTTCATACTCGAGGACGAGCATGGATTAAGCTTGGGGATGTTGATGCATGTAAAATGCATACATGAACTTTGCACTTTAATTGCTTATATTCCAATCATATTTGCATCATATAAGGGTTATATCAATGTTTTATAATGATTTTTGGGAATATTCATTTATTTCCTATTTTTATGGAATTAACCACAGGCCCCCGTTTTCTTATTTTAATGTTTCAGGGACCCAAACGTCAACGAAATCACCTGGAAATTTACGGGCGTCAATATTTGGAAGGAAGAAGACCTGTGGGCGAAGGAAGCGAACAAACGGAGGCCCGAGGGCCAAACGGGGCCCACGCGGCCAGGTACTGTCCGCGTGGGACCCACCCGTTTGGCCTCGTGGCTCCGTTGCCTTCGATCTTCTCCACCGACATCGTCTTGACCTAAAAACGCCTATAAAAAAGGTCCCCCGACGTTCTCTGGAAGGAGCGCCGCACAAACACAGAAACACCGAAACGGAGATCAGGAGCTGCAGATTGGAGGGGGAAAACTCCGGCGGGGCGCTGCCGGCGTGGTCTCCATCTTCTCCATCGACTTCTCCACCGTCTCCATGATGAAGAGGGAGTAGTCCACCTCTGGACTATGGGTTTGTGGAAGTAACTTATGTATCTCTCCTCTCTTGAGCTTCACTAATTAGCACCGTATGAGCTGCTGAACATGATTACGGTCACCGTTGTAATACCTTTGTGGTGGATCTTTATGAGTTAATATATGTTTGAGATTGCAATGTTTGTTTCAGTTATGAGTATAGATGCATATTATGTACCCCGTTCTTGTCTACTTGTTTTGATCAAGCATGTTTATGAGAGCGTGTGTGGGGGAACGTGTGCATTAGTTGGAGTAACGGGGGGTGGCTAGTGCAGTGAACGTGAGAGAAAGTTCTGCGATCCACTTTGGTATCTTTACCTTACTTTGTTACCTCACTAGGGATAAACTAAAATACCATGCTACCGGGGATGTGGGCGTGACCATTGCCACTACTCCATGACTAGATCTAGCATGTTCTTATTTTCACTTCATGTCATGATACTTAATGCTATACTCTGAGTTATCTTAATTACTGAGGTGTTATGATTTAGTTCGCATCTTGGTGGAGTATAAGAGAGGTTAATAACCAAAAGATCTCTATGTTAGGACGTGATGCCCATATATCTAAGTAACTTGTTATCAAACCCTGTGTTGCAATCTCATATGTTAACTGTGTGTTCCATTGTCTACCACTTTATAAAGAGAGAGTGCATTTGTGAAACCATGAACCCCAGTCCATTTTTAATCATAAGAAACACCTTTCCAACACCATATACCACTTTTCTATTTTCAGCCATCATTAAATCCGAAAATACAAAAATACTTTTCATCTTGCATACATCATTCAAAAACCCAAAAATATCATTTATCATTGCATCCACCATCATTGCATATTTATTTCTTGTTTGCATTGCATAACTATCCTGATATCATTCTTACACCTTGTGCTTGACAACCACAGGTGAGGTTGAGGACCAAAACATCTAACCTTGTTTTGTAGGTAACCAAAAGAAGGATAAGAAGATAAATCTACCACTTCAGATTCCCCGAGAGTTCGATATTAAACCCTCGAGTCACCCCTCGTGGGGAAAACTGTCTTCCACTTACTATACACTCTGCACTTGGAGTCTCAACCTAATCCCGTTTACTTTTGCAGGTATCAAAGCCTTGCTCTTCGGACCATCACTCCCTCCGATCCATAATAGTGTCACAACTTTGTCTAGATACACATGTATCTAGTCTAAATACTTAACTGATACATATGAATTTAGACAAAGCTATGCCCACTAATATGGATCGAGGGAGTACATAAATCACAGACGAAGTGTTTCCGTGAAGCATGGTGCCCCTATCATCATTCACCATGCAAGAAATTCCAGCCATTGGTAACTACTACACAAAAGAAAAGATGTATGGGATCTTATGGTGTTGTCTCCGGCGGCTCTGCTCCCCTGACGGCCTCCGGTCGTTGGTGTGAGGGGGTCGCCGGACCCCACGCGCCTGGTTTGTATACAGTAGTTTAGGCTAGCTTGCTATGTGTTTCGACCGGCCATGGCCTAGCTCTCGCGGAGGTGATGCGGCGGTGAATAAAATTCCTTCAGATCCTTCGTCAGCATGGTGTTCCTCACTCGCGTCGACGGATCTGGAGATGTGTTGGTCAAGCGCGATCGACGGGCGGCGGCATCGATTTGGTGGTGGCCTTATGTGCTTCCGTCCCGCCGTCGCGATGGTGTTTGCTCCAGCGCCATCGTGGGATTGGATGCTTTATGTAGGATGCGGCAGGATCGCCAGTGCCCTCTTTGTCAAGTGCGGTGGTGGCGACCTCATCTGGATGATAGAGGGTTTGGCACAAAGAAGGCGGTTGCAGGTTGGTGGCTCCGGCTCAACTCTTCGACCATGTCGGATGAGGACAGTGGAACCATGGGCCGACGAACGCGGGGAATATCCCCGGCCGACGAGCCACAAAGCTTTAGGTCGCGTAGCGGCCTGCTTCATCGGCTCACAACGCAGCTTTGCCTGCTATGGCGTTTCTTCGGTCTTGGGAAAGTTGGTGTCTCTCCTATCTCCGTCGAAGCTTCGGCAACGGCGGCGTACGGTGGTGACTGACGGTTGTTTTGCCTTTAGGTCCCCCAAAAGTTTTTATGCTATTTTTGTGGGGTCCTTTTTGCAAAGTGTTGATCCAGTTATCTTCTGGTTGTCTCTAGATTTTGACTACGTGTGGGTTTGTACTCCTGTTTAATGAATGAAACGTGGTTTGTCAAAAAATAGATGAGGGCTGTTTGAGGAAGTTTTTAGGGGTTCTCAGAGGAAGTAGTGACGTTTTTTTCCCCGGTTGTATCAGGCCGGCCCATGAGCTCACGCAGGCCAGTAGCGAAATACTATGGGCGTGTGTTCTCACTTCTCACACGCTGCGCGTAGTATGGTCCAATAGAAGTTAAGCTGTTTGGGTGGGCTTACTTTCATTTTCAAGGACATGGCTGTTAGCGTCCACTCAGATTTAGCCCAGCACTCGGCCTAGTTTCAGACGTTTATGCGCACACAGCCCAACTACAAGAGTAGAGCCCATTCCATCCCAAAAGCCCGGACTGAAAGGAGGAGGAATCTCTCCCTTATAAGCTGGGTGTGGCCTCCTCCCCTAGGCGAGGTGGGACTAAAGTGAGCAGCCTCCACCGGTCTACAGAGGGGTCCTCACATCCCATCCCCCTAGGAAGCCCCCCAGGCGGGCATGGCAATGCTGGCTCTGATACCAAATGTTAGCGTCCACTCAGATTTAGCCCAGCACTCGGCCTAGTTTCAGACGTTTATGCGCACACAGCCCAACTACAAGAGTAGAGCCCATTCCATCCCAAAAGCCCGGACTGAAAGGAAGAGGAATCTCTCCCTTATAAGCTGGGGCCTCCTCCCCTAGGCGAGGTGGGACTAAAGTGAGCAGCCTCCACCGGTCTACAGAGGGGTCCTCACACCATGTCATTTTGGATGGTTATACTCCCATCCCATCAGAGTTGATCCTAGGTTTGATATTGGTGTTTCTCATTTAGGCGGAATATCATCCAGTGGAAAGCGATGTTCCCGTCGACAACGAGACACCTGTGATGACTTCGTTAATCTTAAGACTCGACCCGCCGACTCATTCTCACAGAGATGCTCACAGGGGTAGATATGCATTTATGCGCTCATAAGGATGAGTGTGTGCACGTGTGTGAATGTTTATGTTGTACTGTGTTTCAAAAAACAGTGAGCAATGTCATCTGGCCTCGTCTCATTAGACTTCACTTTGTTCGGGTCTGATTAGATGGAGTGAACGGATGCTTGTGCTGCCCGCATGGCTCGTCACTTCGTCTCAAAGAGTTTTTTTTAATAAGCGGAGAGTGAACCGGCCATGTCCTTGAAAATGAAAGTAAGCCCACCCAAACAGCTTAACTTCTATTGGACCATGTCAGGGACCCTTCCTATACCTCAGCATGGGCCTGGACTGGGCCAGCGCCGGAGCAGTCGTCATGGGCTTGGGCCCTCCCATCGGCAACGACGGGAACTACAAGTACCGAGCGTACCGCAACGAAAAGACCATCCAAGTTGGATCACGACGAAACGGTTCTCTCCCCGTCCTCTGCTTCTCTGCTTCCCCGTCCTTGCTCCTCTGTTCTTCCCCAAATCCTTGCTGAAATCCTTGTATCCGGATCTCTGTGTTGTTAATCCACTCGAACCCTAGAGCAACCCTTACACCTGGTATCAGAGCCGCAACACCACCCTTCCCAAAAAAAAATCCCCACCCAATTCCACCCGTAGATCAGGAGTCATCATCGAAACTTGTCGGCAAAATCAACTGCGGGAAGAGCGAGAAGCATCCATGGGTGCGGAGGACATGACCAAACAGGACCTCTTCAACCAGCTCAAGGACCTCATCATCGCCACCCAGGATCGGTTGGCGGCCCGCACGGACAAGACCGACGCGAGGCTGGACGGAATCGCCAGCGATTTCAACGCTTGGTGACCGTGGCTCGAGGGGCGCGTCGATGCCCTGCAGTCTGCCGTCGCCGCGCTGCAGCGGCAAGCGGCGACCAACGTACCACCCGCCGAGGTGCCTACACCAGCGAACCCTACCGATGAGGTTCCCGCGCCAGCGATCTCCGACTCCGACGCCAAGCTCGTCACCATCGACGTTGGTGGCCCCGCAGCACCCGCCCCAACAACGGCGCCCACGGAGCGCATGACCACCATCGACATCGTTCCCGTGCTTGCTGCACCTGCAGCAACCGACGGCACCCTCCACGGTCAAGCCGTCAGTGGCGTTCTATCGACGCCCGCCACCTGTTTGATGGTTTGCCTGGCCCGAGACCCAGTGGCATCGCCCGTACTGGTTGCGTCCTCGGTACTGGCTCCGCCCGAGTGCGTCCACGGTACCAACACCATCCTTGTTGCAGCGTTGCCCCTGGTCACAATGGGCGGGTTCCCAGCAGTTCTGGCGCCTACGGTTCAGTTGCAGCAACTCTACAACGACAGTGAGTTCTTCATGCTCCCAACTTATAGTCAGTGCATAACAACCAAAGTTGATGTACATCGTCCTATGCCATGGCCTTCATTCGTGGGTGTTCATGCCGATGAAGATGAGGCACGGCCCTTGCCATGGCCATCGTTCAGGGAAATCAACGGCTGTGAGTTTCCAAGTGATGTAGTCACGAAGGCGTCTGGGTTGTGCATTTCAGATAGTTCCCATGCAGAAAGTTGTGCTTCTATTGAGTTCCAATTCTCAGAATTTTGTACCTTGCCTTGTGAGTATTTGGGTGTAGACACTACTGCTTGCAGCGTTTCATGGTTATTAGCTGGTTGCTTGCTTGCTGTATGCCGGGAATCTTCCGTCAAATCTTCAACTGAGTGTTGCAGTGCAATAGACAATGTGGCTGGATTACTTAGCACGGTGGATTGGCCCTTAATGGATTCCCATTGCAGAACAGCTGTTACAGTTTGTTTGTCTTGTCCCGAAGAGGCTGACCATTATTTTTGTTGCTCTGAACTGAAGAAATCAGTGGTTCTGCTTGTAATGAGGAGTTCTTCATATTCTCTTATATGTGATGAATGGGTATTGTCACCATGGGATCCTGGACAACCAGTTGTCTCCGACTTCACCAATATTTTCTACTCCTATGCTACTTTTGATATTTATCTCCAGAAACTGATGTTGCAAAGTCTTGCATATTCTGTGGGTATGGTCGTGTATTGTTCCAGTTTCTCTTGTACACGTGAAGATACAAGCTGCGAGAGCATTCTGACGCCAGACATCTTCAGTTTTGCCTGGACCAATTTGATCTGTTTTTTCGAGTCAGAGATGTGTGCCTTAGTGGTTGGGTTTCTTATTCGGGTAAAATCTGAAATGAGCAACAGGGATGTCAGCCTTAACACTGGTACAATGGGGCTGAGATACAAAGGTTTCCTCCGAGTATATGCGCCAACTCAGGCTGGACACCTTTCATATTATCCATGTGCTGCATCCTACTCACAGAAAAATGCATTATACATGCTGGCCTGTGGATTAGTGCTCCTTTCGAATCAGGAGGATGTACATAGGTTGGCCGATTCAGATAACGGTGTGTATTCAGGTCATGCTTGGTTAGCACAGGGCTTGGTTCTGATGTGCTTGCTTTATGAGGAACTGCTACCAACTTGGCCACCACCCACTGCATATTGTTCACTTACCAGCCACAGGTTCAGTGACCTTGATGTATCTATTCTTGCCATATGTGAGGCGTGGCTACTGAACCATCAGGAAATGATGCAAATGCTGATTGGGTGGTCACCTAGTGATCATGTAACAAGCATCACAAATGAGCTGTCAGGTGTAGATACTGAAAGCGGCTGCTTCTTTGTCTGGTGCAGTGGAGGGACTGCACTATTCTTGTTCCTGGCATTCGATAGACAACTTGGCTTTCAAGGAGGAGGTCTGCAATAATCTGCATTATCCGCTACCTCGCCTACCACAACTACGTTGACAACCTTGACTATCTGGACTCTGATGACCTCAAGGTACTACAAGTTCCAGGGAACCCCGGTGTGTGGGATGTTGCACTTTCTGCTGCATTCCAAGAAGTTCAGCTTCACATTTCTTGGGATCCCGACGGCTCAGAGATTCTCTGCTCTACGACTATGGCTTGGGGTCAAGCCATGTTTCAAGGAGGGAGGGGTGTCAGGGACCCTTCCTATACCTCAGCATGGGCCTGGACTGGGCCGGCGCCGGAGCAGTCGTCATGGGCTTGGCCCTCCCATCGGCAACGACGGGAACTACAAGTACCGAGCGTACCGCAACGAGAAGACCATCCAAGTTGGATCACGACGAAACGGTTCTCTCCCCGTCCTCTGCTTCCCCGTCCTTGCTCCTCTGTTCTTCCCCAAATCCTTACTGAAATCCTTGTATCCGGATCTCTGTGTTGTTAATCCACTCGAACCCTAGAGCAACCCTTACACATGGCACACGTGATCTCCCAGGGACTCAGCAAGCTCCCTTCTAATGCGTTATTAGGCTGCTTGGAGCCTTCTCGCTTAGTAAGCCAGGGACTCAGACAGTGGCGGAGCTCAGTGCAAACCAAACCGGGCCATGGCCCGCCCAGCCCAGCCCAAAACACTGAAGAATAGAACTAATTTTGGCCTAGCAAAGAAAAAAAAATCATAGTCTTCTTGCGCTGTCCCGCCCAACTTTCTGGCTGGAGCTCCGCCAGTGGACTCAGAGTAGAGAGAGAGCACTGGGCGGCCTCAGCGCATCCGTACGTACGTGCTGCCCGGCCGTAACATTATACTAGCACTGCGTTGCACTGCTGTTTACTGCCATAGATCTTGTAATCTTTTGCTGCGGCCAGTGATACCATACACTACCAGACGCGCGTGGTCTCCACTTAACAACGGGTTTACTTAACCTTGAACGACGCAGATCTTGGCCGAGCCAAAGGGAACATCGGCTCAGATAAAAATGTATCAGATCCAGTGGACACCTGACAGCACGCACCGGCCAGCACACCGTCGGGCCCGCCACGCACGCCTCTCCCCAGCTCTCCGTTGTGTCGCTGAGACGCTGACTGGTGGCCCCTTGCTGGGTGGGCGCGCTTTACTTAGCCACGACGCGCCGGAGCTCGGGCTAAGCAAAGCGTTCGTGCTTCTTCCTCCCCTCGCGGCCGTGTCGTGCTCCATGCTGGGGCGGCTGCTCTGATGGGCCGAGAAGCTTGCCACCTGTCGCTCCAGTCCAGCTATAAATAAGCCGACTTGTTTACTCTCCAGCTCGCCATTGCGGTACCTTCAAATCCCAACCATTTCCGCTTCTCTTCAAACCACCTGCAAATCGACTTCCCCCCTGATTCCATCGATCAAGAAAGAACGCGCTGATATGGGGAACTCGTACAGCAACAGTGGCTCGTCGACGTCGGGCGGGCACCTGCAGGCGCCGGAGCTGCCGCTGCACCTCTGCTTCTTCCTGCTGGTGCTGCTCGTCTTCCTGGCCTTCTCCTGGTACATGAGCTACGAGTCCGTCGTGGAGACCTTCGCCGACCAGGGCCGGCTCCTGCTCATGGTGTCGCCGCTCGCGCTGCTCCTCGCCGTGCGCTGCTGTCGGGCGGCGACGGCGACGGGCACGGCCACGGGCGGCAAGTGGGCAGTCTGCTGTCGTCGATGTCGATGCCCGAGAGGGACTCCATCCACCGCGCCGGCGGGTCGCCGTGGGGCGTCGGGCTCCTGCTCCTGCTGCTCCTCGTCATGGTGTCGTACCAGTCCAACTTCCGGAGAAGTGGTTCGCGCTCTAGTCCACTCACCAGCTGATGGATCGATCCATCGGAATCAGGGATCGGAACTCTAGTCAGTAGGTGTGGTAATGAATCCTTCGGAGTCGGAATCGCGAGAACCGTGTAAAGATTTACTGGTTGTAAACTTGTGATGGAACGCGCATCTTGTTTCTTCTTCGTTTCTCCCCCTGTAACTTTCTCATGATCCATCGCGGTAACAATCACAGTCTAACGGAGATAGTGCTAATTGTCAATGTGACGAGCTAAGCTAATTGTTTTTTTTCGAATAAAAGGAACCCCAAAGGGGCCCCCGTGTCATCCAATAAACAGTTTGTCCATACAGGATCCAGGTTCTTTTTGCCGATCATCCAATAGCATAAAAATCAGTAGGACACCCGAGTGCGGTGATTTGTCTCCCGGGCTACATGTAGCTTTATTTGAAAAAAAAATCAAAATCTACAGTTTGAAGTTTCCAAAAATTCTGAAAATAATTCTAGACGTAGTTATTGATGATTTCTACCAGTGTGCAAAAAATATGCGAAACATTGTGTATTGTAGGCTGTGTAAAAATGACAAATTTCTGGAGTTGGGTGGTGAACAGTGACAGATTCGAAATCACTCAAAATTTTCAGGATTTGTGTTTTCGTGTAGGCCGAAATACAAACTATTTCCAGTTGAAAATTTACAGAAGCGTAGAACATGTCTTGGTCAACATCTAGGATTTTTCCTGGAATTTTACGAAACTTTAAAATGGTGATTTAAAAAAATCAAAAATCGGGCTACATGTAGCCCGGCTACAATGTGAATTTCGGTACTTACTTTTCAAAGCAGCTACTACTCAGCTAAAACCAACAACTTCGGTACACGTAAACAGCTAAAGGTAACAACAAACTGAAGCCTAAACAACTACTAGCAAACTTCCTTGCTGCAGCACAGGGACAACGGCAGGCGAAAAGGCGACAAACTTTGAAGCAAGCTCTAGATCACAGATCAATCCTTCTGTTCGGATTTCATCTGTATCTTTGCCCATGATCTCCTGTGCCACTTTAGTCATTGTTTTAGCTCCTGCAGCAACATGCTTTGAGCCCGCTTCTCTGAAGTTTAGCCCAGACATGCAGAAAATTACAAGCATAAAGAACCACATTAGTGGGATCTCCAGGTCTAATTCTTTGAAAACAGGAATTATTCCTAATATTCCAAATAGACCAAAAAATAGCAATAGCTCCAATAATAGATTTTATGTCTCTGGCTCTCAGTCTCTGCCACCGAAAGGTGCAAACCATCTGCTATACAAATCATTGAAACTAATCGGAAGATGATTAATTCCTAAAGAAACACTTGCCACCATCCAAACATATTTTGCCAAAGGACACAAGAAGAAAAGGTGTTCTATAGTTTCATGATCATCACAACACTCCCATAATTTTACTTTCTTCCATCCTCTTTTTTTCAGGTTTTCTTTGGTCAGGATCCTATTTTCGATCAAGATCCAACTAAACACTTTAATACGAAGAGGAATTTTGAGATCCCATAGTTTCTTATATGGGAAATCTACCCTTCTAGCGATAAAAAAAAGAATACAAAGACTTAACAAAGAATTTTCTGGATTTGGTAAGTAACCATACCACTATGTCTCGCTCATCCTTGAGGCATATATGACCACACATATCAATCAATTTAAACCACATTTCTTTGGTTTCTTCCTTAAGAAACCTTCTGAATTTGAAGCAGTCAAAATTACTTTTTAAAACTTTATTAACTAAAACATTATGGGAATAACAGATATTATAAAGTCTAGAAAAGTTTGGCACAGAGGTTTTTGCCCAACCCAAGTGTCTTCCCAAAACCTAGTCTTTAGACCATCACCAAGCACACATCTACAACAGCTGTAAACGACATCTCTGATAAACAGCAAACGAGACCAGAACTGAGAATGTAGAGGAATAGGCTTACATTGAGTGAAAGTATCTTTTTCAGATACTTCGCTCTAACCATATCCTGCCACAAACCCTCTTCGTTCTCAAGTCGCCAGATCCATTTAATAATTAAACTAACATTCTTGAGGTGTACATCTGTCACCCCAAGCCCCCCCCCCCCCCCCCCCCCCCCCCCCCCCCCCCCCCCCCCCCCCCCCTAGGTTGACAAACAACTTTCCATTTAACAAGATGGTACTTTTTAACATTAACCTTCTCTTGCCATAACATTCTTGCCCTAAAGAAATTACATCTTTTCTCCACACCTTTAGGCATGAAGAAAATGGAAAGCATAAAACTAGCAATACTACTTAACGAGGATTCAATCAAAATTAAAGAGAACCTATGGAGGTTAGGTTGCCTTTCCAACTAGCATTGTTTTTCTCAATTTTATCCTCAACATCTTTCCAGCCACTACTCAAAAGTTGTTATAGTGCATAGGAACTCCTAGGTACTTGAAAGGGAAGTTCCCTTTCTTACAAGTAAAAATATATGCATAAGAATCTTTTTTATCAACCGCTTTCCCAAAAAAGGATACCTCACTTTTATGGAAGTTAATTTTAAGACCCGTTAGCTGCTAAAAAATGCACAAAATAAATTTTTATAGCACGAGCACTTTCCAAATCATCTTCAAACATGAAGATAGTATCATCCGCATATTGGATGATGGAGATCCCATCATCCACAATATCAGAGGCAAGCCCTCTAATTAAACCTTCTTCTTGCGCTCTACTAACCAGAACAGCAAGAACCTTAGCAGCTATATTAAATAGAAGACGGGAAAATGGATCACCCTGCCTTGGACCTTTTCTCCATCAACTAATTGTCAATGTGACAAAGCTAACAAATCACAAGTGTTCTTTAGACAGACTCCGACAGCCTGCATGAAGGTTGTGAGACAGATAACTTCAAATCAGCCGAGCAATTTGCTCCAATAAATATGTTGTCGTTACACTGGGGGTTTTTTTTACTAAGACTAATCCCACTTGATATATTGTTTTATTAAAAAAATACATAATACCATATTAATCATTCTGACAAAGCAATACAACCCATTAGTTACAACGAAATAAAAACAAAACCCTAACAGCGTGTTTGGCAACTCTTTGAAAGAGGAATGAGTTGGAAGAGACATTGTACACAGATTAGTCATAAGATTTGTCATTTTAGTCTCAATCCTTTGTTTGGTATCTGATGGGAATGCATGGAAGTTTCATAACACAGTCCCCAAATTCCCATTCCCTCCCCCGATGAGGTGAATCAGACAATCCTCATGCTCACTCTAGCTGAAAACCCCTCAAGAAATCACCCAGTTTTGGTCAGTAACCCGATGTAATGCTCAATATTTTCTCAAGGGTAATAGCCAGCGTCGAAGCCAGCTGTAAAAAGCTGTGGGGTCACACAGCTTAGGTATGACGTAAATGTCAATAAATGTTTACACTTTTTAACAACATGTCTTGACATTTATCTCTTAATACAATACTACATAGAGGTTGAAGAGTGCACACAAAAAGAATTTGTTCCATCTATACAATTGTGCTACTGATGTTCCTACAACGTGTGAGCACGAGTGTCGTCCTTATGTTGGAGCAGTATGCTCCAATCTTAGGTCTAAAGTACTCCACGGTACAAGGATTTTTCTTAGGTAATGTTGCTCATTCTTTTTTGGAATCATGAAATGTGGGTAGATTTAAAATTGAATGTATTATATATGTTAGAGCATTAAAGCATGAGAAATTTTTGTGCAAAGAAAATCATTCAATGATGCTTCTATACTCCTATCTCTGCTTTTCACGGTTAATCAAGTATTTACCATTTTTTGAAGCTTCCTTTATAGTACTTAAGGTATCCGAGAAATCTTATTCTTCTCAATGAATTTTATCAGTAATGTGTTTATCTTCGTTTAGCCAAAATTGATAGACATGTTACTTGCTCATATAATCTATTTGGTGGTCATGCGAGGCAGTTGATTTGCTCCTAAGCGTCCATGTTATATGTTGTTTGCATAAGTGTACCTTTTTTAGTCAATTGTTGCTGCCATCAAGTGTACTAACCAATGAGTTTAGGTGTGGATTGGAGAATAGGGACAACGTTGTTACCTAATAAGACACCTACCAGAAAGCCTACGAACTTCTTTCACTCAAATTCTTAGAAGGCGGAATGATGGTTCTTTATACCAGCTTGGAAGCACTCCATCTTTATGTGTTATCTCTCCGATATAACTGACTTAAGGCCTCGGTGTAATGATTAGTGTCTCCCTCCATGATGTTTTTTGTCCCTTGTGTATTAGAAATTCATAATTTACTAAATTCCGAAGAAATGGCTGGTTGGTTTCGTCGTTTTATTGTAATCAAATTGATGCTCTTGTTAGACTGTTTAGACATCTTCTTTCAGATGGTTTGTCAAATGTTTATACAGTTCTCTATCCGGAGGTGTTTTGGCACATAAGATAAGATACTCCCTCTATGGCAAAAATATTTTAGAAGCGTTTTAAAATTTCAAAAAAATTCAACAAAAAATTTCGGTGGTACATCTAAATATTTTATGTCACGCACCAAGATTCATGGAAAAAGACACTTTTTGTAGGTTGTATAAAAAATTCAAATTTGGGTGCTACAAAATGATTTTTCATGAGACGTTTTTTTGTCTTTTTAACACAGGCCGCAAAATATGTCTTTTTTTTCATGAAACATTGTGTACGAACATATAATGTCGGGATGTATACTCGATTTTTCTTTGGAACTTTTGACATTTTGATATGTGTATTTGGACACCAAGAGCATATGCTCATATGATCTGAATTGGATTTCCCTCTCTATACTTCTTATAAAATTATGAGATGAACCTTTTGAACAACCTGCTTGTGCCTTCTACATCAACATTAGCTCATAGAATAATCGATAAAGGTGGATCTGAAGCTTAACCTTACATGCCAAGAAGGAAAAAGGTGTGAAGCGCGCGAGATCATTTTAGTCGTCTATCAAATCGATTATTTATCCCTTGTTGGTAAAGAGCGGCAAGCCTCCTATCTACTCCCTCCGTTCCAAATTAGATGACTTCCATTTGTCCACATGCGGATGTATCTATACTTGTAACAAGTATAGATACATCCGCATGTGGACAAATGGAAGTCATCTAATTTGGAACGGAGGGAGTAGCATGTAACATCGCTTTTGGGAGAGCTGTGAACCGCGAGCCGATGTGTATAGTAAACTTGCCTTGTTGAAAGTTGATATGTTTCCTTGACCAAACAGTCCAGTCAATTCATTACCATGGGACAGGAAATGTTTTATTTTGTTCTGTAAGAATTCTTAGTGAGTAGTCAGGGTGTTTGCTTAATACCAAGGCGGGATGAGAATTATTTTACTATCTGAATCTACAAGCTAAGATGAAAATTACTGGTAAAATAGGAAAGAAAGAACGAAAAGTGAGCGCTTTGCATATGCATGCGAGTTTTTTTTTTTTTTTTGTCTAGAGTTGGAAATGTTCATTTTTTTTTTCAGAGCAAGAAAGCAATACTTATGTCAGTACGTGTTATTTTTACTTTTTTTTTTTGCGAATACGTGTTCTTTTTCCTGAGAGAAGTAGTATGTCGGTGGGGACGTCCTATACATCGACCTGGTCGATGTTAGCAAGCAGTCGCACACCCCGCCTCGTCATATTGGGCCGGCCCAGACTGGGCTTCTACGCGCGTAATTAGCACCGCCGAGGGAAAAAAACAATTCGTGAAGCCAGGATTCGACCCTGCGACCTAGAGCTACGCGTCGTGAAGAAACCAATGCGCTGGCCACTTTGGACAAGTTCTGTTCGTGTCTGACTACTACATTTATTATATATATACATTAAACTTTGCACAGATTCTTAATATGTCTCCCCTATTCTACCTTTAATAAACCGTGGCAGGTGAACCGGTGGTCTAAAAAATCTGTTTTTAAACAATTAAAAAAATGAACACAATAGGTATTTGAACGAAAATAGTTTTGAACGATTTTGAAAGTTAACCGAAAAGGCCGGTGAATGAAAACGATATTTGAACGATTTTAAAAAGTGAACAGAAAACTCTATGAACGGAAATTATTTTTGAACAATTTTTGAAATAGGAACAAAAATAGGTATTTGAACGGAAAATATTTTTGAACGAGTTTAAAAGGCGAACATAAAAAGTCTAGGAACAGAAATTATTTTTGATCGATTTGGAAAAGGTGGACAAAATAGGTATTTGAACGGAAACAATTTATGAACGATTTTAAAAGGCGAACAGAAAAAGTCTGTGAACGGAAATTATTTTTGAACGATTTTCAAAAAAGTGAACAAAATAGGTATTTGAACGGAACTTATTTTTGAACGATTTTAAAAGGCGAACAGAAAAAGTCTGTGAACGGAAATTATTTTTGAACGATTTTCAAAAAGCGAAAAAAAAGGTATTTGGACGGAAACTATTTTTGAATTATTTTAAAAGGCGAACAAAAAAAGTCTGTGAACGGAAATTATTTTTGAACGATTTTCAAAAAGCGAACAAAAAGGTATTTGGACGGAAACTATTTTTGAATTATTTTAAAAGGCGAACAAAAAAAGTCTGTGAACGGAAATTATTTTTAACGATTTTCAAAAAGTGAACAAAAAAAGGGTATTTGAACGGAAACTATTTTTGAACGATTTTAAAAGGCGAACAGAAAAAGTCTGTGAACGGAAATTATTTTTGAACGATTTTCAAAAAAGTGAACAAAATAGGTATTTGAACGGAACTTATTTTTGAACGATTTTAAAAGGCGAACAGAAAAAGTCTGTGAACGGAAATTATTGTTGAACGATTTTCAAAAAGCGAACAAAAAGGTATTTGGACGGAAACTATTTTTGAATTATTTTAAAAGGCGAACAAAAAAAGTCTGTGAACGGAAATTATTTTTGAACGATTTTCAAAAAAGTGAACAAAAAATGGGTATTTGAACGAAAACTATTTTTGAACGATTTTAAAAAGCGAACAGAAAAAGTCTTTGAACGAAAATTATTTTTGAACGATTCTGAAAAAGTGAAAAAAGGTATTTGAACGGAAACTATTTTTGAACGATTTTAATACATGAACAATTTTCGAATATGAACAATTTTAAAAATTTGAACATTTTCAAAAATGAAAATTGAAAAAATAATATCTAGTAAGAAAACTGAAAAATAAGAAGAAAAAAGCCAAAAAAATAAAATATTTAAATAATATATAAATAAAAAAGAGAAAAGAAGAAAGAAACAACAAAAAGAATAAAAAGAAAAAGAAGGAGGAATAATCGAAAAATAAGAAAGAAAAAAGAAACAACATTAAAAACGACAAAAAAGAAAAAAAAAGAATAAACGAAAAAGAAAGAAACAGAAAAAGAAATGAAACCCGAAAACCAAAAACCGAAGAAAATATCAATAAATAGGGTCATACGCTTCTACAGACAGGTTGCGCAGTGGTTGCGCGCCGTCGTCTTTCGTAGAGGTTTATGGTTCGAATCCCACCTCCGCCTTCATTTTCTCTTGTTCTTTTCGCTGTTTAGCGCAGCGGTACTGGGCCAGCCCAGCGCTCGCAAAAGGTGTGCGATGGCACCCTATCATCGACCAGGTCGATGAATGGGCAAATCCTATTCATCGACCAGGTCGAGCAGTTTTCTTACTCGCACACCCCACGTTGTATGGGCCTGGTCCAGTTATTCATGCGACTGCTATTCTCTTCCCTAGCGTACACGTAGGTCCTTTTCTTTTCTTCCGCAGATTCATTCTTGGAGCAGTGCGACTGGGCGACTGCTTCTCTCGCTACTCGCTAGTCTGCTTCTTATGGCAATTTTTTTCTTTTCGTTTTTTGGCTGCTTCTATTTTTCTTTTTTCTGTGTTAATTTTAGATATTATTATTAATTTTCATTTTTCTGAAAAATGTTCAAATTTAAAACATGTTCCGATTTTGTAAGTTGTTCGTATTTTGAAAATTCTTCAGATTTAAAAATTATTCTTATTTAAAAAATTGTAAATTAATTTTTGTTCAACGGTCTTTTTTGTTCAACTTTAAAATCATTCAAATAATTTTCGTTCATAGACATTTTTTGTTAAATTTTTAAAAAAACCTTCAAAAATATTTTCTGTTCACCACAATTTTTTGGTCATTTTTCTAAAATCGTTCAAAAATAGTTTTCGTTCACTGGCCTTTTCTGTTCACTTGTAAAATCGTTCAAAATAATTTTCGTTCATAGACTTTTTTGTTCACTTTGTAAAAAACTTCAAAAATAATTACGTTCATAGACTTTTTTCTGGTCACTTTGTAAAAAACTTCAAAAATAATTTTCGTCCATACACTTTTTTCTTCACTTTTTAAATTGTTCTAAATAGTTTTTGTTTACCAGCCTCTTCTGTTCACTTTTAAATCGTTCAAAAATAGTTTTTGTTCACTGCCATTTTCTGTTCAATTTTAATATCGTTTAAAAATAATTTCCGTTCATAGATTTTTTCTGTTCACTTTTCAAACAATTGTTCAAAGATAATTTTCATTCGTAGACTTGTCTGTTCAGATTTGAAATCGTTCAATAAAAATTCCGTTCATCGACCTTTTCTATTCATTTTTAAAATCGTTCAGAAGACATTTCTATTCATAGACTTTTGTCTGTTCACTTTTAAAAAATCGTTCAAAAATAATTTCCATCCATAGACTTTTTTCTGTTCACATTTTAAAATTGTTCAAAATAGTTTTTGTTCAATGGCCTTTTCAGTTCACTTTTAAAATAGTTAAAAAATAGTTTTCGTTCGCTGTCATTTTCTGTTCACTTTTAAAATCGTTCAAAAATAATTTCCGTTCATAAACTTTTTCTGTTCACTTTTAAAAAAATGTTCAAAGATAATTTCCGTTCGTTGACTTTTTCTATCCAGTTTTTGAAATCGTTCAGAAAAGATTTCGTTCACGGACCTTTTCTGTTCATTTGTAAAATCGTTCAAAAGTCATTTCCATTCATAGACTTTTTCTGATCACTTTTTAAATATTCGTTTAAAAATCATTTACGTCCATAGACTTTTTCTGTTCATTTTTTAAAATCTTTCAACATAGTTTTTATTCAACGGCCTTTTCTGTTCACTTTTAAAATTTCCCAAAAATAGTTTTTGTTCATTGCCATTTTCTGTTTACTTTAAAAGAAATTCAAAAATAATTTCCGTTCATAGACTTTTTTCTGTTCACTTTTTAAAAAACCGTTCAAAGATAATTTTCGTTCGTATACTTGTCTGTTTAGTTTTTTAAATCGTTCAATAAAAATTTCTGTTCATCGGCCTTTTCTATTCATTTTTAAAATCGTTCAGAAGTCATTTCCATTCGTAGACTTATGTCTGTTCACTTTTTAAAAATGTTCAAAAATAATTCACATCTATAGACTTTTTTCTGTTCAGTTTTTGAAATTGTTCAAAATAGTTTTTGTTCAATGGCCTTTTCTATTCACTTTTAAAATAGTTAAAAAATAGTTTTCGTTCACTGCCATTTTCTGTTCACTTTTAAAATCGTTCAAAAATAATTTCCGTTCATAAACTTTTTCTGTTCACTTTTAAAAAATTGTTCAAAGATAATTTTCGTTCGTCGACTTTTTCTATCCAGTTTTTGAAATCGTTCAGAAAAGATTTCGTTCACCTGCCTTTTCTGTTCATTTGTAAAATCGTTCAAAAGTCATTTCCATTTATAGACTTTTTTCTGATCACTTTTTAAATAATCGTTCAAAAATCATTTACGTCCATAGACTTTTTCTGTTCATTTTTTTATATCTTTCAACATAGTTTTTGTTCAACGGCCTTTTCTGTTCACTTTTCAAATTGTCCAAAAATAGTTTTTGTTCATTGCCATTTTCTGTTCACTTTTAAAATTGTTCAAAACTCAAAACTGAGTACAGGAATGGAACATACTCGTGGGCACGTATCATTTTCGTGTACAGATTATTCTATTTTAAAGTGCATGGCACATTATTATTTTGTTGACCATAACGTGCAAAACAAGTTTGTACAATTGTACATGTATGTTTTTTGTTTGTGAAAGTAATGCGAATGTGCAAGAATCACGATATATGCAAGAGAAAATAGAAATAGTTACGTACGACCGTAAATGTGTCGTGCATGCTTTCGTGCGAATGAAACAGAGAACTGAAGGGAGCCATCATTTCAGTTCTGAGGGAACGTGCGAATGAAACAGGATCTGTCGGAAGGAAATGGGCCGGCCCATTACTCCCAGGGGCTATGCGAAGCGTTATACTACTCGCATAGGTCGATGTATAGGACGTCCGATGAATAGGGTTCGCCATGTCGGTGTCCATGCCAGACGTGCTGGGCTGTATGGGCTTTATGAAATGTTTAACTGGGAAGGACTGGGTTGGGCCTGCGGTATCAGAGGCATCAGTCCATCCACCTCGCGTGTTCACACCGAAGCTCGGTAGATCGAACTTGGTCACTCTCCTCCACCGCAACGCCCACCGGCACAAAGGAACACGGCGCCGCCGACCCGAGCTGTCCATCTCCGGCGGCGACGACGGACGCTTCTTCTTCCTCCTGAGGTCAACTATTCTCCTTCCCTTTCCCTCCCAATCTACTGTCTTCTCCTGCGGGAAACCATGGCTAGTTGCTTGCTGGGCCTGAAGAAATCAGACGCTTATTCTTCCCTCCTCTCCCGATTTGATTGAGGTGGGCGCTTCTACTTCCCGTTCTCTTCCAACATCTTCGCATTTCATCCGCCGGCTAGCTAACTGGATTTATCTCCCTAAAGCCTAGCTTACATTCCCTACTTGCCGTGGCAGAGTTCAGCGGGAGGAGATAGATGATGGATCCTGCCAAGGAGATTCCCCCACTGTAAGATCCAATCTCTTCCGATTCTCCCCGCATTTCTTTTTTTTCCAGTTTGTTTGTACATGTTCCTCCTGGATGCTGCGTGTTGGAGCGACATTGGTTGACGAATTTAGTCACTTGCGTTGACGCCGGCTTGCTATTTTTTCCAGGTTGGTCGATACCAATGAGACAGAGTGTGCGGATGGCAGCACACAGGAGCGGCGTTCCCCGCCGTCGGGGACGGCGGCCGCCGTCTCCAAGGTGCTCGAGGACGACAACCTCCTCATCGAGATCCTCCTGTTCCTCGGCTTTCCCACCACCCTCGTCCGTGCTGCCCTCGTCTGCAAGCGCTGGTACAACCATGCCTCTGACCGCGAGTTCCTCAAAAGTTTCCGCAAGCGCCACCCGCCCCTCCTTCTTGGCTTCTACATCCGCGAGCAAGGGCCGGTTTGGTTGGAGCTGGAGCCCCATCCGCGTTTCGTGCCGATGCTGCCCCAGCCCTTAGAGCTTGCTGCCGTCGTACGCCGTGTGGCTGAATACAGCTCCAGCGCCTACAGTGATAATCTATCAATCATGGACTGCCGGAACGGTGTTGTCTTCACCAATTGTCAGAAAGGATGGCCATTGGTGTTTGAACTGCACCACCCGCTGTGGCCTGATGGAGGTAGGCGCATCGTCCCACCACGCCCACCCGCCCAGGATGCCTTCCGGATAATTTTGGGTGAAGTGCTCTCCAAAGAGGTAGGCGATGCCTTGTCCTACCTGTATGTGTTGGCGGAGTGGACTGGGAGGGCAAGAAATTTCAAGATGAGCGTATATGTGTTGCAAGATGGCGCCTGGTGCCTGCGTGCCATGGCCACTGACCAGATCCTTCAACCACCAAGGTCATGGAACCAAGAGTTGTGCTCGTTGGCGACAAAATTATATATGGCTGCTGGCTTCAGTGACGACATTCTTGTTTTAGATTTTACGACCTCAAGTTTAACCAGAATTCCACTCCCACAAGAAGTGAAATATCACTATCTTAGCACCACCTTGTCACGGGCCGGCGATGCTTCTAGTGTATATCTCACCCATGTCAGCGAGCCTCAACTTCGCATCTGGCTGCACAAGGGGGACAACTGGTTGCTGGTCCATACATTTTGTTTTTATAAGATGTTTGCAAATTTGAGAATGCCAGATCACACGCCTGAGGATGAGCATATTGGTTTTCCGTGTTTATGCCACGTGGGGGATAATGCTGAGTTTGTGTTCTTGCAATGGTGTAAATACACACTCTATCTGGATGTCACAAGCAAGACACTACATAAAGTGCATGAGACGTCCAAGAGTGATCAAACTGTCAATTTTATCTATCCTTTTATGATGACTTGGCCGCCTATATTCCCTGCACTCAAGGATGATCCTGCAAGGTTTGTTATTTTGCCTTTAAATGATCTTTACATTTCTTGTCGAGGTTACATAGTTTTGCAATGTGTGGCGCTCATTACACTGTTTGATATAGCCGTGGAATGGTTTTAGGCATATGATTGTGTTCTTAGGCCATTTCAACAGAATTAGTTAAGCAACATCACATAAATTTGACTTATGATGTTCTGAAATCACTTGTGTACTAGGGTAATATTGCAAGGTGTTTATGACCTACAAAATTAGAGAACATGTATAAGAGTTGAAAGTGCCTATCCTAGTTTTCATGTTGGCTAGTGTATTTGGTTGTCCTGAAATAGTAGCACAAACCCATCAAGCTTTTGTTTCTTAATATAATCATGGTGTATTTCTGCTGCCTATCTTGAACTGCGAACCTTAAGCTATGTATGAGATTGTGTCTTTTAAAATTTATGTAAGAGGTTGTTAATACTTTGTTTTTTTCGAGTGTTGCTTACTGAGCGCACACAAGTGGGCCGTAGATTTCATGCGGCTGAGCATGCTTGAGTTTACGCACTACATATGATCAGATGTACCACCTTGTATTTTTTGTATAAAACAAATTGCTTGTCCAAGCTAACAGTGGGTAATTTGTGTTTGTGTGTCTACATTTCTCTTTGTATGATCAGATTTTTGTTATACTGAAATACAATTTTAAAAATAGAAACATGTCAGTCTGCGATTGAAGGCATTTAAACTACACTGGGTGTAGCTTTTTTTGAAAACAAAACAACGATATTTCTAGACCAAATTCATTATTTTGGTTTCTAATGCACATAACATTTGAGTGACTATTGTTGTACTAGCTACTTCTCTTGTTAGCCAATTTGATATTCTGATGCATAAAGTGGCAGTGAAATACTCTAATACTGAATTACCTCCATCTTGATCCTTCCTCTTTTTCCTTGAACCAGGAATGCCACGTGAAGAAGGATATGAAGAAGGTTTTTGGATGGTCAGCGACAATTTGGGAATTGTCGAGTATGAGCAGAGAGCTGCATCTTCTTAGTAGAAGTTTTAACTGTTTTTGTTATAGCTCGTAGTAGATTAGTTAGGATGCTTAATTGTGGCAGGTAGTCCTCTACCTATGGTAGACCATGACTCTCTGTATGCATGCTTAGTAGCTATGTCTTTTAATCTGCTTGTGTTCTGGTAGTCTTCTGGTTCCAGTGCTTGTAGTGTTTGTTAATTTGGTCATCTTGTTTACCACTGAAATTTTTTGTTAACGAAAAAAAATTCTTTTGAGACCAAAGTCTGTCTACTCTACATGGAGAGCTATGGAACTCGATTGAGTGCCTGCAGATCGCCATTTTCCCTTCCCGTCCGCTGTATGCACCAACCCATGGTTCTAGTTTTGTTGATAGCTTCACGCGGGTACTTAATTAGCTCGAGGTCCTGGATCAGAGCCTTGAACTGTCCCATGAGCCTGACGTCGATGTTTAAGTTTTTCTTGTCGTCAACGCTGCAAATAAGGTTGAAGTCACCCAATAGCATCCATGTTTCTTGTATCAAATCTTTAATTCCTTTCAACTCCTGCATGAGTTCGGTCTTGAGTTCATCTTCATGTGGCCCATATACACCCGTTATAGCCCAGCTAGAATTATCAGCTCGATGCACAATGGTTCCCGAAATGGAGAAACGAGCTGCAGAAGCAGAGGAACAGCAGTAAGCTGAAAACCATTCTCAATCACCAGCTCCTTAGTCATCACTTATCAAAAACAAAAAAACAAAACGATGCTTGCACATATTTAGCGTCTCTCTACAGATAAAGCAGGTATCATTATATCAGAATGGTGTGCAACAAATACGTTGAATTATCAACCTGTCGTGGTAAAACATATTCGGGTAAAGTTGCCATAATTCACTTCAAATAAAGGGAAGGAAAAGTTTGAACGAAAGACGCAATTCAAAAGCTAGCTGCCCGGGTAAAGAAGAAAGTCTGCACGCTCAGGAAAGTAAGGTTTTTTGGGGACTCAAAATCATATCCCCGGCCGTGTCCGTAGAGAATACCAGACGTAGATGCCGAACCGAATGCACGCAGGAAAATTCCTTCGAAGTAAAGCACCATGTGTTTTCCAAAGAAAGATAGCACAAAAGGTTACAGAGACAAAACAAAGGTGTCCTACGGCTTGTATTCTAGCTACACGACTGGAACCTATCGCTATTAAAGAAAGCATCCAAGATTTATCTGAAATTCATCTAGCACTATTCTGCATCATGATTACCAAGATGGACGCGTATTTCAGATTGTTTCGCACATACCTTGGTTTTTTTCTAATAGGATCTGTGGACTTTAACACAAACATCGGTGACAAAAATAAAACCAAAATTACAGAAAAAAACAATACGAGATAACAAGAGTTTTTTATGTTTACTATTTTTTTTTTTAGAGAGAGAGGTTAACCCTGGTAAAGCTTCTGTTTGACATGCATGGCATGTCAAGCACGCAGCTACGATTTTCGGCCCATGTTGCGAAAGAGAGAAAGGTAGGCCGCACGCACTTGCATGCGCGAGAAAAGGCCCGTCCCGCAATGATGGGTTTTCGTTTTGGCATATATTCCCATATTCCCTCTCGGCCAAAAGGCTCCGAACACTCCGTCAGCTCAGCTCAGCTACAAAAGACAGTTAGGAACTTTAATCCCAGCCTTTGGTAAAATCTTAAACTAATCTGCCATGGCTGCTTTGGCGAAAGAGGAGGAACACCATGAGCTCCTAATAACAAACTTGACCTTTTGTCTTTTGTTTGGGCGGGAGAATCCGATGATGCTTCGTGTAAGGTTTATTTTTCTCAAAACGGATGCTTCGTGTAAGATTGATTCCCATGTGACTGACATCCACATATAGAAAGCGCTAGCATTGCACATTGCAGGCCATCTCCACAGTTCTTCTACTCAAGTGTAGTTAGTGGACTCGATCTGGACTGTCGACATTGTAGTATGCATGGTAGCATTGCATAAGCATTACCTCATCCAGTGCACATAAATTTGGTGGAAATCATGGTAATATGGTATGTATATTCTCCCTCCTTGCATCATGAGTCGCTGACAGTTCGTAGCCTCGTCAAGTTCAGCTAGACACACCAGAGTAACCAGTACTACCAGTGACACTGGTTCAGGAACAATCAGTCGTGTGGTGTCAGCGTTGGAAGAGAACGTTCTATGCAGTACATTATGTAGCTCGTCCCGGCCGGCCTCCTCCGTGCGCCCTACCGGAGCTTTTCTTCTGAGCAGCACGGCTGGCTGGTCCGGCACTCCGGCAGCGCCACCACGCCGGCCTTCCCGGTTCCCGAGACGCCCGCCATCATCCTTCTCCCTAAAGATGACAAAGGAACAAAAGAAAGAACGTGTAGAAAAGAGGAGTTGCACCTTACCCTCTGATCCTCACCTTTCTAAAGCTCTTTTGCCTGGTCCTTTCTCCCGCCCCTACAGACGACCCACGGCCCAAATATTCTTCTATTCTTTTTCTATATACCGCATCACTCTGTTCTTTGTTTGAGACCACTGAACAACCTACCGTTGCTTATTAGAGCATCTCCACCGGTACCCTCGAAATCTGTCCGGCACCCCAAATTGTGTCCTCCTTGTGAGATGTCGGACACATGTATGACACAATGTGGGGTGTGCCCCAGCGACACCCCCACACATTTTATTTGAATTTGGCAAACATTCACAAATTTTGAACAAAATTGACGATTTTAATTGAAACTTGATAAATTACAACGAAATTAAAATAAAACCTATGAAAAAGTTACACTACAGCTAAACCAGACGTCGGGAGGAGGTGGCTCTGCCTCGTCGTTGTTCGCCGCCGGGAGTAAAGTCCGACGGTGTCATAGACAACAAAATGCCTGCAAATCTTCATGTCGGCCACGATGTGCTAGAACAGGATGCAGACGACGAGGCAAAACTTGTTTGCCCGTTATATATGGTCAGTAATCCAAGTAGGTTTCAACTTGTACCCGTCATGTAGTATTGCAAATATATTTGGCAACTACATACATGGTATCGACCACAAGTTTAGAGTTCTTTTCACGTTGGGATTGTTTGTCGTAATATGTCTGGTTTGGCTATGTAGAAATGACAAGATTTTTAATTATAAAATTTCTCTCTTACACAGGTCATCTACACATTGCTTTGTTCATGGTTGTCTTTACAACGTGTGAAGTTTCGCAACCTGTTTATGTAGGTGTCTGCTCGATTGGAAGACATGGTGAATGATACTTTTATCCCACGTGGGTGACAGGATAATCTTCAGAATGGTCCTCCATCTCTATAGACGGTCTATGGGCTCTCTGATTGGGTCGTGTATATACTTCACGATGGCAACAACACTCAACTCCAACCTAGGCCGAGTTAAAGTAAATATATTTTATAATAAATTTTTATACTTACTAATAAATTTTTTATTCCAGAGTTTTAATGATTGTAATTTTTATTAACTAGTTGTCATAGTTATCAACTTTGATAATTTAAATAAGTGACGTGGTTTTGAACTAACCCTAGTTCAAAACTACGACACTTATTTTGGATCAAAGAGAGTACTATTGTTCTTTGTTACACCCTTGTGATGTATTACAGAGAGATTTGTGATGTGCCAAATTTTAATCATATGTTGTGAAAATTCCCTTGGCTTATGTTTTATTTAAACTAGAAGGATACCTTCAGCATTGCAGCGGGAATTTAAGAACTATATTGTTTAAATGAAAGGGTACAAGCTAGAATAACGAAACATGAAATTGTCTCATGAAATATACAAGTAATTTTTTAACATAGTTGAGATGCTAAATCTGACCGACGCGAAATGGTTGGTTGTATTTGATGGCTAAAATTTGTTAATGTGCATACTTTGATAATTTAAAGAATGAATGATGTGGTTAGATTACAGATAGATATGGACTATCGTTAATGAATATTAGGAGATGACACATGGATAACTGGATGGCTAAAAGATGGATGATGTGGATAGCTTGCATGTCGAGATAGGCTATCATTAATAGATGTTAGTGGGATTTTAGGTATAAGATATATAGTGTGATTTCTATAGCCTACCATCTAAAAAATATCTTAATAGTGGTTTCTAGTTTATGATTTGGTGAGTTTACTTTTAGAAACTTTTATAACATAAACTGAATTGCGAGCTAGTAAATATGTCTTGCAAGTTAGATCCTGTTATAAGTTAAAAATATACGCATTGCTCTCTTGTGAGTCTTAAGATAGTATGAATAGTCATTATTACATTTCAATCTACTTTTCATATATACATTTTAATTGTTTAATATACTGACCTACAAGTCTCTTGTAGGTTTGAAAGTCGTGCTATAAAGATGGGACATAGAGAAGGTACCTTGATTGTGTCATGTATATTGTTATAAAATCTATACAGGCATCCTCCCTTTTGGTTTATCTTGGGTAATTCTTGTGTGAGGACCTAAGGATTGTTGTTAGCACTAGTAGGAAAACAGCTTTCTGTGGAACCACATTCTGTGGCGCACCAAAATAGCCATGCGCCACAGAAATATTTCTGTGGCGCATATTTTTGGATGCGCCACAAAAAGTTAGGATTTCTGTGGCGCACGAAAACCACATGCGCCACAAAAATATGATTTTCTGTGGCGCATCTAACCACATGCGCCACAGAAATGTGACTTTCTGTGGCGCACGTCCCACATGCGCCACAGAAAGTCACAGATGCGCCACAGAAAATGTGGCGCATCTAACCACATGCGTCACAGAAATGTGACTTTCTGTGGCGCACGTCCCACATGCTCCACAAAAAGTCACATTTCTGTGGCGCATGCGATGCGCCACAGAAAGTTATATTCCAGATCCAGATCCAGATCTGATCTGGTTTCTCTCTCCTCTCACCTGGTCAACCCACGCCGCCACACACACCCACCACGCACCCCTCTCTTTCTTCTCTCTGCCTTTCTTCTCTCTGCACACGACGCCCATCCCCATGCCTATCCTCTTCGTCGCCGCCGGTCCGCTCGCTGCCGTCCACCTCCACGCTCGTTGCCGCCTCCGCCTCCCCACGCCGCCGCCCTCGGCCCCTACCCCGCCATGGTCTTCTCCCCATGCCTATCCTCTTCCTCGCGCGCCGCCTCTCTCTCCCTCCCCTCGATCCCCTTTATCCTAATCTGTTCTACTAGCGGATGCAGTGCGCCTCCTAGAGAGTTCCAGAAAATCCAATCCAGAAGACCAGTAGTTGTTCAAGCTTTGCGCAGGGAGGAGGGGAGATGGCGGACTGGGGCCCAGTGATCGTGGCGACGGTGCTGTTCGTGCTGCTCACGCCGGGGCTGCTCTGCACGCTGCCGGGTGGCGGAGTTCGGCAGCATGCACACCAGCGGACTCTCCATCCTCGTCCACGCCATCCTCTACTTCGCGCTCATCACCATCTTCCTCATCGCCATCGGAGTACACGTCTACGCCGGCTAGCTAGCTCTGCACACCACCGGCGTGATCCAGCTCTTCCTTCCACTCCACTTAATTAGCTGCCAGATCTGTCCGCCTGTTGAGCTATGTATGGGATTTGGTGGTACTTACTACCCGTGTGATTCTGAACTTTTAGTAAGTAATTGGACACTAAAGATTCGCGATGCTGTATATCTTGTCTTGGTGGCCGCCATGGAGAATCGGATGGTGAGCGGCGGCGGTGGAAAAGAATCAAGGAGCACGAGCCTGACGCCGACGACCGCGGTGGCTGCGGTGGCAGCCATATTTTTTTTAAACCTGAAAAATACAATCTGTGGCGCATGGTTGCGCAGTGCGCCACAAAATTCTGGATTTTCTGTGGCGCATGGGCCGGTGCGCCACAGAAATATAATTTAGTGGCGTGATATCTGTGGCGCACCCACCATGCGCCACAGAAAGGCAAAATGGGTGCGCCACAGATAGATCTAATTGCAGCAAGTTTCCTCAAATTGGTGTCTTTTGGGTAATCTAGGAGAGGTAATGGGTGAAATAAATAATAGATAGCAATAGATTTTTTCATTCAATCTAATTTCACATTTCTGACAACATGAAATAATAGTATTGTTGTGTCCCCAACTTTTCCAGTGTGGTTGTCAATCACATTGGTTGCTTAATTTGGCAAATTAATGTAAGATATAAATAAGAAAATATTGTGTTTTTTATTTAGTAGCTATATGGCGTTGCATAGCCAGTACTCCGCCTAGATGACCAAATTAATTGTACGTGTGATGAATTAATTAACAGAGGATTGCATGAACATAAGGTGACATGATGTCGAGAATTAGTTTTCATGAAAAATATCCCATTTTACCATCAGTGAAGGGACCCAAGAAAGCACCAATTGGCACATTTTTCGACCTTTATTGTCGCTGGGCTAATCACACCACATGTTTCACTCTATCTGACACTCAATGTTTCCGCTATTGCTCTATCAACATATACTAGCTAGGTCTAGTGTCAATATGGAGATACATTATGTATTTATAACACCAAAACATATGATAATTCATCAAAGACAGTAGATCCACCATCAAATTACATAAAGACGACAAATAATCACTTATTACACCTCATGGGATCTCGACATGTTAGCGCAAAGAGAGAGGTTGCTATATAGCTACTACAACAAACTCATAGTACACAGGAGGGATCGACTCTCGCTACTCGTCATAGGAACAACATGCGAACAACATTGGTTCCCAGATGATCTCCTGAGATAGGATATGTGTTCTCTATGGAGCAAATCAAGAATTAAATAGATGAAGCACATTAGGCTTGGGCGGAGTATTGGGAGAGAGGCGAGAGGTGACGCATGTGGGTCTCGTGTGCATGGATGGCGCTCATGGCCCAGCCCCCTAGGCACGTTCCGCGTGTGTCGGCCATGTGGCCTCCCCCATGGAGCCCTTAGTGCATCTCCAGCCGTCCCCCCAGCGCCCCCCCCCCACCCCCAGGCGGTTTTTTTAGCGCCGGCGCGAAGAAAATTCTGTCAGCCCCCCCCCCCCCCCCCCCCCCCTCCCCAGAATCTCGATTAGCGCCGTTCGGCGCCTTTTTTAGCGCCGGCGAATCCGAGCCGAACACAACGCCCTGGGTTCGGCCTGGGGGGGGGGGGCAAAAGGCGACCTGGGCCAGACCTGTCGGCGAGGGAAGGCTATTTCCTTCCCATTTTTTTCCTTTTCCCGCCAGCTCTCCCGCCATTTTGCCCGGCATATCCCCTCCCCATCCCGCAGCTCCCGCCATTTTTTCCCAGATCTTGCCGCCATACCGCCCAAGAAGTTCACCGGCCCCCGGAACACTGCCGCCGCTGTCGTTGCATCGTCCGCCACCGCCGTCGTTGCGAAGGAGAAGAAGAAGAGGAAGCTGAGGAAGCCGAAGAACAGGCCGGCGGGCTGGTCCAACGCCAGGTGGACGGCGGACGTGGAGCGCCGCAAGACCGAGAACGCCAGCCGCCGGGCGCGGGAGAAGGCGCAGCGCGCCAAGGAGGGTGGCGGCGACGAATAGGAGGAGGAGGAAGAAGAGGAAGAGTACGAGGAAGGGGAAGATGCGGCGGTGGATGCAGGGTCGCTGGGATACTCGAGCTCGCCGTCGCTTCGCCGCGCCCTCCCTTTCGCACCGAGCCAGGACGCCTGCATCCTATTCGGCGGAATGCATGGCGACTCCTTCATGGACGAGCTCATCACTACCGGCTCCATCGCTTCGGTTGCAACCCTGGGGTTCTTGTCGCAAGGCGGCGGCGATTCGTCACAGCCAGCCAGCGGCTTCGGTGGCGAGCCAGAGACGCAGGAAACCGAGGAGGTCGAGGTCGAGCCGGCGGAGGTGGTCGTCGGTGAAGGAGAAGCACCGGCCAAAGGCAAGGCAAAGAAGAAGGACCCCAAGGTGCCAAAGCCTCCCGCCGAGCCTCGCATCAAGTGGAGTGCCAGGGAAGATCTACTCCTCGCCGAAGCCTGGAAGATGGTGAGCTTGGACCCGATCGTCGGCGCCAACCAGAACATGGAAAACTACCGGAAGAGGGTCAGGACTTCGTACGATGAGCGACGGATCGGCGACCCCGAGTTCGCCATGGCCAACGAGCGCGGCGAGAAGGCCATGGCCAACCATTGGGCGGTCATCCAACAAGCTTGCAACAAATGGCATGGCATTCAGGAGGAAGTCCACAATCGGCCGAAGAGCGGCGCCAACAACGAGATGGAGGTGAGCTCCTTTCGCCTTGGGTCCTATCATCTATGCCGGCTTGCTCATTTCAGCCCTTGTTTGGATTGTAGATTGTCCGGATGTTCGAGATGTACCGCGACGATGAGAAGGCCGATTTCAAGTTCATCCACGTCTTTACAAGGATTGAGGGGTGCGAGAAGTGGGCGCAAGTTCTTCTTGCTCTCCGCAAGGCCAAGGAGTACGTTCCAGACGCGCCGGCAGCTGGAGCGGCAGAAGGGCGCCTGGAAGGCCACAAGACAGCCAAGGCGGCGAGGGACGCGGCGTCAGCTGCGGCGAAGCTGCAAGCGTCGATCGAGACATGCATCGCCGACGCCCAAAGCCACACCGCCAAGAGGGAGAAGAAGACGGAAGAGAGGTGGACGGCGCTCATGGCCAACCATGGCACGAAGCTCGACCTCCTCAAGACCACCACCGCGGCGAAGAAGAGGAACAATGACCTGGCTTTCCAAATGGGAGGCGACCCGGCGGCGATGGATCCCCAGGTCAGGGAGTGGTTCATGGCGCATCGTGACGCCATTCTCACCCAGATAGCTCCGGCGACCCCGACACCGCCGAGCTCCACTCCTTTGGCGACTCCGAGCTCCACCCCTCCGGCCGATCCGATCGCCGACACCTCCGCCGATACGAGCTCGGCCACGGTCACGCCGCCTCCGAGCACTGTGCCTGCGGCCACTCCGAGCTCTGCCCCTACTCCGAAGACCACGCCCATCGACCTCGACGATGATGCCGAGGTGTCGCCGGCGACCATCTGATCTGCGGACCATCACGCCGAATGTGGCTGTTTTCCCTAGATCGCCAGACTATGGCTTGATTCGATCGCCAAACTGTGGCTTTTTTGTATGATCGCCCAACTGTGGCTGCTTTGATCGCTGAACTCAGGACTGTTTTGGGGACGGGAAAATGAACTTTTAAATTATGTTAATTTGTGTTCAGCTTGGGGGCCGAAACGAGTGGAAACCTCAGCCCCCTAGGCCCAAGTTAGCGCCGACGCAAAGCCGAAAAGGCATCGGCGGAAGCCCTGGTGGGGGGGGGGGGGGGGGGGGGGAACGGCTGGAGATGCCCTTAGATGAGGCTTTGGGATCCTTCTCGAAGTTCCTAGGTATACTTTTGGTTTATTTTTTCCGTCTACGAAATACTTGAATCCAACATAAAAGGGGTGGAAATCTGGCTTCCGGCATTTATTAATAGGTTAGTCCCAAAAGAATAAAAATAGGTAAATTACATGAAAAATATGAACACTAAACTTATCAAGGAATGGATAGATATACGACGTATCATTAAAGAGAGAATTCCTTGTATGACACTACTTGAAAGTTGGATTCCTTATTTGGCCCTGCGAAATTTTATCTTCCCTATATAACACTTTGTGCAAAAATATTGCCTTATATGACACCACGGTCAATTCTGTTATACTGTTCCTTCAAATTCTTTCATGCTTGACCAAAATACCCTTCCGTGGTCAAGCTGTCTCAGCCCCGATCGAACCCAAGTGAAAGAAAAAAAAAAATCAGACAACACACGCCCGCCACGACTCCCGTCCCCGATTCCCCACCCTGAACCCTACCACCGCCGGCGGCGCTGGCCTGCTGGCTCGTAGCGGAGGCGGCGTCGGCTGAGGCGGTCATGGCGGGGCGGAGGGCGGCGGCCATGGCGGGGCGGAGGACGGCGGCCATGGAGGGGCGGATGGAGGTGGCCATGGCGGGACGGAGGACGGCGGCCATGGCGGGGCAAAGGGCGGCGGCCTCCATCTCGTTCCTCGAGCATCCGGTGTCCGGCGAGCTCCGTGGGGAGTAGCACGAGACGACCGACCGGGTTGCGACGGCCGTCGCCGCTATCGGAGATGTCGACTGCAATGGCAAGAAGCACCCGCGCCGCCTTGTTGTTAAACGCCGCCGCCAGTGCTGTCTGACTGTCTCCCCGATGGACGTGGTGGGGAGCCTGAGCCTCCACCTGACGGAGCGGAGGTCGAACTCGAGGCCGGCGCAGGGTACGACCATAGGCGGGCGCTCCTAAGGATCCCGTACAACGCACCGCCTGCCACCGCGAGCGGCAGCGTCGAGCAGGACGCGCCTCGCGTGCTTGCTTTTTTCAGGTCCCCACGGAGTACAATTGTTTTTCGTGTGTGTACTTGTTTCGTCTGTACTGTGTATTGTTGTGTGTTGGCTTGGCTCATGATCAGCAGGGGAGGTTCTCCCCAATTTTTTTATTTTTTTATTAAAATCAAAAACTAAGTTATACCAAAATGTACATGTCTCATTTGTCATTTATCCATGAAAAAAAATATGTCAAGGCACCTGTTGTCTTTGTCTTTACAAAATAAATGTAACATAATGCACTAGGGGCAAAAGCGTCTTTTCATGTTCTTATTTAACACCGTTTGTGCTCAAAATGAACTAGAGTGTCATATAAGGCAATTTTTTTGCACAAAGTGTCATATAGGGAAGAAAAAAATTTCCAAGGCCAAATAAGGAACCCAACTTTCAAGTAGTGTCATACAAGGAATTCTCTCATCATTAAACTCTTAGAAAGATCTATGTTTCGCGACAGTGCAATAAAACATTCTATGGGGAGAAATTGTATGGTATTTAACCATATTAAAGACTGTTAGATGTATATCAACATTTTAGACATGCTATATGGTATTTTGGAGTTTGGGATGTGGAATTATTGGTTGGCTATGTTTGTTAGTATGTATTTTTTTTCTTTTGCTTTACTCCAGATCTTACCGCAGGGGCGACTTGGGTAGGATTTCTCTTTAGGTAGCATGTGATATTTATTTATAAAATAAAAACGTTTAAAAAATCCTTAAAAAAATATCAGCGAATATTGTGAAAGACTATTCGCTCAATGCTGACATTATTCACAATCGAATTTATGTTATTTGTGTATCAAATTTTGAAGTTTATAGATTAAGCATGTAGCTACATTTGTAAACAAAATCAGATATTTCCTCTAAACTTGATTTTTCTAGATTGACTGTGTATCAAATCCTACGAAGTCTCCCCTATCTTATCACGCTGTTATATGTTAGATATCACTCACAGAACTAGAAAGTGTTGCTAAATGCGTGAATAAGAAGATTGCATCGAAGTATATATATTAAAATTATTTTTACTTGAACCACCCCCAAAGTTTTAAAAATAGGAACAGACCTCAATCCAAAACCATGGAACCATCATCTCTAAACCATTTAACTTGAAAACTAGCCGTTCTTGGTTATTAATTTTGTATTTCTGGGGTAAAATAATATCTTTTCAGCGAAGTTATCTCAAATTCATAATCAAATTGCTTAACGAAAAGGTATGTGTAGAACATATTAGAACATGATTATGCTGATACAAAATTAGGAGTACAATTTTTGGTGACAAAGTGTTATCATTGAACCTGTTGTGATTGTCAAATATTTTTTATTTATTCTGTCTACCTTTTGGTGCATGCAAACGTCCTGTCATTCAGGCTAAAAAAACAGTTTTTGTAACAGTGCACAACTTCTTTTGATCTTTTCCATCCTCCTCCTTTGAGTCTGATCCTCTCTTTATATCTGACGCTCCCTTCACCTTGGCTTCATACAACTGCAAGACAAGCCAAACCCCAGGTTACACTACACTGTTATCCCAAAACCCAAGGTAGCAGCAAGCAACTGAGCAGAGCAGAGCAGAGTAGGAGCAAAGCTGAGCTGAAAGCTTCCATCTTCACAGCAATGGAGTTTTGTCGCAGATGTGGTCGCTCCTCGGCCTCCTCACCATCCTGCAGAACGTCCTTCCCACCAGCTCCTCTCCTACTTCACTCCTCTGGCAGTCGCTCCAGGACTCCCTCACCCTTACTCCTACTTCGACGTGCCGGAGTTCCTTGGCTCCGCCGCTGTCGAGCCCAACGCGCTCTACCGCCACGTTCAGCTCTACCTTCACCGCTCCCTGCTCCTTCCTCCCTTCGCCTCCCCGCCTCACGCTGTCGCTGCCGCGCTCCGTAGCAGGCCACGGCGCCACGGCCGCCGCGCCGCCGTCCGTGTCGCTCTCCCCGAACCACTCGGTGCCCGACGCATTCAACGGCCACCGCGCCGTGTGGACGCACCACGCCGACACGCTCCAAGACTCGCTCGAGGAGCGGCGCTCCTTCTCGCTGCGTCTCCCCAAGAGGCACGCCGCGGCGGTGCTCCGGCGTACCTGGCGCACCTCGCGGCCGCGGCGGACAACCTGGAGCGCTCGTCGCGGGCGCGGAGGCTGCACACCAACGCCGCGTCCCCGCGCGGCTCGGCGTCGTGGTCGTCAGTGCCGTTCTGCCACCCGTCCACGTTCGAGACGCTCGCGCTGGACCCGGACCTCAAGGCTCGCCTCTGGCCGACCTCACGGCGTTCGCCGACGGCAGGGAGTTTTACCACCGGACTGGACGTCCCTGGAAGCGCGGGTACCTCCTCCACGGTCCGCCTGGCTGGCAAGTCTTCACTCATCGCCGCCATGGCGAACCACCTACGGTACGACGTGTTCGACCTCGAGCTCACCCGCGTCACCACCAACGCCGACCTCCGGCGCTCCTCATCCAGACGACTAACCGCTCGCTCATTGTCATCGAGGACATCGACTGTTCCCTCCACCTCACCGGCGACCGCGGCCTCGCCTCCATGAGACGGCACAAGAGACGCCGCGCCGCCGGCCGCCTCCGACGACGACTCATCCGATTCGGACGACGGCTGCGGCATCATCGGCGCCGACAGCCACCGCGGGAAGGTGACGCTCTCCGGTCTCCTCAACTTCACGACGGCCTGTGGTCGTGCTGCGGAGAGGAGCGCATCATCGTGTTCACGACGAACCACGTGGACGGCATCGATCCGGCGCTGCTGCGGCCGGGAGGATGGACGTGCACGTGCGCCTGGGCCCGTGCGGCGCGCACGCCATGCGGGAGCTGGTGGAGCGGTACGTCGGCGTCGGCGACAGTGAGATGCTCGACGCGGCGGAGGGCTGCATAAGGGACGGCGCGGAGATGACGCCGCCGAGGTGGGAGAAGTGCTGCTGAGGAACAGAGACGAGCCGAGCGGCGTGACAGAGCTGGCATCGGAGCTGAAGGCGAGGTGAACGCGGCCGACGAGCTCCAGTGGGAGGATTCGGCGGCGGAGCTCTCCGACGAGTCGCCGACGAAGAAAGGGAGGAAAGGGTTCGCCGGGTGGGAGGGCAAGGTTAGGATCTTGGGGAGGCTTCGGAGCCTCACCAAGTCGGAGTCCGGCCGGCGAGGCGTGTAGCTTGACTTGCATTCTAGGACAGGTCTCTTGGTCAGATGATTAGTTTAAAATCGAGCGCATCTTCACAAGTTTAATGTATGGGTTTGATGTTTCCTTGTAAACCATGCGTAGCCATGATCGTGTTGTGTTGGTGTTGCTGCTTGAGTGACGGCATCTCGGATCATGGACGAATAACCATTTCCGAATAAGAACTGACCTCCCTTCCAAGTCTACTTGAACCTTTCGCACGATCCTTCTCGCCTATATATTCTCGGTCGCCGGTTGCGAATTCCGCCGCTGTATCGATCTCTGACCACCAGCACCACAGCAGCTGCCGCCGGTTGCACCATGACCGACGACGAGCACGCCGCCGAGGGTCTCCAATACTGCACTCCAGTGGGGTTCGTTACTTCCAAAACTTCAGAATTCTTCGGATTTTCGTCCAACTATCATTGGCAATACAGGTGCTCTTCAGAACCTGTGGTTTCGGTTGGCAGCACGGCTGAAGCCGATGCTCCCCTCTGCCAGCGCCGCTGGCACGACGGCCATGACGCCCTCGCGGATCGCCGCTATCATCGGTGCGATCGACGAGCACACCATCGCCGGAACAATGAGCGGTGAGCATGTCGCTGCATTCTGCGGCATGATCAATGCTCACTGCCACGACGACGGCACAGAAACATTTCATGACGGCGTCGGCAGCATCCGCGGCTACAAGCTGATGCGCAGGCTCGGGAAGGGCAGCTGCGGCCGCGTTGTCATGGCGCAGCGCCGTAGCACCGGGCAGATCGTCGCCATCAAGACCATTCACGGGCGCCACCGCAGCGGGAGACGCCCTGACATCGGCGAGCTGCTGAAGGAGGCCTGCTTCCTGGCGGCGTGCCGCGGGCACCCCTGCCTCGTCGGCCTCCACGGCATCGTGCGAGACCCACGCTCCAAGGAGTACTGTCTCGTCATGGACTACGTCGGGCCAAGCCTGAACGACGCTCTGAACAGGCAGGTGGAAAAGCATGGCCGCGGGTTCCCGGAGGCTGAAGTGCGCCGAGTCATGCGGCAGCTCTGACAGGCGCGGCGGCGATGCATGACCGCGGCATCATCCACAGGGACATCAAGCCCACAAACGTACTCGTCAACCGCAATCACGAGGTCGTGAAGCTCTGCGACTATGGGTGCGCAATGCCCATTGCCAAGGCAGAGCCCCCATACGGACAGGCTGGGACCGTCCCATACATGGCGCCCGAGATGCTGCTGGAGAAGCCGGACTACGATGAGCGCGTCGACCTGTGGTCGCTGGGGTGTGTCATGGCAGAGCTACTGTCTGGGGAGGCACCATTCGATTCTGTCAAGACAACTGACGCTCTCCGGAAGATATTCGACGCGCTCGGCGTGCCGGGCAAGAAAACTTGGAAGGGCTTCAAATCCACGCTCCTGGCTGACAAGGTGCAGCAATGGCGAGCACGGCAACAAGAAGCGCAGCGCAAAGACCGGCTGCGGGAGATGTTCCCGGACGAGCTGCTGTCTTCGGAAGGATTCCATGTCCTCAAGGGCCTCCTTACTTGCAACCCCACCAAGAGGCTGACGGTGGCCACGGCGCTCCGGTGTCCCTGGTTCAAAGTCGACGCTGAAATTGGTGATGCTCCTGGTTTCAGGTCCGGTGGCACGAAGTTGGCCAGGAACACAGCATTGTCAGTAGTTGGGTGCTGATCAGTACTTGGGCAAATGTTCTTCAGGCAGGTAGCCCTGCCATTGCATGGCACTCAGCAAAAGGCATTGCCCAAGCACATTGTCTTGTGAATTGGTGATCAGCGTTCATATAGTACACATTCTGTAATTGTGACCAGGTTTCGATCTGCATTAAGAGGAAAACAATAGTTACATGAATTTGCCACATAAGAAAAAAACACAACTATGAAAACCTGGTGAAAAACAAACAGAAATACATACACTGATTCCACTGGAGCTAATTGCGCAATGTCTAGGCTATTGCTTTAACAGAAGTGTGCCAAAACAACCGAACAGAAATTGTTCCACTGACGAACAACCAAGACAGTCTCAACAATCAGTTCAAATCTGAAACATGTAATGTGTGGTTCTATGCTCCAACATAGGAATTCCGACAGCTTTATTAGTGATGACAGTATTTGTGGTTCAATGATCCAACATAGGAATTCTTATTCGGAAGAGACCAGATCTGTCACATGACTCATTGCAGACCGATTAACTGTGGATCTGTAATCTGCTTTATTAATACCAATCTTAATAAAATTTCATGTTGCCACAGTTGTCAGTTGTCCACTACCATACAGAGTCGTAGATGGAAATAGCATATCATCGTGGAAAATCTCAAATAAAAAACATGGGTAGATTATCATGTTACTTCAGCTCACAATTAATAACGACACATATGAATACTTAGCTGTTTCTACAAGTGATATTCTTGATTTCCTGTCCACCCTCTCAAACTGCTATGGAATAACTGCAGTATGAAGTTATGAACTCATTGAGTAAGTATTATAGAGTTTTCTGTGATATCTGAGCAAAGTGATATGTACATACAAAGCAAGAAATTATAGGGATTGCAGTTATGTTAGTATCAATACAAAGTAGAACCTGACAAAATCATCACTAAACCGTTGACAGTATCACTATGGAAATAATGGCCATATGATAAATTCCCACCCACCTTCTATGGTTTAATATTTTCTTTTTTGAGCACGGGATAGATCAACATATGAACACCAAGCCATGCATCACTAATCTCTGAAGGGTTTCAGCTTCGACCTATTGTTAGCTAGAGATTTCACATCTTCCAATAAGCATTACCTGCTTTTCGAATTTGAATATTTCCTTCAGTATAATGTAACATTATTAACAATGCACATCATTAGAATCGAGAACAGAGAAACATCTACAGGTCCAAAAAGTAGATGAAAGTGAAACAGAGAGCTACCTACATATGAACTTCTAACTTCGAACAACCGAGTATACAAGCATTTCTTTGACAGTGCAAACGAGGGACACAGCCTGCAGAACAATTGCTTACACAACCAGGTGCTATATTCAGAGAACAAAATATAGCACTGTTGGATTTGCTTACCATCGAGGGGAGCATCCGCATCATGGCCAGCTTGTCTCCATTAGCTCTTATGTCTGCAGTATGTCTATTAAAATTAATAATTTTGCAGTATGAAAACACTCCGAATAAATCTCGAAAAAAGAACACCCATAAATAGACAAGTAAATCAATCTGAAAAGCTGATGGTATCTCCATTCTCGACCACATTTGAGCTGAAATAATTAAGCCTGTATTTATATCTGAATGAGAACACACAACAGTACAAAGAAAAACATGTGTGCCTCATAAGCAACTAGCAGGAAGCTAACATCATACTAGCACAATGAGGCACACTGCCGCTTTCAGCAAAACTTATAGAACATGATTCAGGTATCGATCTACCAAGGCTACAATTATTTACCCTGACAAGTACATTCAAGTTTGAACAATTCCCGACTCACGAAATACCACCAGATTCTGAAGGGGGCGCAGCAAAATTAGCGGGCTTCGACATCATCACCTTGTGCTTGTACATCCGCCACCAGTTCTCCGTCGCCTCGTCGACGGTCCGGTAGGTCCAGATGTGCGGCCTGGCCTTCTCCCGCGCGACGAGGATCTCCTCCGCCTCCGCCTCCCGCTTTGTCTTGAGCGAGAGGCAGTCGACGAGATCCCCCCACTTGCCGAAGCAGTTGTCGAAGTCACCGTGGCGGTAGTACCTCTGCATCTGGTGGAACGGCGAGTAGCAGAACCACAGCGCGTCGAAGCACTTTATGCAATCCAGCCGCGTCGGCGGCGAGCTGCCGTCCCCGGAGCTGGTCGTCTGGGGCTTCTCTACGGGCTCCGTACTGATAACTCCGCCGCCGGCGCTGGTCGTCTCAGACTTATTTACGGGCTCCATTCTTGTAACCCCGCCGCCGCCGCCGCTGGCAGCGCTAGTCGTCTCGGGCTTCTCCTCGGGATCCATACCTGTGAACACCAACCAAGAACGGGATTTACATATGAGATTTATACTTTGCTAGAACCACGAGAAAACAACAAAGGAAAACCGAATCGTAAGAAAACGAATTGAATCTTCTCAGTTCTCACCTCCGGCGCCGCTGCTCGCTCATTTGCCGCGTCAGCTTGGGCCTTGGTGCAGAAGAGGATGATGAACTACTGGACTGAACGCCTACTTTCGATGATAGATCAGATCTCAGAGTATTGATTGATTCGGAAGGGTTGCGTAAAGGCCCAAGTAGTACAGTAGTAAGTTGCTTCAGGAAAGCCCACGAGCTCCTTTTTCAGGTTTGTGGAGCTCCATTTTCAGGTTTGTAGGGAGCCGTTCGATTCCAATAAATAAAACGAAATATTTGGCACAAACTGAGTCACATTTTGACACAAATGATACACTTTATATTATTGATAGGTGCTCTCGGAACACATGTCAGTGACACAGCGATGTCCCGTTTAGTCAAATTACTTGAAAAGAATAGAGAGAAAAAGGGTCCCACAAAAACTGCGACAAAAATCAATGTTACTCGGTCCAACTCCTAAAAAAAGAGAACAAACAAAAACTCGGTCCAATTCCACGTATCGGATCTCGAGGGAAACCCGATTTGATAGAGTGAAGGCGCACAATTTTGTTTTTTCTTCTCACGGGGATGAAAAACATTTTCAACTTGAGCGAACTTTAACTTCCAACAAAATTACCCCAAAAATGAAGAAACTTTCAACTAAAAGCAAAACCCTCTGAGTTGCAAATAATTTTCAAATGATGCAAATTTTTGACTCAGACAAGATGGAACTTAAAATCACGGTAAGATTTTTTTTCAACGCATAGTTATATATTTTCAAGAGATAAAAGTTTTTCATGATAGAATTAATGTAATAGGAAAGTTTGTGTACACGTTTTTCGAGTAGAACTGAAGATAAGCCTTTACCTTTCTGACACCACTAAATCCCTAGTTGATATACGCATTGAGGCTTCGTTCTTAACCGTATGAAGAATGGTAGGAGGCATGGCTGATTTCTTCACGAAGTTTTTTCGATCTCGCACCATCCACAATTCTCGAGTTGCGAGTACGGTCAAAACCTGGATCCCCTTCACGGGTAATCACTCGTATGGGGAACATGCTGACCACCAATCCATGATTGAAAAGAACTTGACTGAAATGACGAAGTTGGGAATTTACTTGATCCAACCATCCAAGGTAAAACCACAGACATGCATAGAGTGAAGACACTTGAATATGATGTAGAACGAGGTCTTCGATTCCCTTCAACACATAACACACTGCTATGCCAAGCTCGCATCGTCAGGAGGTCCAGGCTCCATAACCTTTTCTAGAGGATGAGTTGTACTAAGAAATTGCTTTTGGTGAGCCCCAAGGGTTGCAAACTAGATAGAGTAGACCCCCATTGGAGTATAAATGCCAGGTAATCGAGTTTTCAGTGGCAGGGTCACGGTGCACAAGGTTAATGTGTTCCCAGAGATAATAAGATCCACAATTCGATTGAAAATCACATATAGGATAGATCGATGTCCCCTATTCATGTCGAAATGTAGATTATGATGTGATTCAGTTGAGTTTTGTTCTTTGATCCAGTGTATACCTTTCGGGGAATGTTTGTGTGTTGCCTCATGTCAAGTTAGACAAACTAACATAATGTAGCTCCGAGGACTCTAATTTTCTCAAAATGTAAAACAAACACAATACTCTGGTAAGTAATGCTCCATGAACTTGTTAAATTTAATATGAACTCAAAGTCATTTCAGATGTGTGAAAAACTATCAACAACACACATTAAACTATCTTTTCAATCGGTTTGTTTCTAACAAACATCCAAGAACATCGATGGTAAGATCTGTTTAACACAACAAGATTCAATGGTAAATCTGTCTTTATATCTTTCGTAGATCATGCCGCAACTCTATAGGGCCTCTTTGATTTGTAGGATAGGAAAATAGTAGGAATTGGAAAATCGTAGGATTCCAATGTCATGCACACTCCAATCCTACAGGATTTTGCATGCATGCAGGGCTTGTTTGATTAAAAGGATCTTCATAGAATTCCTGGAGGATTTTATCCTATAGAAATTTTTCCTACGTTAGTTGTTTGATTCAGAAGATTAGTTCTTGTAGGAATTTTTCCCATAAGAATTCTAACATTCACTCCAACCTCTTTTTACAATTACTTTGCTTTTCCTTTGTCATCAAACACAAAGTAATCTTCCTATAGGATTCAACTAGACTTGACATTCCATTCCTATGTGATTCCTATTTCTACGTTTTTCCTATCCTGCGAATCAAACGGGCCCTCAAAGTTTTTTTTATTCCATCAAATCAAAGGAATTGTAAAATGAGATTGGAGTGAATGTTAGATTTTTTATGGGAAGTAGTACAATGATTTCTATAGGATTTTTTCTATAGCATCCAATCCTACAAATCAAATAACCACGATAGTAAAATTTCCTATAGGATTCAAATGCCTTAAAATAACCATTTGCAAACTCTCGGACCCCACTCGGAGAGACACACATCACAAGACTCTCTTTTCAAAAAGATTCATCGCCGCGCCTAAAATATTGAAACTCCCCCGCAATGCATATCCAACCCCCAAAACATACAAAACAAAGCAAAGAGAGAGAAACCACCCCCGCAAAATTCCCAAACCCCCACCCAACTCAGCCGCTCTCGGCTCGAACCCTAGCACCCACTCCCCCCCAATGGAGGACCACCAAACCCAGGATCTCGTCAAGGAGCTCGTCCTCCGCCTCGTCTCCGCCGAATCCGGCGGCGGGGGACGCGACGCGCGGCGGGGACGCGACGCGGGCGGCGCGCTGCGGTTCGCGCACCGGCTGCTCTCCAGCCGCCTCGCCCCGGCCGTCCTCCCCGACGAGCACGCGCTCGCCGAGTCCATCAAGCGCCGCCTCGCCGCCTCCGGCCGCCCCGACGACGCCCTCGCCTTCGCCGACCTCCACTCCAAGCTCTCCGTCCGATCCCGCCCCGCCTCGCTCTGGCCGCTCCTCTACCTGCTCGACTCGCTCTCCTCTCACCGCCGCGGGGCCGCCGCCTCCTCCTGCCTCCCAACCTCCCCACGGCCGCGCCGCCGCGGGCCCGCCCACGCGGGGGAAGCAGCCTCGAGGGTGCCCGGTGCGCCGCCCGGCGGCGTCGTGCTGGTCTCTAAAGATCCAGACAACATCCGCGAGATCGCGCTGCGGGAGTACACTGAACTGGTGCTCGACGAGACGGAGGTGTCAGAGGCTGCGCTGGTGCGCGACGTGCTGTACGCCTGCCAGGGCATCGACGGCCGGTATGTTCGGTATGACAAGGGCAGCGACACCTACGACCTTCCTGACGCCGTCCGCGTGCCGCGCTCCACTCGCACCCTGGTACGCAAGCTGTGTGAGGTCGGGTGGCTGTTCCGCAAGGTGCGAGGTTTCATTTCCGACAATGTCAGCCGCCTGCCCTCTGATGCTGCCACCGAGGTCGGCACTGTGGCTCAGGCCTTCTGCTCAGCTCTACAGGAGGAGCTATCTGATTACTATAAGCTACTTGCTGTTCTAGAGTCATACTCGTTAAACCCAATTCCAACACCTGGATCTGATTCGGGCACCTCGGTAATTACCTCTCACTGCGGCGTCTTGTTGTGTGGCTTGCTGAGCCTGCAGTGAGGATGCGCTTAATGGCTGTCTTGGTGGATGGATGCCGTGGTTTGAGAGGCGGCGGAATGGCTGGTGCGATCCATGGGCACGCACAGCATGGGGACCCCATGTTTCAAGATTTTATGGGCCGCTTGCTGCGGCGGGTGTGCTCCCCACTGTTTGAAATGGTCCGGAGCTGGGTGCTTGAAGGGGAACTGGAGGATGTATTCAGTGAGTTCTTCATCGTTGGGCAGCCAGTCAAGGCTGAATCTTTGTGGCGCGAAGGCTACCTTATTCAGTCTGACATGCTACCGACTTTCATTTCTCCGGTGCTAGCACAAAGGATTCTTAGAACAGGAAAGTCAATCAACTTTCTTAGAGTTTGCTGTGATGATAATGGTTGGGCTGAGGCCGCCACCGAGGCTGCAGCCTATGTTGGCACCACAACAAGTCGAGGCGGGCTTGGTTATGGGCAGATTGATGCTTTGGAGGCATTGGTGGTAGAAGCAGCCAAGAGGATTGATCAACGTTTGATGGATGTAATACATAAGCGATATCGATTTAAAGAGCATTGTCTAGCTATCAAGAGATATTTGCTTCTCGGGCAGGGTGATTTTGTTCAGTATCTGATGGATGTTGTTGGTCCTGAGTTGTCAGAACCAGCCAATAGAATTAGCCCCTTCCACCTTGCTGGCTTGCTGGAGACTGCAATACGTGCATCTGACGCACAATATGATGACCGTGACATCTTGGACCGGATAAAAGTAAAGATGATGGATCATGGAGACGGTGATCGTGGCTGGGACGTCTTCTCCTTAGAGTATGATGCTAGGGTCCCTTTGGATACAGTGTTCACAGCTTCAGTCATGAAGATGTACCTCAAGATATTCAACTTCTTATGGAAGCTTAAGCGTGTTGACCATTCCTTGACCGGAGTCTGGAAGACAATGAAGCCTAATTGCATTGTTTCTTCTCCATTTTACAAGGAAGGAACAAGCATCAGGGCCCAGTTTGTTTCAGTTCTTCGGAAATGCCAAGTTCTGTTTAATGAAATGAACCATTTTGTTACCAACTTCCAGTACTACATTATGTTTGAGGTCCTGGAGATTTCATGGGCTCGTTTCTCAGAAGAAATGGATGCAGCAAAAGATTTGGACGATCTTCTCATGGGACATGATAAGTATCTCAACGCAATTGTGGAGAAGTCTCTCCTCGGTGAGCGATCCCTGGGAATTTTGAGAAATCTTTTTGCACTGTTTGATATCATATTACAGTTCCGCAGCCATGCTGATAGGTGGTTTGAACGGATATATGAGTTGCAGCTAAGGTTAGTTTATTGCAGAAGTATCTAATGCCATATTTTCCTTAAAATCTTATCACATGTACTGTTCGATTAACTCTGAGTTTTCCTTCTTACTGCAGGGGCAAGGGTAAATCAAAAACAAAATCCAAGGAAACAGGTTCATGGCTAGATGGCGGTAGAAAAGCCATGATTCAACTCGCCGGGGAACTTTTTCGGAAAATGGGTGAAGATTTGGATAGCATCGCGAAAGATTATACAGCTTCTCTTGATTCGTTTATCTCCCAGTTGCCTCTCCAGCAGCATGTTGATTTAAAATTCCTTCTCTTCCGTTTAGACTTCACAGAGTACTACAGCCGTGTGTCGTCTAACAAATGAGTGTGTTCCTAATGTGGAAGAAATAGGAGTTAGATTTATCTTTTGGTTGGATTTGTGAGGATTTTTGTATACACCTTAGCCCCTGGTTGATATTTTGTTAATTGAAAGGCATGGGCACATTCATCTTTCTGGGGCCTGCTGTTGAAGGTAATTTCTAACCAGGGCTAATACGGATATTTCCAAGTTATGCATGAATGCATGATTGCCAGTCTGAGAAATTTCATTTATGACCTTGTCACTGTTCTGGTGCAGATGCTTATCCACCCATGCCATGAAGTTGGAACCTGCATCACAAGCAACATTAGTGTACAGAGTTGATGTAAGTTTGCTTTGATTTGACTTTCGTTTTGGGTGTATTGGTATACATTTCATGTATCTGCTTTTGTGTTTTATATTTTTCTAGTTAGATTTCATGAAAGTTTATCCTTACTACTACCTCGTTCCAAAATATAAGATATTTTGGCAGGTCATTTCAGTCTACCAAAACGTCTTATATTTTGGAACGGAGGTAGAAGTTTGTATGTTTTAGTTGGATCGAATGAGATCTAATTCAGCAAGTTGCTGTTTGCTGGTTATCAAAATTGTTACCAAATATCATAGGATTCCAGTGCAAACTTTTGGTCAGCATAATGCTTTATGTCGAATCATTCTCATTTCCTTCAGAGATAGAAGTCTTGAGCAATGTCTGGCCCTTGGTTACCAACTTCTCATACTAGTGATGTTATGAGTGAAATATCTGCAAACGATCATATTCATTATTGACTAGTTTATGATAATTTGAAGAGTTGTTTCCATGCTAAAAAATAACTGGGAACGTTTGTACGCGATGTGCAGAAGTTTAGTACGATATGTGTGCAGCGAGGATTGCACGTCCAATAGTATCTTCTGTGTATACAGTAGGTCTACATTTCTCGGCAGACATGAATTAGCTGATCTGCTCTATTTTTTTTTCTATATTTCTGAGTTCAGTCACACAATTATATATCATATCCAGCAGTTTAAGGAAATGGAGCCATTCCTGTAATAGCTACAATCTGCTAATGTTGGATGTTATGCTACCGACTGTGGATACCGTTTTTTAGATTGGCATGCCACTTTCAAAAGGCAGGCTACTTGGGTTTCTACTACAGTTGTGCGTCGGTTTGATGTTTTGTTTATATAACACCATCTACAAATCCTTCAAGCATTAAGCTCCCTATCAGGGAGGGAGCTGTGGTTGCTCCGGTTGGATTATGTTGGAGGTCCCCACCTGTCAGCCAGTGAGGTCAGCCGTTGCATTTGGGCCTGAGTTTCCCACTCCTACACTTGGTTGTCTCTACCGTACACACCCTCCACCCATCCGATTCAGAAAAAAAGAGGTACCTGGTCAAAAGAGAGAAGAGAGACACGGCTAGGGTTTGTCCTTCCGCCGGCGGCGGACTGTGCTGCCTCTCCCACGTGGAAAACGAGCCTGGCTCCCCTGCTGAAGACCGTCGCTGAGTTCGTATAGCCATCAACAACCGGATCACCCTTGTTCTGCTACTGCTGGCACCTTCATCCTCCCGACGATTGGAACAAGCTCCTCTGGGCTCCTCTCTCGCCCTTCCCCCTTTGGCCATCTCCAGCCCTCCCTGACAAATCGGCTAGCACCATGCGGGGAACAAGCTTCTGCCTGCGGTTTCTCTCACCAAAAAAATCAGGTCGCTTCCTCTAGGGACTCCTTGTAGATGGGCTCCCAGAATGTTCTCACCAAAATAACAATGTTTTGGGGTTGATTGAGTGCTGCAAACAGTTCATGATTGTGAAATCAGTATGTATAAAAGTTATGGTTCTCTTAATAGCATCGTTGTATTGTAATGCAGAACCACTCCACAGCTTGTATACCAGTTGCGCATTACGCTATTCTTTCTTTCGTAGTTACATATGTCTGATCTTCTCATGTGTACTTCTGTAAATAGTCTATGACAAGGAAGAGATATTCCAATGGCGTGTTTAGAGGCTAATACTAAATTCTGCCTCTGAAGAAGTTTGGGGTATATTACGAAGGGTCATCTTAGACATTTTTTTTTGGATGTTTCTTTCTGAACCCTTAAATTCACTTATTCTAATCGTCTGTATGGAGTAGAATTTCTGATAACATTATTACTGTCCTCGCTCTTCCTTTCGTGCCTATACATTGATAGTTGCATATGATATAGTATAATGACATATGAGTTATTAAATCTCCATGAAGTGAAATTGCCGATGGCTCCGTGCGTATCATGTGATTTTCTGTTGTCATATTTGGTTTATTCGATTTTCATTAGTTGCTACTTTTGGAATTTGCACTTAAGCTGAGAAGAATTACGAGAAATCATCTCAAGTATTGCTGCTTATTACTCATTAGGCAGTAGAAGAGGGTTGAATGTGAAGGCCAAGAGCAAACGCCGACACAGTTGTCTGTTACCCAAGTGCTCTTCAGGCTATCATTGCAAATTTGCAGAAGAGTGAGAACATTGACCAGTTCAATGGAGATTTGAATAGGTGGCATATTGATGCATTGATGGTTCTGTTGATCCAGTTATCAAATTGGGAGGCTGGGGTTGTGATTATCAAATTGGGAGGCTGGGGTTGTGATTATCAAATATGGAAATTGATGCATTTAGCTGTTGATGTTGATGTTGATGGAAAGATACCCTAGCTTTTGAGGCCTTACAAACTAGAGCTGTGTCCCCTGAACCTATTACAGTGAGCGTGTTGGGTACCTGCTACAATCTTCTGTTCCTTCAGGTCTCTTTTGCTTATGTTGATTGGTCGCTTTGGCCTGCTGTTATTTGGTCAATATACTTCTATGTGTTACTCCCTCCGTTTCTAATTATAGTGCGTTTGGAATTTGTAGTACAACTTCCGTCACGTACGAATATTTTTCTTCTTTCCCGGTTTACCCTCCCACCATCCCGCACCTCTCGCTCCCTCACCGCTTGCTCCCGCAGACGCTCCCTCTCGCTCCCCACCGCAGACGCTCCCCACCGCGTCGCCGTCGCCATCCGCCCCCGCTCCCTCTCGCCCCCCACCGCGCCGCACCGCCCTCTTTCTCCCAACCCGTCTCAAGCACCTCCCGCCCCGCGTGCTAGGAGTAGTACTCCATTTTTATCGGGCAAAGATTCCATTTTTATCGCCGGCGACGAGCTTCTGGGCGACGCATCGTTGGATCTACGAGCGCCATCACTCGATCTATGTGCTCCGGCAGTGGATATGGGTGACGGAGGGCCGGAGGCGCTGGACGCCCGAGCGGCAGATCTGGACGCTGGGCGCTGGACGCCCCACGTCGCCGTCGCAGCCATGGGGCGCATGCACAGCCACGGTCAAGACTCCGGTCGCCGATGTAAGGACCCTCACCTTCTCTTCCCCTCTCGATCTGATTGCTCCCCATTTTCTTTTAGAGATTGCTCCTTGTGCTATGGGTGGATTGATTGTTTCGGTGTTTGTGTGCATGGCTGGCACTGGAAATCCCGGAGGACCTCTACTTCCTGATCAAGAAGGCAGTGGCGATCAGGAAGCACCTGGAGAGGAACAGGAAGGTCAAGGACTCCAAGTTCAGGCCGACATCGCGCAGGAGTACGCCGACATCGCCCCAAGGACTACTCCGGCAAGCGCACCAAGTACGTGTAGCTGCCGGTCCAACTCACTCATCTCTCATCCCCTCGACTCTCTATAAGTTCACTGCTGTAAACTTGTGTAAATCTTGCACGATGCATGTTCTATAAGGACTACTGCTACTGCTAGAGTAATGCTTGCTTCTCCTCTGCTCTTTGTAATGAATGCATTCGTGGAGTAATAACACTAAATTCGTGTACTGAATATTCATGTTGTATGCATAGGTAATTTGTTTACTCAATATTCATGTTTACTGAATTTGTTTCTCAAGTACTGTCAGGTTGCTTGCTTGCAGTAGCAGTAGAATGATGATTTGTTTATTTGGCCAGACTTGAAAATGTTCAGTCGTTGCTCTGCTTGTAGCAGTAGTGCACTGCTTGCTGCTTGGTTGCTTGGAGTAGTTTATTTTCCAGCAAGACCACTGAATATTGTCTCTTTTTGTGCTGGTAGATTGAGTGCACTGCTTGCAACAGTACTAAATTGCTTGCTGCGAGTGCTTGCAGCAGTATATGTACTGTTATCTTGTACTCTTATCTTCTCTATTAGGTAAAATACAGAATCATAAACAGTTAGGCAACACACAAACAGTACTACTCCAAGCAACACACAAACATTAACTTAAACACACACAAATGTTTTCAGTACAATAACACACAAACCATAAGCAATTGCTTGCTTGCTTGCAGCAACTTACACACATTAACATACATACCATAAGCAACCACTGAATATTGTCTCTTTTTGTGATGGTAGATTGGGAAGCATCTTCCTTTTTTACATGCTTTTGATGCTCAACACACATTATAAACATACATCAGGAGTAACACACAAACTATACTGAATTTTTTTATCACAGCAACACGCAAACATACATCTTGGACTAGGCAACATCTTGTGCTTGGCCTAGAAAGTGAAGAGCATGTGCAATAACCTCAGGAGGGCAACGCAGCCTTATAGGTAGCTGACCCAATCTTTCACGCTTGTCCTTGTTTGCATGAATTAGCTTGAGACCATTTTCTCCTGAATTGTTCATGACCTCAACCATAACCGACATTAAACTTAGGAAAATTCGGTTCAGCTTTGATGATTCATATGCTGCGAATTCAGCCTCAACACTTTAATAAACTCCTTCAGAGTTTTAGAGCTAAGGGTATTTGTTAGAGATTGTACGGATCTAAAAAATCCTAGATCAAGGACATTCAAATCTGGACTGTTTGCCGGCTGCTGCATCAGCTTGATTTTCAGTCTTGAATTGGCTACAGCTTCTGCGAATGCTGGGTCATTGGGCAAAAGATGCGGCTTCGCATTATCTTGCTGTATGAAAATCGTCTTGCCCACATCTTCTTGAGGCCAAAGTAACTCTATTGCAGGCAGTAGTTTTTCAATAAAGTACTCCCGCATCACTTCCCTCGTTACAACCAGGTTCTTGGTCTCCAATGTTCCTTTCTCTCTATTTTGACTTCTTCTTTGCGCCGGTACCTCTTTCACGAAAGGCCACATACCTATTTTCCCATCAAATGTCATTTTCCCTTCACTGTCATACAAGTAGTAGACCTTGTCATTCACTGTCATATTGAACCATTTTTCATCAACATGCACAATTCTGTACATGTCGATGAAAAGGGGATCTGCAGTTGCAATTGTGTCTTCATCGACCATTCCTAAACAAAATTGTGCCCTGTTTCTCTTGTGTTTCTCTGTGAGTGGAGGCGTTAGGGCATTTGAGTGCCTCCGGATTATGTTCATCTCAAACTTTCTGAATAGTGTCGTAGGATTGACTCCAAGTTGCCAAGCGAGAGACCTAATTGTTGACCTCTTGTTTAGTGGGATACTAGGGATTCGTGATAGATCAATCTCTAGTGGCTTCCTTCCGCACCTGCCCTTTCTTCTGCTTGAAACGTCAACCGGCAAACCCTCCTCAATCTGCTTCATAGCCCGCTGCCAAAGACTCTGTATCTGCTGAATATCCACCTCAAAAAAATTTGCAATGTTCTTCTTATCTTCTTTATCAAATTTTCCACCTCCTTTCATACATAGTGCATGCAAAGCTACATAAGCAGCATATTTCTGTGTATCACTGAGTGTTTTCCGTGTCTTCTTTGCTTGCTGAGCACCTGCAATAAAAAATGAAACAAGATCAGTTGCTTGCCTTTAAAAGATGACAAGATCGAAGCATAGAAGGAGAAGTTAATTTGTTCACTGAATTCACTAAATTCATTTGTTTATCATGTTTCTTGCTTTGAATACTTGAATGACTTCTCCTTTATGTATTTGCAGGCTGTGAGCAGGTTGCTGCTCAGGAAGCTGATCGTGCCAAGTTCATTGTTGAGAAGGCTGAGCAAGACAAGAAAAGTGCAATTATCAGGGCACAGGTAAGCAAACATATGGCTTGCAATACTTGTTGTGGAGTATTCCTTGCAGTACTGGAGCTTGCTTGCTTGCTGCAGCTTGTTTCAGCTTTAACTGAATAATATGGTTACATAAACATTGCTCCATTAGTACTTGTATCTGTGCCATGTTGTTTCCTTCATGTCATGTTTTCCATGAAGTGTTTATGTGCCATGCTAGTTCTTGACGGAGTACTGAACTGCTAGTTCTTGGTGGAGTACTCAAGTAACTATCCTGCTCCATTAGGAGTCTGTATCGGCATGATGTAAACACTAATACAAAGGCAAAAAAAGTCTGAATGTTTCTCGTGCCGTATTTATTTTGTGATGATTAAGAATAACCTGTGGTCACTTTCATCTCACACATGACCAGATGCTTGTAAACTTCATCTGGTTCATTGTATGGTGACAGAAACATGCCACTCTTGTGTTATTTCTTGCTTTATTTCTTAACTGAAACATGCATACTGGAGTAATTTGCTCCTGTGTTGTTTTCTTGCTTTATTTCTTGTAACTTATTGAGTAACTCCGTTTGTTGTGCTTTCTGCAGATTTTCAAAGAAAATGAAGAATTCAGAAGCAGAACATGTGCTCACCGCCTTGTTGATCTTCCATGATTATATCACCTTGTTGATCAACATTACCTCCTTCAGGTAAGCCTGCTGAAATTGACAGAACATGCAAGTTATTTCAGTCTGTTAGCAACTTAAATTTGTGTAGCAAGTGTTCTTGCTTTATTTCTTGTAACTTATTGAGTAACTCCGTTTGTTGTGCTTTCTGCAGATTTTCAAAGAAAATGAAGAATTCAGAAGCAGAACATGTGCTCACCGCCTTGTTGATCTTCCATGATTATATCACCTTGTTGATCAACATTACCTCCTTCAGGTAAGCCTGCTGAAATTGACAGAACATGCAAGTTATTTCAGTCTGTTAGCAACTTAAATTTGTGTAGCAAGTGTTAGTTTCAGTCTGCTTGCATGCAGTACTGCTTGCTTGCTTGCAGTACTTTTCCTATGTACTGCTTGCTTTTGCAGTACTGTTGTGGAGTAGGAGTAATTTTTGTGCTTGTCATAGAAGAATTTCGAACTGAAGGTAATTATACAAAATTTTCTTCAAGTTTTCAAACACAAGGGCGAGAAGAGGTCAGGATTTTATTGGGAATAAGTACCTGCATCTACATTGCCTTGTATATTCCCGATTTCTTCAGGTATGTGCACATTATCTTCTTCAGGAGGACTACAATTGAGATCAGGTAAAACCATAGCTGATGACACTTTTGTTTTGTTTGCAGAAGTGTAGAACCAGCAGCAGATTCCCAGCAGCAGCAGCAGCAGCAGATCGATCCCAGCAGCACCAACAGATCGATCCCAGCAGCAGAAACAGCAGCAGCTGACGAGCCCAGCAGCAGCAGCAACAGATCGATCCCAGCAGCACCAACAGATCGATCCCAGCAGCAGAAACAGCAGCAGCTGACGAGCCCAGCTGGTGAACTGGGGCGAGGTGCTCGCGAGGTTCCCAGATGTCACTTGGCTCCTCGCCCTGCCGCTCCAGCGAGGGATCGATCCCAGCAGCAGAAACAGCAGCAGCTGACGAGCCCAGCTGGTGAACTGGGGCGAGGTGCTCGCGAGGTTCCCAGATGTCACTTGGCTCCTCGCCCTGCCGCTCCAGCGAGGGATCGATCCCAGCAGCAGAAACAGCAGCAGCTGACGAGCCCAGCTGGTGAACTGGGGCGAGGTGCTGGCGAACTGGGGCAAGGAGAAGCAGATCGGTGCTGCTGGTGCTGCTGGGGCAGTAGATCGAGGTGGAGGCCGCCGACCCCAGCAGCAGATCGAGGTGGAGGCGGAGGCGCGAGGTGGAGATGGAGGCGCGAGGTGGAGACGGAGCAGTGAGGCAGAGGCGGAGGGAGATTCAAAATTTGAATTCTGTTTTGTTGGCGGATGACCGGTTCGCTACTTCGGGAGGGCATGATATGTTATTGTAGCGAACAGTTGAGGGTAGAATTGTCTTTTTTCATTTTTCACCTGGTCGGAATTCCCCCAAACGCACTATAACTAGGAACGGAGGGAGTACATCTTTTACTTGCCAAAAGAAAAGAAAGATAAATTGCAAGCTTGTGATAGAGGCTGTGCTCAATAAAGCTTTATAACTATAAGAGAAATGGGCACGGCAAAGTGCACCTTTCCTTCTAGTTGCTGTACTATTTCCCACAGTTCTTTCTACATTGTAGTGCAGAGAGTGATGCTTTTGTCTCGTTGCTGTTTTAGCACCATATCATTCTCTGATGTTCTGCACTGGCTTTTGCCATCAAATTTGGATGTATTTGTAGCCATGTTCAGCTTTCATCCCGTCCATTGTTGGACTGCTTCCCCAGAATAACATGGTTAATAAGTCAAGTGAATAAACTGTTATGGAGGCTGAGTTTTGAATCATCAGAAATGATATAAACCAAACGTGGCATCAAGTCTGTTGTCCATTTCAATATAGATCAATACGACATCAACTCTCTTTTCTTTTGCGGGTAATTGGACATCAACTCTGTAGGCCATTTCTCTGTGATCTGTGTGACAACTACAAAGCCATACCTCTGTGGTAGCCCCGCCATTGTTGTACGACTTGCACGTTGTGTTATAGGCCCGCAAACGTCGTGGCATACAACTTCATGCCATTTCTCAGAGGATAACTTGCACTGAGAACCACAAAGTCACAAGGTAAATCTTTCTCTCGCTAGCTTGATTAAGAGGTTCGCCCACTGTACCTGTATTAATTAAGTCTTTTGATTAGAATGTGCATGGTGACATCTTCCCATCTGTCTTCTAACAAAGGGCATGCATCGATTGCAGCTATCCGCGTTTGTGAGTCGGTCAAGCTTTTGAATGCACCAAGCAAAGTAGTTCCATGGTGCTCTCTCCTCTTTCTAGGCTGCCCTTGAAAAAAGAAAGCACAAGCTCAAAAGATAGCAGGTGTCGCTGGACTTGTAGTGTCGTCAAACTGTGGATCAACATGGCCCTTAATTTTCACGAACAATAGATAATACAGAAGGGTTTTGGGGCCGACTGGAGGGCTCTGTATATCGGTGCGTCTGAAGGATCATCTGAAGGTGCACGCGCGGGCTCTGGAAACCAAATCGCGTGTGGCGGAACGACGACGGAGCCTTGCAATTTGCGACAGTGATCTGGTGATTGTAGTACGGCTTCATGTCCACTGTCCAGCTTAAGAAAATTCTGTGAGCTTGCAAGAACTGCTTGAACTATGACGGGTTCCTCCGATTTCAGCGAGAAGCTCTATATAATGTGTTCCCCACCCGGTTGAACAAAAACGAAATTTAGCTGGTCTGCTCTCAGCTGTCAGCTCACAGACTCTCAGTGGTCATCATCTGGGAGCGCGAGCATCCACGTAACATAATCAGCAGTGCGACAACAAACTTTTATAAATTAAACCATTTAACCTTTGACGTAAAGTTGTTAGTACTCTCCATGTCATCAACGCGTGGAAAGCCATCCAAAGGAGCCAGCTCGAAAAAGAAAACAGTCACCACCAGCTCACCTTAGTTCCGCTCTGCAACCCTCCTCTCGACGCCATTGATATAAGGGACGTAGGCAAGGCGCGGGCCGGCCGGAGCGCATCGGAAGCCTTACGCCATGTCCACTTCAGCCATGGCCTCGGCCGAGACCGTACGCTTCTACTGCAACACCTGCAGCGGTTGGTTCTTGCTCCCCGCCCCGCCCTCCCCGTTCCACTTCACCCTCTGCCCCAGTTGCCGCCAGGACTACCTCGATGACTCCCCCACGCCACACCAAGTGTACTCCCAGCCGGTGCTGCCGCCTCCACCACCACCTCTTCTCTCGCCGTCGCGCTCCATCACCTCTGGCTCTTCCACGCCGATCCCATATTCGTCGTCGTCGCCTTCTTCCACGACGTTGACGTCGCGCTCGTCCACCACCGCTGGGACCATGTCGACGTCGCAGGATCTGTTTCCTCCTCCGCTTCCGCCTTTGCTGCTGCAGGCGTCCGAGCCCGCCTTCTTCAACTTCAATCCTTCCGACTGCCCGCATATTTCGCACGTCTCGTCCTCGTCGTCGTCTTCTGCCTCCAGGACGCTGCCGCGGACTCTGGTGTCCCCGAGCACGGGACCTTCGAGTTCCACCACGAGGCCGCCGCCGCCGCCGTCAAGCCACGGTACATGTGATTACTTCCTCACTACCTCCGACCCAGTCGTTGCCGCGGGCAAGGAGGAGCCGCCGTCGAAAATCACCTGCGAACAGGTAGCTGGCGAAATCCTAGATCTCCTAGCGCAACGCCGGTCCTCCTCCCCTGCCGTCTCTTCCCTGTCGCCGGCATACTCCTACGCCACTCCTACGTCTCAGGGGGGGTGCCTCCGCTTCCGCCCCCGCCCCCGCCTTGGGATTCTCCGCTCCACGTTGCATGGGATGATGAATACAGCATCGGTCCCTCGGACTCCGATTACGAAAGCCCGCCATGGCCGCTGCCGCCGCCATCGTTGCTGCCTGTTTCCTCCTACGGCGCCACGTTCGAGACGCCGCTCCAACGAGGCTGGTCGCCAGCGGCGCCGCCTCCTGTTTCCGCCTACGACGCCACGTTCGACATGCCGCCGCTCCAACGCGGCGGGTCACAAGCGGCGCCGGCGGAGTCCATTGCCGCTCTGCCCACGGTCACCGTCACGGACGCCGCGCTGGTCTGCGCCGTCTGCACCGACCCCCTCCTGGCCTCGGCGCCCGCGCGCCTGCTCCCATGCGGCCACCAGTACCACTCCGACTGCATCGTCACGTGGCTGTCGCTACGCAATTCCTGCCCAGTGTGCCGTGGCAGCATCCCTATGTTCCACTCCACCGCCACAGATATTGCGTCGTCGGCGTCGCCGTCCCTACAACCCACGCCGCCCGGCTGGAGGCGATCTCTACCTGGAGGCCGCCGGATCAGAAGAATCTGCCGCAGGTTGCTCAGACGCACGGAAAGCAGCCGCGATCGTCAGACAAATAGCAGCCACGATAGCCAGGCAGATAGCAGCGGCGTTGAACAAAAAAAAAGCAGCGGCATTGTTCTGCACAAATAAATCGTCGGTGCCCCCAGCTTACTGCACCGATATCATAATCTTGCCATGTACATGATCATTGAGCGTGTATGTCCATTGTTACCTGAATAATACTCTCTCCATCTCCTTTACCATATCTTTTTGTCGGATTCAGATTCGAATACGGATTATTTCGGACTACGGATTCAGATCGGTAACTGTGTGGATACGGACCGAAAACGGACAAACATTATCGGATAGATAAGTGTAATAAGACATAATTTCACGGTTGCAAACAATATGAAAAAATATCCAAAAAAAACTCACTAGATGGCCAATCGTTTAACGAGACAATCTAGGATGGCAAGTGTTGTAGGTGTGTGTCCAAGGTCACCGTGTTTTTTTTTTCAAGAACATGCAAAAGATTTGCATGTCATGACATTAAGAAAAGAGTGTCACCGTGTTGTAACGATCCATCGCTCGCATTTGCTTGGAGAGGAGTAGTAAACTTGTTCTCTTTACTAAACCACTAATCAATCGTATGCATGGTACATGGCTTCGATGCTATAATATCATGAACAGATCTATGCTACGATGCTTCCTACTGGAACTTCCATATACAAACTAGAATTTATGAATTAACTAGAATTCTGCAGCGAGCTCGGCACGGCTCGACGACGACGTGGCCGGGGTGGGTGCGGCAGGTGGTGGCGGCGACCTTCGGCGCGGCTGCCGGTGGATTCGGCCAGGGCCCAATCTGGGCCCCGATGGGCTCGGCGGGCCGCTGCTCTTGGCGGCCTCCCGTGCGTCACACCGCTGTGGTGCAGCACGGGGCTGGCTGCTGCTGTGCGGTAGTGCTCGAGGGAACTGCAGCGCCGCCGGCGGGAGGTAGAGGCTCCCCGTCTGGTTTCCCTTGGTCGACGACCAGGACAGGCGACGGTGACGCCCCCGGGCGCCACTTCCTACTTGTAGGCGTCGTCGTGGCGGTGCTCCCACTCCCCCGTCCGGAAACTTCCGGGGAAACCCCAGATCCACAATGGATCGGGCGAGGGCGGCGCTTCGGCGTCGTATTCCCCTTGGGGCCTCGTCTTGGATGTTTCGCCGGCCAGAGGGACCCGTGGATGTTTGGTGGCCAGCGGCGACGATCTTCTTGTCTTCGGCTAGGTGGTGCATGGCCCTGGGGCCGGCATGGATGTCGGAGCGGCGGCTCCGATCTCGCCTCCGCTGCGTCGTGTTGAGGTGCGTGCGTGTCGACCTTTCGTGCTTGGGCGGTTTCGTCGTCGACCTGTGTGGAGCGTGGCCCGTGGCCAGCGTGGATGTCGGAGCGGCGGCTCCGGATTTCGCCCCCGCTGTTGCGTTGAGGGCCTCCGTTGTTGCGTTGAGGGGTGTCGGCCTTGGCCGCTTGGGCGGTTAGGCCGTCGACTTGTGTGGTGCGTGGCCTTGCAGCCGGCGTGGTGTGTTGTGTTGTGTTGTTGTATCCGGTTTTCAGCCAGTTTTCCTTATAAACTGGCCAGTTCACTTCTTCTATATAAATGAAAAGGCAAGCCTCTTGCCCGGTTTAAAAAAAAAAGTAATTACGAGTATTTTTTTTCATAACCCGGCCAGATTGCGGGAGAGATGCGCCGCACGCAATGACACGGCTGCACACTAGGCAGCGGTGGACGACATGAAGAACCGAGGAGGTTAGAAAGATACACGCATGACATGATTACATCAGGGTTAAATTATATTATATAAAGACAACCATTAAGTTAATAGACTAATTGGTATTGGTTATTTGGGTTGATGTGTTGGGCTAACTAGATGAAACCCCGCGCGTTGCGGCGGGAATACATGCTATATAAGTTAACAACCAATCAATAAATCAGGTCTCAAGCTTTTCTTTAGAAGGTAAGACATCTAAGTAGGATCATTATTATTGATTAATCTCAAGTGTACTGATACGTCATAATGCACAGAAATAATTAAGAGTGCATAGTTTTATTGAACACAATCTGATCCCAAAAGCAAACCCCATTGCAATGCAAGAGTGTCCTGGTTATGCATGTGCCGGCATTGGATTTTAGTATTTCCTATGCTAAGTGGTTCGCATTCAATATTGCAAAATCACATGTACTACTATAAGCCCATTTTTATCCTCAGATAAGACAAAAGTTGTTCCAATTTGATAGATTCATCCTCATAGACATTCCAATCTATCACAACACTTCTGCCACCCATCGGCGGAGCCAGGATTTATAATTTGGGTGTACAGAGCATTAAAAATATCCCAATAGCAAATATCATCACAAATTAGTTTATGCCAGGTCTCTCGATTTGTCGGAGAATAGCGATTGGAAAATTGAGAATTGAAGCGGAACAACTAAATGGGCTTTCTACGCGTTGGGTTAGCAGATTAGTAGGTGGGCCTTAGGGAGAGAGAGCGTGGGCTGCTCGTTCTGGGATGAAAGAAGAACCAATTTCCGAATTATTGCAGTTAGCAGCGTACATCCTGTAAGAGTCACATGTAAAATGTACTCAATGTTTTTGGCAAAATAATGGGTGTACATCTGTACACCCATGTACCCATGTAGCTCCGCCCATGCTGCCACCACAGTTAATGGACAGGATAATCTGAAGGTAATTGAAGCAATTTTCATATGCTTGTTAGATGTTTCATGTTTTATAAACGGATTGCCGATCATGTAGGGAAGGTTCATTGTTAAACATGGACGCAATCTTGTAAGAAAAAAGTACAACCACACCTTCAAAAACTTTGTTTTCTTTTAAAGACATCTCATACAGAAAATATAATCATTTGGACATTTAAGTCTTACGAACTGTCACTTGAACTGAAAAGCTTGACACAATATTCCTGCAATTATAACATGCAAGTTACTTATAGGCACCATGCGAAGTAGGGTTAATTGCTGTGAAGATCTCTGAGTGTGCAACATACGCATTTGCTTGTTGACACTCAGTTGGAGGGTTATCCGTGAAGTCATTATATGACAACGTCCCTGCAAGACATTTTTCAGTTGTCATGTCGAATAAATCACAGAACAAAAGAGGATACTTAATAATGCAAATAATTCTTTATTTTCCGTAAATTTATTTAGTGACCCATAGGGAAACATACAAATATAAGCACTGTATCTACAGAAAAGTACTGTATTGCCGAATACACATGTTTACTTTGCCTTGTTTTTCAACATCCAGGCAGGCAAATCTCTAGTCAGTATGTTATCAATTAAGTACCTATTTTCAAGATGAGTTGAAATGACGGTCTTGAAAAAATGCATGATGAAACCAAAAAAACTGGTGAGAAAGTTACAGAATACACTATTTAAATAATGGAAACAATTAGGTTGGACTTTAAACTTATATCTCACAGAATAAATTCCTTACATAAATTGTAGTGCCACTTATTCCTCAAAATTCAGTTGGATTTAAACAGGAAACTTGTTGAAGCTTAGATCCCTGAAATCAACAACGGATTGTAGTCACCAATTTGGCATACTCTAGAAAAAAAAAGAGACTATGCCAGATTTTCATATAACCGTACATGTACATCTGCAGGAAAATGAGGAAAGAAAACCATATACAGTAGAATGGTCAGTAACCGCAATTTCAGCTTTAGTGAACAATTAAACTTTTGATGCCACCTAGAATAGAAAACCAGTGAAGATATCAAGAAAACATGTACATCTGCAGGAAAATGAAGAAAGAAAACCATATACAATAGAATGGTCAGTAATCGCAATTTCAGCTTTAGTGAACAATTAAAGTTTTGATGCCACCTAGAATAGAAAACCAGTGAGATATCAAGAAAGGTCATGCAGTTTGTGTCAAACAGGTGCTTTTAATATGATGTGGAATGGGAAATCCTAGTAGAATACGTCCTTTTTATACCTAACTAACATTGTTCATCACGTGTTACCAACAGAATATTCCGTCGTTCATCCCTTGACTGTGATTCAGCGTAAATTAAAAATTAAGAGTAAGAGATGAGAGTTCATGTACCAATGGAAGCAGCTACTGTCGTCCAGCGTTTGTAGGGCTTAGACATGATGATAGATCCTTCCTCCTTGATTGAGCGACCAGTACACACGATCCAATCGGAATCCAATTAAAACGGGGTGCGCCTGAGTGAGCTGCAGGCACAATCCAATGAAAAACCAACAAATCTGGCGAGGCAAAACATCGAGCAGCTTATTTAGAGCCGGAACACAGGCTGTGGCGGAGCTGGCGGTAGCAGTTAGTGATGTCAAAGCTCAAAATAAACTACACTGATGTCAAAAATTACTCCCTCCGTTTTTAATTATAAGATGTTTTAGTCTTTTTCTAGATTCATATGTATCTAACTGTATCTAGACATAGTTTAGTATACATATTCACTCATTTTAGTATGTACCTAATCATTTTGTGCAATACTCAAAACGTCATATATTCATAAAAAGAGGTAGTAGGATTTATGAGGTCATTTATGGTGTATTCATAGCTGGGGCTTTATGACTCTCCAATTTTTTGTGTTGTCCCTTGACCACATAGTCTATGTGCAGCTCCGCGCCACTGATACACAGCCTTATAGATTGAGAAACATGAGCGAGTGCGGACAGCTACCAGAGTGGAGGCTAGTGCCAGAGATGGCGTCCCGAGCGGATGGGCGCGTGGGATGTCCATGGCAACACGGGTAGCTTTTAAACATGGAGGCGGTGGCTGCTGAGTTCATGACTTCATGCGAGCAGTTTTTTGCGTATTTGCAGGGCGTAATTCCTAAATGCCGCCCGTTAGCGCCCCTAAACCGTAGCGCCGCCTGAAGGAGCTTCTTCGCGAAGCGTTTTTGGGCCGGCCCACTTCCCTTACTGTTTCTTTCTTCCTCTCACGCTCATCCCCTCTCTCACGCTCGCTCCTGCGCCTCTGGTCGCCGCCGCCGTCGCCCCTTTAATCCGGCGAGGTCCGGCCACCTCCGTTACCGAACCATGGCGCAATTGATGCGCCCTTCGACTTCCTTCTTCCCCTCCGCGGTGATTTACTTTCCTCAGCCTGGTGCGGCCGTGCGCGACCCGTACCCGAGCCTAGGGTTTCGGTGACCTCGCCGTGCTCGCGCTGCTCTGTTCCGTGGTGGCTCGGTGCAGAGTTTACCTCGGTGCCGCCATGGTGGTGATGGTGAAGCTCGCCTCCCTGTGGTCCTTCTCCATCGCCACACGGGCACTGCCCCGTCGCCGTGGAGCTTCGACCATGGGCGTGAGGTATGATTTTTCTTCCCTCTCTCCTTCTTCACCCCTCCTCTGGCCTATGGCCTTGCTCTGTGATGTGTGGCTAGTGGTGATGATCATACGTGTGTGGTTGGGCTGTGCTTGTAGTGTATCCCGCTGCCAGTGATGTTTAACTGAAGAACTTGTTCAGTTCGGTGTTAAATGATTTATAGACATTATGGTTTAGCTTTAGAGATGATTCCCATATGATTTTCTCTGGTAGTTATCTCTGTGGAGTTAATTTATCTTACTATCTTGTCACGTAAGCTTATGCCCCCTGTTTGTTAAGGTAACATCATGTTTATATGCCCAGGTTTTCAGTTTGGCCAATTCTTAGGTCTTGGCTGTTGCTCTCTGAACATCCCTGATGCCACTGCTATTACCTGTTTGGTGAGGTTTGTGTGTGCTACTCTGAACCCTTTGGGTTCAGTGATGTGCCTCTACTGAACCATTTGGTTTCCACTACGGAACATGAGGTCCTAATCTCTCGGGTTAAGTTGGGTTTTGAAACCTTTGGTTAGTGCTATATAGGTATAGGTTTTGTGCTTGTGGTGTGATACGTCTCCAACGTATCCATAATTTCTGCTGTTCCATGCTTATATTATACCATTTGCTACAAGTTTTATATACACTTCATATCACTTTTATGCATTTTCTGGGACTAACCTATTAACAAGATGCCACAGTGCCAGTTCCCTGTTTTCTGCTGTTTTTGGTTTCAGAAAGTTACTTCTGCGAATATTCTCGGAATTGCACGAAACAAAAGGCCACGTCCCTATTTTTCCAACACGTACACGAAGTCCGAAGGAGAGACGAAGAGGATCCAGGAGGCGGCCAAACCACCTGGCGGCGCGGGCCCACCTCCTGCCGCGCCGCCATATGGTGTGGCCCCCTCGGGACTCCACTGACGTCGCCCCTTCGCCTATTTATTCCCCCCGAGGCGTAAACCCTAGAAAACCAAGTCATATTTCCAGAAGAGTTCCGTAGCGCCGCCGCCATCGACGACAAGTTTCGGGGGACAGAAGTCCCTGTTCCGGCACGCTGCCGGGACGGGGAATTGCCCCCGGAGTCATCTCCATCGACTCCACCACCATCTTCATCGCCGCTGCTGACTCCCATGATGAGGAGGAGTAGTTCTCCCCCGAGGCTGAGGGCTCTACCGGTAGCTATGTGGTTCATCTCTCTCTCCCATGGTGTGATCTTTATGTGATCATGTGTATTGCAAGTATCGCTGAATACATTAATAATGTTTATGCTACTCAAGTGATTTTGTCTAGTTTCTGGAGTCATTGTGACAACACGGTATCAAGGTGGCAGTGTGGGTACTTGTGTGACTCTATGAATAATTTAGACATGTATCATGGCTTATTCTTGGGAATTGTGGTGTTTGTTTACTCAGACTTTGAGGTGTGCTTTTGCAGCCCTACGCATAGTACTCTTGCTTCATCAAGAAGGAGAATAATCCTGAGTAGTATTTACTTGTGTTCAGTTGTGCTAATCTAGTTGAATATGTAGATGTTACTCTTTATCTATTATGCACTCTAGAGGTTACTTTAATACGAACTCCGGTACTCTCCACGGTGTAAAGGTGACAGTGTGTGCACCGTGTGTGACTCCTTTATGATGTTGTGGCGCTTGTTTACTCCGGCTTGAGGTGTGCTTTTGTAGCCCTACACAATGAATGGTGTTTGTTATCCAATAAGAGAGTGTTTAAGAGTAGCTTTTACTTATTCAGTTATGAGATCATTGTTGAGAGTGTCCACTACTGAAAGTATGATCCCTAGGCCTTGTTTCTAAGCATTGAAACACCGTTTACAACAAGTTCTGCTACATGTTTGCTTGCTGCCATTTTTATTTCAGATTGCAATTACTACTTATAATCATCCATATTACTTGTATTTCACTATCTCTTCGCCGAACTAGTGCACCTATACATCTGACAAGTGTATTAGGTGTGTTGGGGACACAAGATACTTCTTGTATCTTAATTGCAGGGTTGCTTGAGAGGGATATCTTTGACCTCTACCTCCCTGAGTTCGATAAACATTGGGTGATTCACTTAAGGGAAACTTGCTGCTGTTCTACAAACCTCTGCTCTTGGAAGCCCAACACTGTCTACAAGAATAGAAGCGTGCGTAGACATCATGGTGCTCCTCTCTGAATGACTAGTGCCAAGCAAAACCTGTGCTGAATCTGTGCTACCAACAATTGTGAACAAGCAACAATTGCTTGTGTGCCTTTGCTCAGATTTGTGAATTTATCTCCCCTGCCTATGATGCACAGGCTGAGGCTTTCTCTTTATAAGAACAGATGCTAACTTGTTTTATTCATTCCCTGTGATGATTTTAGCATAGCAGCTCTATGCTTAGCTGAGGGAAATATCCAGCCACCCCTCCTAGTTATTCTAGCAAATCCTTGCTAAAGAATAAAGGATTTCACCTTCTGGTGTGTGGTGGTGTTGGATATGTGTGCTGCTTGTGGATTTACTATTTGCTTGATCAACAATCTCCTGGCTCCTCTCCTTGCTCTCCTTGCTGGCCTGCTCCTCCAGCTCCAGATGCTTCCCTTTAGTTTCTGGCCTTCCCTCCTTGCTCCAATGATCCTTGCTGCTTCTATCCCATCTTGTGTTTCTCTTAGCAAAGATCCAGTTGTGGAATGATTTGGTGTGGTGTTTCTGTGATGAGCTGAGCTCTGAGATGTGTAGATCTCGAGCTGGTGGTGCTGTGAGTGAAAATGGTGGTTTGCTTCCTGTTTGCTACGGCTGTCTTTGCTCTTATCCCCCTGGGGTGACATGGTTGTGCTGTTGACAGCAGATCAGTGTGTGGTGATGGTGCTGCCTGTTTAGTTGCTTCCCCAGGTTCTGTTAAGCCGAGCTTCGGCTGGTTGGTATTATCCCCATGGTTGCATTCTTTTTACATGCCAAGTGGATTTCTGTTGCAGCCCAGCCAATGAGGGTGTTCTGAGGCTAAAAAATTGTGATTTAAGAACAGATGCTATACTTAGCCCCTTAATTATACTCAATGATGTAGTTAGCAATGCATCACATTGCTAGACTGAGGGTAATACTAACCCTAACCCCTCTTTGTATTTTCTGTCTTCGCTTTTCTTTTGTTTTGCAGGAAAACAATTATGAAGCTGAGATCAAATGAAGAAGAAGATACAAGAATTTCTATTTTAGAAATATTTGTAATTTTCCTTTTTTGTGTAATTCAGTGTGTTGTAATTTAATTGTAAAGACAATGTATTATTGTTCTTAATCAATAAAATTATTCTTCTTGTTTTTCTATAATTCTATGTATTGCAATTTTTGTTGTAAGGATTTAAATTATTCAAACACTATACTTTTATTTACTCATGCATTGAATATATTACTTTATTGTTTCTATTTGAATTACTTTATAAATTCAATTTATTTGAATACTCAATTTAAATTCAAATTCCTACAACAAGCAAATTTGAAAATGGTTCCTTTTTCAAAATGGTTCTGAACCGAAAAAATGGTTCCTATATTTTGAAAATGGTTCCGAACCAAAAAAAAATGGTTCCTTTTTTAAAATGGTTCCGAACCAAAAAAAATGGTTCCGAACAAAAAAAAATGGTTCCTTTTTGAAAATCGTTCCGAACCGAAAAAATGGTTCCGATTTTTTGAAAACGGTTCCTTTTTGAAAATGGTTCCGAACCGAAAAAATGGTTCCGATTTTTGAAAATGGTTCCGAATGAAAAAAATGGTTCCGATTTTTCAAAAATGGTTCTTTTTTTTAAATGGTTCCGAATCGAAAAAATGGTTCCGATTTTTCGAAAATGGTTCCTTTTTGAAAATGGTTCCGAACCGAAAAATGGTTCCTTTTTGAAAATGGTCCCGAACCGAAAAAATGGTTCCGAACCGAAAAAATGGATCCGATTTTGAAAATGGTTCCGATATTTTTGAAAATGGTTCCTTTTTGAAAATGGTTCCGAACAAAAAAAAATGGTTCCTTTTTGAAAATGGTTCCGAACCGAAAAAATGGTTCCAAACCAAAAAAAAAAATGGTTCCTTTCTGAAAATGGTTCCAAACGGTAAAAATGGTTCCGATTTTTCGAAAATGGTTCCTTTTTTAAAATGGTTCTGAACCGAAAAATGGTTCCTTGTTGAAAATGGTTCCGAACCGAAAAAATGGTTCCGATTTTTTGAAAATGGTTCCGAACCGAAAAAATGGTTCCAATTTTTCGAAAATGGTTCCGAACCGAAAAAAACTCATTTTTGAAAATGGTTCCAAATAAAAAATGTTCCAAATTTAAAATGGTTGCATTTTGAAAATGGTTCCGAATTTAAAATGGTTCCATTTTGAAAATGGTTCCAATTTTAAAATGGTTCAAATTTTAAAATGGTTCATATATGAAAATGGTTGCATTTTGAAAATGGTTCCAATTTTAAAGTGGTTCAAATTTTAAAATGGTTCATTTGAAAATGGTTGCATTTTGAAAATGGTTCCGAACCGAAAAAATGGTTCCTTTTTGATAATGGTTTAGAACCGAAAAATGGTTCCGAACCGAAAAATGGTTCCTTTTTGAAAATGGTTCCGAACCGAAAAAAATGGTTCCGATTTTGAAAATGGTTCTAAAATAAAAAATGGTTCCGGATTTAAAATGGTTCCAAATTTAATAATTGTTGATTTTTGAAAATGGTTCCATTTCGAAAATGGTCCAAATTAAAAATGGTTCCATTTTGAAAATGGTTCCAAATTAAAAAATGGTTCCATTTTGAAAATGGTTCCAAATTTAAAAATGGCTCCAAATTAAAAATGGTTCCGAAATGAAAAAAATGGTTCCGATTTTTCGAAAATGGTTCATTTTTTAAAATGGTTCCGAACCAAAAAAATGGTTCCAAACCGAAATAATGGTTCCGATTTTTCAAAAATGGTTCCTTTTTGAAAATGGTTCCGAACCGAAAAATGGTTCCTTTTTTAAAATGGTTCCGAACCGAAAAATGGTTCCGAACCGAAAAAAATGGTTCCGATTTTGAAAATGGTTCCAAATTAAAAATGGTTCCAACTTAAAAATGGTGCCGAATTTAAAATGGTTCCACATTAAAAATGGTTCCAAAATTTAAAATGGTTCCATTTTGAAAATTGTTCATTTCTTAAAATGGTTCCATTTTGAAAATGGTCCAAATTAAAAATGGTTCCATTTTGAAAATGGTTCCAAATTAAAAAATGGTTTCAAATTTAAAAATGGTTCCAAATTTAAAATGGTTCCGAAATGAAAAAATGGTTCCGATTTTTCGAAAATGGTTCCGAACCAAAAAAATTGTTCCTATTTTTAAAAATGGTTCCTATTTTTAAAAATGGTTCCGATTTTTCAAAAATGGTTCCTTTTTGAAAATGGTTCCGATTCTTGAAAATGGTTCCGAACCAAAAAATGGTTCCTTTTTGAAAATGGTTCCGAACCGAAAAAAATGGTTCCGATTTTGAAAATGGTTCGAAATTAAAAATGGTTCCGAATTTAAAATGGTTCCAAATTTAAAATGGTTCCAAATTTAATAATTGTTCATTTTTTGAAAATGGTTCCAAATTTATGTTGAAACGAAAAAGTTATAACACGAAAGTTGTGGAAAACGGCAAGTTTCATATACCCGTGAAAGGATTTTGAAACCGTCGACCGAGTTTGGCAAATTTAACAAAATTCATCTAAAAATATTGAAAACTTCGGTCCAAAATTAAGAAGCTACATTTCACGAAACTCGAAACCGATCACGGGAATGGAACCTAATCGTGAACGTACACATATTTCGTGTATAAATTATTTTGAAATGAAAAATGGTTCACGGGAATGGAACCGATCATATGCCAAACATTTGAAACCATTTTAAATAATGCTGTGTGAGTACTGCATATGTGTGAGTACGTGCTTAAGGAACGAACGAAGTGAACAAAGGAACGTGCATATGCGTAGCGACCGAACGAAGCAGTGAAGGAAGTGAGTACGTGCATATGTGAAGCGACCGAACGAAGTAGTGAACGAAGTGAGTACGTGCGTCGACGTCCAGCGACCGAACGAAGCAGTGAACCAACGAACATTTAAACGAACGACCTACAGCGACGGATCCGCCAATGGGCCAGCCCACGACGGTGCGCACGTAGGCGCCTCGTGTTCTATGGGGCGCTAACGAGCGCCGTAAAGACGCTCCCTTTGCAGGGCAATGATGTTAGATTGTTAGTGAATAGTGGGCTGCATGTCCTTCTTTGTACATGGGCTGCATGTCACTGCACGGGCTGGATGAGGCATGTCCCACTTCGTCGATCGTTGTGTAAAAAAAAGGTCCGCTGTTGACTGTTCGTCTTCCTGGTAGTGCTCACTCACAGGTCACAGCCGCCGCGATCCAGGCTTTCATGGCCACAAAATTCTCCCGTGTGACCTAATATCTCCTGGCCACAAATGCTCGTGAAACCGTCTAATGCAGCCCACTATTAACTAACAATCGGACGTGGATTTTCTCGAGCGCATATGGCGCACAGCGGATATCACGGACGTTCCTTTTCCTTGTGGGTTTGAGCCTGCATGTTGACCACTGACACCACTCTGCTTCGTACATGAGGTCTTTCAGCAGTATACTACTCCCTCCGTTCCAAATTAGATGTCATCCATTTGCCCAAAAGTATGACATCTAATTTGGAACGGAGGGAGTAGCATTTAGTTTTGGCCCGTATTGAGCATGTTGACCACTGACACGGACGTCCCTAGCTCGGCTACATCTACTCGGCTCTTTGGGCCTCGCGACATGGACCACGGTGAGACGACGGTGATGACTGCAAGATCGTGGTGGCGTGTATTGGCGGGCGGCAAGATTGGTGGAGCTACACGGAGCGCCTGGGGGTGTGGTTTTTTAGAGTTCGGGAGAAATCCTTGTCGTTCGACACTGACGCGGTGACGCCTGCGGGTGTCGTCATCCTTCTTGAAGGGCGTTGGGATAGCTCTTTTCCACCCCTCACCATACCGGGGGAAACCCTAGGACACGATCTGCGGAAACCCTAGGACCTGTCCGGGCAGCAGCTTCATCGTCGTCGCTCCCTTCTTGGAGGTGTTGCTTAGTATGAGTCGCTTCGGTGTGCTAGGAGCGTGGTGGTAATTCTCCGGAGGGCGCAGCGGTTGCGAGTCTTCTCTGTTTTCATTGAACCACTGATGTCGGCTTTGTTTTCTCTTTTATTCCTTTTATTTTTCTTTTGGGCTTGATTGTGCTGTTTGGCCCCAGCGGTGATCTGCAGTTGTATGGTTGGTTGCTATATTAATATAGCGGGGCGAAAGCCTGTTTTGAGAGAGCTGTGGAGTTCTGACGCTATTGTACATGTTGTCTCGTGTTGCCATCGAATATTAAATATTTCATGCATGCAGCCGATCGATGGAGTGCTCAAAAGTTTACTTACTAGGTAGCTCATTTGCATTGCAAATCTTTGGAGAATCACATCTCATAAACAGTTTGTCGAAATTGTAATTTATTTGCACCATTGTGATCAGGGACGCAGCCGGGGGGGGGGGGGGGGGGGGGGGGCATGGCCCCCCCATGGTGGATTTTTTTCTAAAACACCCCTGTAAATTTACATATTTGACCCCAAATTTGATCAAATTTACCCATGCCCCCTCCAATTTGTGTTTATATGCATTTGGCCCCCTTGTATTTCGGCCCTGGCTCCGTCCCTGGTTGTGATCTAGATGGTGAACTCTATAAAATGAGTGTCATAAAAAATAACTTTGCTAACTAATTATAAATTTGCGGTACAAGATACATCAAGCCTCATGTCATAGAAAATAACTTTCCATGTCCACATGGTTTTTACAAAATTCCCTTGAGATTAAAGGTATGTAATTGCAAAAATGCCTAGAGAACCTGGGGACGCTCCTCCCCTATCCCACCATCTCTTTCCCAACTAGCCAACGTCCCTGATTGCTCCACCTACCGTATGCATTCCCTCTATATCATATTTTTCTATATTAGGTTCGTATTTCTCTAGCATAATTGTCCACGGTCCCACACATGCAATTAAATGTCATTGAAATTTCATTTAATGAACTCCCCTACCTCCAATTGAATCCAAACCATTTTCCATCTAGCTTCATTAACTCACACTGCAACACACTTAACTGTCACGGAAATTACAAAAAATATAACACTTCAAATTTAGTTTACATTATAATTACTATTATGTATCAATATGACAATGTATGTCCTTACCATAAAAATAAAAATTTAAACATGTGTGAGTATTCAATTGGCTCTTTTACATTTTTCACTTGCCACATATGGTCATTCTTACAAATGAATATTAATACACCATTGTAAGCTAGACATCTAGCAATGACATATCGTAGTAATTATAAATATGAATTTTTCTACCATTACAAGGTTTAGATTTTTGTTAAATACCATTCCTAGTAATTATAAATATAAATATTTGTCTATTGTCTATAATTTAAAGTTCCGGCCTATAATTGACCATCTTTTACTTTTAAAGATATTTGATCTTTTTGACTAATTTTGGAATCAATAAATTATTGGTCCATAATACAGCCTGCCTAATGTCCATTACTCTAATCCACGTCAATTAGTATGAACATTAAATGTCATTAAACTCCCATGCACGCACGAGAAAGTAAAGGGATTATAATAATCTTAAATATCATTTGTTGTCTAGGATTTTCTTCCACCGATTAACTCCCACGGCTGGACCAACGCGACCTGTATTTCTTCTTGTATACATACGTATTCCTAGTTACTGATACTTTTACACGTAATTATCACTAGTTCTAGCCACAAGATTCCCTCCGCGCTCGCTGACGGGAGCCAAAAGTCCGCGTCCTATGCAGTGGCGGACCCAGAAATTTTTGTTTGCTGGGGCGAACATTCACAGGCAATTTTTTTTTTTGTAATGATGGAGGTTTGGTACCATTTTCCGTGAGCTTCTTGGGTAACCTCCTAGCTGAAATGTTATCTTTCATACTTGGCACTAGAATATTTCTTAGGCCACCTTGATTATTTCTTGCACCACACTAGTACAGTAGCTGCTAGCAAATGAACGACCGATCTCAGAGCTGGACTGAACATAGTGCTGACTGCTGTGCTATAATGGGGCTGAATTGGCAAGTGAGGCCCATTTGCTTTTGCTGCCCATTCGTTTTATTTTATTTTATTTTATTGTGCTACCTGATAAATTTCACGATGTTTCAACATAGGGCAGCAGCGATGCATACTCACACGGCTGCCGGTGACCTGGGGCGGTCGCCCCACCTTGCCCCAGTGGTAGGTCCGCCACTGGTCCTATGTAATTGGTGTTACTCCGGCAGAGGTGCAGAGCACTGTTCTTGATATATTAGGGAATCAAAACAATCACTCTTGACTTTTAGGGTTAACAGAGCTGTCCCATGTGTGTCACGATAGCAAGGTGCCTTTGTTAGTTGGAGGTGATTTCAATATTATTAGAAAAAGTACTGAGAAAAATAAGAAAGGAGGATACTCCAGTTGGAGTTTTCTTTTCAGTGCAATTATTGAACAAAATGATCTGATGGAGCTTAATTTAACGGGTCGAGCCTATACATGGAGTAATGATCATATGAACCCCACCTTTGAAAAACTAGACCGCTTCTTGGTTTCACCTGAGTGGGAGGAGCAGTATCCGTTGTCTATTGTGACGGCTCTTGATAGAGGGCTTTCGGATCATGCTCCTCTGCTGTTGGATGCGGGCAATACTACGCCTAGAAACACCCCCTTCCGTTTTGAAAAAGCTTGGACCAAAAGAGAAGGGTTCTTTGACATTGTCAAGAAATGTTGGGGGGTTGCAGTGAGGGGCAAAAGTAATTTAGATATTTGGCAACAAAAAATGAGAGGTACGAGACAGAAAATTAAAGGCTGGAATGCTAATTTAGAAAGTGAATATAAAAAGAGAAAGGTGGAAATTACGAAAAGACTGGTTGGGATTGATTTATATGTGGAACAAGTTGGGATGGATGTACAACTTATTGAGGAGAGGAGAAATCTCAAAAAAGTTTTGTCGAGCCTTTTGAAACAGGAAGAGTTAAAATGGATTCAGAGAGCTAAGGATAAGAACATTAAGGAAGGGGAAGCTAATACTAAATATTTTCATGCTAAAGCAAATGGAAGACATAGAACTAATACAATTGTTAGTTTGGAAAAAGATGGGATGGTAATTGTCGGGCAAAAGAATTTGGAAAAATTTGTTACAGACTTTTATAAAACTCTCTTTGGTAAACCTGACGTCTCAAGTATTAGGGCGGCTGAGGTAGACATACCAAAAATTGATCCAGAGACAACCAGTATAATGACTGAGCCTTTCTCTTGGGAGGAGTTAAAAAAGGTGGTTTTTGAAATGGCTAGAAATAAATCTGCTGGACCGGATGGATTCCCCATTGAATTTTATCAGGTCTTTTGGGAAGTGGTTAAAAATGATCTAATGAATCTAGTAAACGACTTTCATGGAGGCAAGTTGGATATTTCTCGATTGAATTATGGGATCATCTCACTTATTCCTAAGTGCAAGGATCCCACAGATATCAGGAAATTTCGTCCTATTTGTCTTCTTAATGTCAGCTTTAAGATCATCACGAAATTGTTGATGAATCGTCTCTCTGCAGTAGTTGATCCAGTTGTGGGACCTACTCAGACATCGTTTATGAAGAATAGATATATCATGGAGGGAGTTCTGGTTTTACATGAAACGCTTAATTCGATGCATTTTGGCAAAAGATCCGGTATTATGCTTAAAATTGGTTTTGAGAAAGCATATGACAAAATTAAATGGCCATTTTTGTATCAGATGCTTAAAATGAAAGGTTTTTCTGATACTTTCTGTGACTGGATAATGAAAACGATAATTGGTGTATTGGTCCCTATTTCCCTACGTATCAAGGCCTACGACAAGGGGATCCTCTATCTCCTTTGTTGTTTGATTTAGCTGCTGATTGGTTGGCAATCATCATGGAGCGAGCAAAAAATCTAGGACACATTAAGGGCTTGATATCGGATGTGATAGTGTGAGGACTGGTGTTGCTGCAATATGCAGATGACACGGTTTTCTTCATTGAGGATGACATCCCGAGTGCCCAGAATCTAAAATTCCTGCTCTGTGCCTTTGAACATATGTCAGGGCTCAAGATTAATTATGATAAAAGTGAGTTGTATTGCTTTGGAGGGGCTTTAGATAAGAAGGAACAGTATAGTCTGATTTTTTCTTGTGCGTCTGGGGATTTACCTATGAAATATTTAGGCATACCAGTGGACAAAAAACGTCTTCTTAGTAGGAATTGGGGAAAAACGGAAGGAAGTATGGAAGGGAAATTAAACTATTGGCAAGGGAAGTATATGCCAATTGGGGGCAGACTGGTCCTAATTGAAACCAGCCTCGCCAATACACCATTGCATATGTTTTCTTTTTACCCTTTGCCTAAAGGTGTTAAGAAACGTATGGATTTCTTTGGGGCTAGGCTTTTGTGGGGAGAAGACATGGGTACCAAGAAATATCACCTTGTGCGTTGGGATGTTGTGTGTACGCCAAAGGAGTGTGGGGGTTTGGGTGTTAAAGACCTTGGGTGTATGAATATTGCTTTGCTTTGTAAATGGCTTTGGAAGCTAGAAACATCCAATGGGCTTTGGCAAGACTTGTTACACAAAAAATATATAAAAGAAGGTACGCTTAGTGGAATCAAAGTGCGTAATGGAGATTCGTGGTTTTGGAGGGGGTTGATGAAAGTTAAAGATATTTTCTATTCCTTCTGTAATCGCAGAATTGGAAATGGAAAAAGGACCCGGTTTTGGGAGGATGTGTGGTTTGGTAAGACATCTTTTTCCTTGAGGTTCAAGCACCTATACAGTATATGTGAATCCACTGAGATCACAGTATATCAGGTGCTCACCTCGGGATGGCAATGTTTGAAATTTAGAAGAACACTGACAGGCGAAGTCCTGCAGATGTGGGAAGAGATCCGACAGGTTTGTGCAGGCATTGTAGGATAAACTGATGTTGTCACTTGGAAATTAGACCCAAAAGGTTTTTCGGTTAGATCATTGTATAGGGCTCTAAAAATGGGAACATTTAGGTTTCCTTTTAAGCCTACTTGGAAATTCAAGGTGCCAGCCAAGGTGAAGGTCTTTCTCTGGCTGGCAGTACGCAACAACATCTTGACAAAAGATGTTTTACATCGGCGAGGTTGGAATGGGGACAAGATGTGTCAATTCTGTGGAATGGATGAAACGAATGCGCATTTGTTCTTTGACTGCCCACTTGCTAGATATGTCTGGAATGTAGCATTTTGTGCTTTCGGGTTTAAGAACAAACCGGGAAACTTTCAACATATGCTAGGATCCTGGCTAAAAAGTTTTGACAAGAAGGATAGACATTTTGTCGCTGTGGGGGTATGATACGTCTCCAACGTATCTATAATTTCTGATGTTCCATGCTTATTTTATACCAATTGCTACATGTTTTATATACACTTTATATCATTTTTATGCATTTTCCGGGACTAACCTATTAACAAGATGCCGCAGTGCCAGTTCCTGTTTTCTGCTGTTTTTGGTTCCAGAAAAGTTGTTCTACGAATATTCTCGGAATTGCACGAAACAAAGACCGAAGTCCCTATTTTTCCAGCGCCGTCACGGAGTCCGAAGGAGAGACGAAGGAGGGCGCCGAGGTGGCCAAACCACACCCAGGCGCGGGTGGGCCCCCTGCCGCGCCAGCTGGTGGTGTGGGCCCCTCGAGCCTCCACCGACATCGCCCCTTCGCCTATTTATTCCCCCCGAGGCGAAAACCCTAAAAGACGAAGTCATATTCCACGAAGAGTTCCGCAGCGCCGCCGCCATCGACGACAAGTTTCGGGGGACAGAAGTCTCTGTTCCGGCACGCCGCCGGGACGGGGAATTGCCCCCGGAGTCATCTCCATCGACACCACCGCCATCTTCATCGCCGCTGCTGACTCCCATGATGAGGAGGGAGTAGTTCTCCCCCGAGGCTGAGGGCTCTACCGGTAGCTATGTGGTTCATCTCTCTCTCCATGGTGTGATCTTTATGTAATCATGTGTATTGCTGGTATCGCTGAATGCATTAATAATGTTTATGCTACTCAAGTGATTTTGTCTAGTTTCCGGAGTCATTGTGACAACACAGTATCAAGGTGACAGTGTGGGTACTTGTGTGACTCTATGAATAATTTAGACATTTATCATGGCTTATTCTTGGGAATTGTGGTGTTTGTTTACTCAGACTTTGAGTTGTGCTCTTGCAGCCCTACGCATAGTACTCTTGCTTCATCAAGAAGGAGAATAATCCCGAGTAGTATTTACTTGTGTTCAGTTGTGCTAATCTAGTTGAATATGTAGATGTTACTCTTTATCTATTATGCACTCTATATGTTAATTTAATATGAACTCCGGTACTCTCCACGGTGTAAAGGTGACAGTGTGTGCACCGTGTGTGATTCCTTTATGACGTTGTGGCGCTTGTTTACTCCGGCTTGAGGTGTGCTTTTGTAGCCCTACACAATGAATGGTGTTTGTTATCCAACAAGAGAGTGTTTAAGAGTAGTTTTTATTTATTCAGTTATGAGAGCATTGTTGAGAGTGTCCACTAGTGAAAGTATTATCCCTAGGCCTTGTTTCTAAGCATTGAAATACCGTTTATAACAAGTTCTGCTACATGTTTGCTTGCTGCCATTTTTATTCCAGATTGCAATTAGTACTTGTAATCATCCATATCACTTGTATTTCACTATCTCTTCGCCGAACTAGTGCAACTATACATCTGACAAGTGTATTGGGTGTGTTGGGGACACAAGAGACTTCTTGTATCTTAATTGCAGGGTTGCTTGAGAGGGACATATTTGACCTCTACCTCCCTGAGTTTGATAAACCTTGGGTGATTCACTTAAGGGAAACTTGCTGCTGTTCTACAAACCTCTGCTCTTGGAGGCCCAACACTGTCTACATGAATAGAAGCGTGCGTAGACATCAGGGTATCAGCAATTGTTTGGGCGATTTTTAAGACGCGCAATAATGCGTGCTTCCGGTCGATTAAGCCTAATGATCCGATTGCTGTAACCAACATGATTGGTAATATGATTTCATCTTGGTCTATTTTGCAGGCAAAGGAGGGAAGCCGAGATGCTCTCAACTGGGGAGTCAAACTATTCGTGCAATTATCAAGTGAGGCCTTTGGTGCTTCGAGAGGCTGGCGGCCGGTAGTCCCAAGACTTGAGAGATGATGCTGATGTAGAAGAAAGGAAAGGAAGCTTTAGATATTGACAGTAGGAGTGGGGATCAAGGTCGGAGACTGAAGCAGCTGGAGGGCCTTTAAGCTAGTTCTGTAGTTCGTTTTGTTGCTAGTTAGCATGGCGTGCCTCTGGCCTGGGTTCCTCTGGGTTCTTTGGTTGAAGTTGGTTATTCGGCTCTGTAGTAGCCTGCTCTCCTGTCCAGACCCAAGTGTGGGTTCCTGGGTGAATTACGATCTTTCTTTTTTTTTTTTGCTTTTTACTGTTCTGTAGCTCACTGTGGTTTCTTTTAATGGAAATCGGGGGGGGGGGGGGGGGGGGGGGGGGGGGGTTCCTTTTAGCTGTAAAAAAAAACCTGGTAGTGCAGACAGTGATGTTCTTGTCTCAGTTGCTGTTTTAGCACCATACTATTCTCTAATGTTCTGCATTGGCTTTTTCCATCAAACTAAACGCACCCTGGTTCTCTCGCCCGGTAAACAGACCGGTAGCCATGCTTCGCTTTCATCCCATCCATTGTTGTACTGCTTCCCCAGAATGACATCAAGTGAATAAACTGTAATGTAGGCTGAGTTATGAATCATCAGAAATGATATAGATCAAACGGGCATCAAGTCCGTTGTGCATTTCAGCATAGATCAATAGGACGTCAACTCTGTTGGCAATTTTTCTGTGATCTGGGTGACACAACTACAAAAGCCATACTTCTGTAGTCGCCCTTTCTCAGAGGTAACTTGCAGTGAGAACCATTCAGTCACAAGGAGCATTTTTCCCTCACTAGCTTGATTACGAGGTTCGCAAATGGTAACCCACTGAACCTGTATTGTATTAAGTCAGTCTTCTTACTGGATAGTGCATGGTGACATGTTCGCATCTGTTTTCTAACAAAGGGCATGCATCGATTGCAGCTATCCGCGTTTGTGAGTCAGTCAAACTTTTGCAAAGTAGCTCCATAGTGCTCTCACCTTTTCCTGAAAAATAATAACATAAGCTCAAAAGACAACAGGTGTTATTGGACTTATAGTGTCATCTGCTTCAAGTCTTTTTTGTTTCCCCCGAAGGATCATTATTAGTTCTAGCGTTGTTTGGATAGTTCGGAAACGATCTACGGTTTTGCAAGATTAGGATTTCAACTATTGTAGATAAAGTTATAAAACCGACACAATCTGCCTTTATGCCAGGAAGACACATCCTAGAGGGGGTGGTAGTCCTGCATGAGACCATCCATGAACTTCATAGGAAAAAAATGGATGGTGTTCTTTTTAAGATAGACTTTGAAAAAGCATATGACAAGGTTAAATGGCCTTTCTTACAGCAAGCGATGCGTATGAAGGGCTTTGATCCACGTTGGTGTAGGATGATTCAGGACTTTGTTCAGCTTGGTAGTGTAGGAATAAGGGTTAATGACGACATTGGCCATTATTTTCAGACAAGAAAAGGGTTGCGTCAAGGGGACCCTTTGTCTCCTATTCTATTTAATATTGTAGCAGATATGCTTGCTATTGTTATTAATAGAGCAAAAGAGGATGGTCAGGTGGGCAGCCTAGTACCTCACCTCGTAGAAGGGGGAGTTTCAATTCTACAATATGCTGACGACATGATTCTTTTCTTGGAACATGACTTACAAAAAGCGGTTAACATGAAACTAATCTTGTGCTTGTTCGAACAACTCTCCGGTCTAAAAATTAACTTTCATAAGAGTGAGATTATTTGTTTTGGGCAAGCCCAAGCTGAGAGAGATGCCTATAAAGAAATTTTTGGTTGTGAATGTGGGTCACTACCTGTTAAATACTTAGGGATACCGATTCATTATAGGCGGCTGCTCAATAGTGAGTGGAAACTAGTTGAAGATAGATTTGAACGCAAATTTGGTTGATGGCAGGGAAAGCTCCTCTCATACGGAGATAGGCTTATCCTTATAAATTCGGTACTCACCAGTTTACCGATGTTTATGTTTTCCTTCTTTCAAGTACCAAAAGGGGTACGCAAAAGATTGGATTTTTATAGGTCTCGTTTCTTCTGGGATAGTGACAGCGTTAAAAAGAAGTATCGCTTAACTAAGTGGAACATTGTTTGTAGGCCTAAAGATCAGGGTGGTTTGGGCATAGAGGTGTTTGATATTAAGAATAATTGCTTACTGAGTAAATGGCTTTTCAAACTGTTGAATGAGGAGGGTATGTGGCAGGAAATGCTGCATAATAAATATCTAAGACATAAAACATTGTCACAAGTGACAAGTAACCCTACGGACTCTCCCTTTTGGAAAGGCCTTATGGCGGTCAAGGAAGAATTTTTCTCGCGTGGTCATTTCGTTGTAGGCAATGGTATGATCACCCGCTTTTGGGAGGATGTCTGGCTAGGGAATACGTCCCTTGCTGTCCAATACCCTCTCTTTATAACTTAGTGCGCCATAAGAATGTCTTGATTACACAAGTGTTTTTGACATCTTCTATAAATAATGAATTTAGGCGTTCTTTGAATGGGAATAATTGGGAACGATGGGCACACTTGATTCAACGGCTAATGCAAGTTGAATTGTCCAATGAGCCAGATAGATTTGTGTGGAACTTAACACACAATGGGACTTTTTCAGTTAAATCCATGTACCTTGATTTGGTTAATGATCATACCGTTTTTTTGAGAAAGTATATTTGGAAATTGAAAGTACCGTTGAAGATTAAGATCTTTATGTGGTTTCTCTATAAGAAGGTTATCCTCACTAAGGATAATTTGATTAAAAGGAAATGGAAAGGGTGTACGAAATGTGAGTTCTGTGACTCAACGGAGTCAATTGAACATTTGTTTCTAACTTGCCCTCTAGCACGTTTTATTTGGAGAATTGTCGAATTCACCTTTAATTTACCACCACCAGCTAATATCACAAACATGTTTGGGAATTGGCTGAGAGTGATGCAAAAAGTAGATAAAGCACGTGTACGTGTAGGCGTTTGTGCTATACTTTGGTCCCTGTGGACGTGTAGAAATGATTTGGTTTTTAACAAAACAAAACATATGAACTACTTGCAGGTTATCTTCAAGGCTACGTCCCTGCTTGGTGCGTGGTCCTTCCTCCTCCCTATGGAGCAACGGGCGGAGGTGATTACTGGGTGCGGCCGACTTGAGGAGGTTGCCCGAGCATTCTACAACTTCGCTACTTCGCTGGCTGGCAGATCTTCAATAGATTAAATGATGCATAAGTGTTTCGTTATTCTTTTGTTTTTCCGCTGGCTAGTGTTTATTGCCACTCTTTCAGACGCATGATATGTACTTTGTCGAACCTGATACTTCAAAGCTTGTAATAAAATGGCTGTATGCATCCTCGTGATGCAGAGGCTGAGGCTTCTCCCCATTTCTAAAAAAAAAAAAAAAACCTGGCTTTGGCTTGCAGGTTCTTCGGGGCCGACTGGAGGGTTGTAAAGCAGCGTCGTCTTCTGTATCGGTGCGTCTGAAGGATCATCTGAACATGTACGTGCGGGCTGTGGAAACCAAATCTCTGGCCCAGTGTGGCGGAACAACGAAGGAGCCTTAAAATTGGCGACAGTGATTTGGTGGATATTAGTACGGTTTCATGCCCAGCTTAGGTTTTGAGAACTTTGCAAAGAATTGCTTGAACTATGATGGGGTTCCTCCGTTTCAGCGAGAAGCTATATATAATGTGTTTCCCACCTGGCTGAACAAAAACTGATTAGCGAAATTTAGCCGATCTGCTCTCAGCGGGCACCATCTGGGGTGCGTGAGCATCTACGTACGTAACAAAATCTGCAAAGTGCCAACAAACGGATATAAATTAAACATTTAGCCTTTGATGTCAAGTTCCTAGTACTCTCCATGTCACCAACCCGTGGAAAGCCATCCAAAGGAGGCAGGACGAAAAAGAAAGCGCGGCCAGCACAACAGTCAGTCAATCTCCACCAACTCACCGTCGTCTCGATCGGCGATATAGAGACGGGGGATGTAGGCAGGGCGCGAGCCGGCCGCCGGAGCACCGGAACACCAGACCATGTCCACTTCCGCCATGGCCTCGGCTGAGACCGTGCGCTTCTACTGCCACACCTGCAGCGCGGGCTTCTCGCTCCCCGCCCCGCCCTCCCCGTTCCACTTCACGCTCTGCCCCCGTTGCCGCCGGGACTACCTCGATGACAACCCCACGCCCCACCACCAAGCGCCCCAGCCGATCCCGAGCGTGCCGTCTTCGTCGTCATCGCCTTCTTCCACGAAGTTGACATCGCGCTCGTCCACCGTCGAGGGGACCATGTGGACGTCGCAGGATCTGCTTCCTCCTCCGCTTCCGCCTTGGCTGCTGCAGGCGTCCGTGTCCAACGATTCATGGGATTACTTCTTCAATCCCTCTGACTGCCCGCCTCGGCCGCCGCCTCCGCCGATTCCGCACGTTTCGTCGTCGTCTTCTTCTTCCACGACGGCCGCGCGGACTCTGGTGTCCAAGTGCACGCGACCCTCCACCTCTAGTTCCTCCAAAAGGCCGCCGCTGCCGCCGTCGAACCAAGGTACATGGGATTACTTCTTCGACCCCTCCGACTCAGTCGTCCCCCCGGCCAAGGAGGAGCCGCCTTTACTTCTTCGACCCCTCGGACTCTGTCGTCGCGAATTCCGACTTCTTTGCTCCCAGGAAGAGCAACGGCGCCGGTCCTCCCCTGCCGTCTCTTCCCTATCGTCGCCATACTCCTCCGCCTACACCTCCCCTCTGTTGGCGTCGCCGCCTCTCCAACGACAACACCAAGGCGAGATGCAACCCGAGTCGTCTCCTTTGGCCTTGGCCTCGTCCATAGCCGGGGAGACCATGTCGACGTCTCAGGAGGATGTGCTTCCGCCTCCGCCCCCGCCCCCGCCTTGGGATTCTCCGCTCCACGGTGTCTGGGATGGTGAATACATCATCAGTCCCTCGGACTCCGATTACGAAAGCCCGCCACGGCCGCCTCCGCCGCCGCCGCTTCTGCGTGTTAATTCCGCCTACGGCGCCTCGTTCGAGACGCCGCTCCAACGCCGCGGGTCGCTAGCGGCGCCGCCTCCTCTTTCCGCCTACGACGCCACGTTCGACATGCCGCCGTTCCAACGCGGCGGGTCACAAGCGGCGCCGGCGGAGTCCATCGCCGCCCTGCCCATCGTCACCGTCACCGACGCCGCGCTGGTCTGCGCCGTCTGCACCGACCCCCTCCTGTCCTCGGCGCCCGCGCGCCTGCTCCCGTGCGGCCACCTGTACCACTCCGACTGCATCGTCACGTGGCTGTCGCTGCGCAATTCCTGCCCAGTGTGCCGCGGCAGCATCCCGATGTCCCACTCCACCGCCACAGATATTGCGTCGTCGCCGTCGCCGTCCCTCCACCCGACGCCGCCCGGCCGGAGGCGATCTCTACCAGGAGGCCGCCGGATCAGAAGAATCTGCAGCAGGTTGCTCAGACGCGATCGTCAGACAACTAGCAGCCACGATCGCCAGACAGGTAGCAGCGGCGATGTGCATGTTTGATGGATGGCATTGTTCAGCACACATAAGGCCCAGTTCTTTTCGGCTCCGGCTTGTGCATAAGCCCCTCCGGACTGAGCTGTCCAAATAAACTGCGGTCGAAATAAGCTCATGACAAATTGGAGTCAAGTTCTTTTGGGCTTCCACTCTCCTAGCTTATTGTCTGAGCTTTACAATGAAAAGTCTGTAATACCCCTTAGATGATTTTGTGTTCTAACTAGCTGATGTTGAGTTTTTGTTTTACCAATTTCATATATATTAGATATGAAAAGAACTTAATTATAAAACATATGATGTGAGCACATATTCAATTAGAATATGCTCTGTGTCATCGGTTGATATCCAACATCAACAACATTCACATCACAGATCACATTTATCATCGTACCGAAAAAAGAGACCAATCAAAGACCATATGTCTTCTTAATAAAAAATTAACAAATCTTCCTAATAAAAAAGTTAACAAAACATATAAAAATTAACAAAAGAGACCAATCAAAGACCATCGGTGGAGGTTGCCGACGGCCGGCGAGGTTCCCTGCCATGCGCCGGACCGACGGCTTGAGGGTTGAGGCGGGCGGCGGCGCAGGTGGAGGAAGGGGCGGCGGCCGGAGTAGGGCCGGCTAGGGGACGGAGCAAAGCGGCGGCGGCTCTCGGGACGGAGCAGGGGCAGCGGCTCTCGGGGACGGAGCAGGGGCGGCGGCGCTACGGGACGAAGCAGGGCCGGCGCGGCGCAAGGGAAAGGAGCAGGGCCGGCGGGCGGCGGCGCTGATTCGGCCCCGATAGAGCAGCAGGTCGGCCGGCTACGGTGGTGGACGGCTACACCAGATCGAAACCCGGCCGGCGAGCAGGGGGACGGGGGTGAGGTGGCGTCGTCGGCAGGAGCCTGAGGTGGGCGCGGCTCAGGAGCAGGGACGGAGGCGGTGGTAAGCGGCGACGGTGGGGATGGCTGGTGGCGGCTCAGGTACAGAGGTCGCTCGGGAGGAAGGAGAGGAAAAAAGAAAAGCCGTTCGCTAGTTGTCGCGCGGTGGCAATGTGAGGTAAATACGATGTCCAACAGGGGCTTTGCGGGAAGCCACCGGCGGCGGCGGGAAGTTGGGGTAGGGTGGCTTTTCTCCACTGTGAAGAAACCGTGGAAGCTGGCTGCCCACAGAAACGGCTTAAATTCAAGTTCTTTTGAGCTTAAGCTTTTTTTGACTGTTAAGCTGTCTAGAAGCCCCAAAAGAACTGGGCCTAAATCGTCAGTTCCCCCAGCTTATTGCACCGATCTCTGAATGTGTGTCCATTGATGTTTTTTTTCGATAAAGGGATTTTATTACTTAAGAGTATTAAGCATTACACCCGGCCTCTGCATAATTAGGATGCACACAGCCCAACAAGTTCAAAAGTTCCGAAGTATACAAAAAAAAAGGCGAATTACATATCATAATGAGAAATTATAAAGACGCCTAAGGTGGTTGAGGGTCGATACGGAGATTATGTGGCCATCGAGAATAACTCCCTCGCCGCAGCCTCCAAACACGAAGACACCTCCAAAAACAGCTTGCGGTGCTCCACTCACTGCAGGGCCGACCATGATCGGAGTGTAGCTGTGCATCGGTAGATAACCTGCATAACAGAAGAATTTTTATCGTTAAAAACCTTGTCATTTCTACATACCCACATCGGCCAAATAACGGCAATCGCTCCCCCTAATAATAAGTAGTTTAAACCTAGGATCCACCCCGTTTAGCCAATTGCCGAAAATGTTTGCAATGCTGCGAGGGGGGGTATAAGGTAGAACCTATCTGGATGGCTGACCATATAGACCTAGCAAACTCACACTGGAAGAATAAGTGTTTAATAGTCTCGTCATGATGACAGAAGACACACTTTCTACTCCCGTGCCAATTGCGTTTGGCAAGGTTATCTTTTGTATCCTCGACGAAGATACCACGCAAACACCTTCGTTTTTAGCGGAATCTTCATCTTCCAAATTTTCTTTATTATTATCGACTGGAACTTCGGGCTAGATTAAAGCAATCAATCGAGAATTTACCATTCTTAGTGAGATTCCATCAAAATTTATCTAGGCCTTCCGTCAACTGGACAGAGTCTAACCGGGGAAGCAAGGCATTCCAGGATGCTTTTCTAGGCCCTAATAAACTTCTTCTGAACGATACATTTGGTGGGAAGTACCCATCACCTTAGCGAGCGTGTCGCCTTTGTGTCGCACAATATTGTACAAAGCCGGATATTGTTCTCGGAGAGTTGATTGGCCAAGCCATTTATCCTCCCAGAAACGAATTTCGATCCATCCCTAATTGAGAATGATCCATGTGGGAAAAAGAACTTCTTCGTAGCCATGAGGCCTGCCAGAAGTGTGAATCACCAGGTTTCCAAAGAACCTGAGATAAAGCTTGAGAGCCCACATACTTTCTCCTAAGGAGGGTTTGCCAAACTCCATCTTCAGAAAGAAGCTTGAATAGCCATTTACCAAGCAAGGCTCTATTCTTGACCTCAAGGTCATGAACACCGAGCCCACCTTGGTCTTTTGGACGGCAAACCACACTCCATTTGGTCAGTCGATATTTTTTCTTTTCACTATCCCCTTGCCAAAAGAATCTTGACCGGAAATAGTCCAATCGTTTTAAGACTCCTTTGGGTAGTTGGAAGAAAGAAATCATATACAGTACCATGTTAGTTAGTACTGAGTTAATGAGAACCAATCTTCCCCCCAAGGATAGAAGTTTGCCTTTCCAGCTATTTAACCGGATTTGAAGTCTCTCCTCCACCAATTTCAATTCAGCATTGGTGAGTCTCCGATAATGGATCGGAATACCCAAATTTGATAGGAAATTGACCTTGCGTACAGCGAATAATTCAGCATACAAGGAGGCGTTTTCCTGGGCCTCGCCGAAACAAAACAATTCGCTTTTATGGAAATTTATTTTAAGACCCGATAGTTGCTCGAACGCTGACAAGATTAACTTGAGGTTACGAGCTTTTTCGATGTCATGTTCCATAAAAAGAATTGTGTCGTCAGCATATTGAAGGATCGATAAGCCACCATCAACTAGATGTGGAATCACTCCTTCAATTTGGCCCTCAGACTTAGAGCGTTCGATCAAGATAGCCAACATATCAGCCACTATGTTAAATAGTATTGGCGATAACGGGTCACCTTGTCTAAGGCCTTTTTTGGTTTGAAAGTATTTACCAGTGTCATCATTGACTTTAATGGCTACACTTCCTCCCGAAACAAATCTATTGATGAGCGCACGCCACTCATCAGAAAATCCTTTCATTCTGAGAGTCTGCTGAAGGAAAGACCATTTAACTTTATCATAAGCCTTCTCGAAATCTATTTTCAAAATTACCCCATTAGCTTTTTCCTATATAGTTCGTGAACTGTTTCATGAGGATTGCCATCCCATCAAGGATGTTGCGACCTTGCATGAAAGCAGTCTGAGACGGACGAACCACATGATCCGCCACACTGTTCAGCCGAATCGTAGCAACTTTAGTGAATATTTTAAAACTAACGTTAAGGAGGCATATATGTCTGAATTGTTGAATCCTCTCTGCCTCGTTAACCTTAGGTAATAGAATTATTTCACCAAAGTTGAGCCGAAACAGCTCCAATTGTCCATCATGGAGACAGGCGAACAGTTGAAGCAGATCAGACTTGATTACATCCCAGAAGTTCTGGTAGAACTCAGCTGGGAAACCATCAGGTCCAGGGGCTTTATTGTGTTCCATTTGGAAAACCGCCTTTCTCACTTCATCCTCTGAGTAGGGATTAGTAAGTAGACTATTTTCCTCATCAGAAACCTGGGGTATATCGGCCGTTCTAGACTCATCCAATGTGAAGTTTCCTTTCTTGGTGCTCCGAACAGGCCTTTATAATAATTAGTGATATACGATTTTAGTTGTTCCTGGCCCTCAATCGTTCCCTCATCCTGGATTCCTGTGTCTGCCATTGCAATACTATGGAAGTAGCGAGTATTCGAATCCCCTTCGAGGATGAATTGGGCTTTGGAACGTTGATACCATTTTAACTCTTCCTCACGCAGGAGTTTTGCTATATGCGCATTAGATTGGCTCTTAAGCTCAATTTCTGCTAACGCCTCTAGAGCATCAATTATCGAGGATAGTCGTATCTTTTCTTTTTTAAGTAAACCAGTAGTGTGACGAGCCCAACCAACAACATGTGTGCGTAAAGCACGGATCTTGTTGTTCCACCTCTGGTTAGGCGAATCGCCGGCAACCGGTCTTTCCCAAATTCTTTGGACCATCTCATGGAAGCCCTCGCGATGCAACCATCCAAGTTCAAACTTGAAACGCTGGTTACACGGTGGTCTAGGCATGCCTGTGGTCAAAAGAATAGGAGCATGGTCCGACAAACACTCAATACGTTCTAGAGCCCGTACCGATACCAATGGGAACCTAGATTCCCAATCGGTGTCCATCAGTACACGGTCTAATTTCTCGTTTGTGGTTCAGGGAGAGAATTAGCCCAAGTGAACTGTCTCCCAACCATTGATATCTCTCTTAAGTTCAAGCTGTCAATGACCGCATTGAACAAAAGAGGCCAACGATTGTCAAACCGACCCCTGCTTTTCTCGAATGGATAACGAAGCAAGTTAAAGTCCCCACCGATGATGAACGGGTGCGGGTTATCTTTTGCTAAGTTTACCATTTCACAAAGAAAAGCAGATTTAAACTCCTCCTGGGCCGGCCCATACACAGCGACAAGACTCCAAATGAAATTGTCTGCTTTATTACGGATGTGCATTTTTATATGAAAATCGCCATCCGAAACAGCCAACACATCCATGGTAACAGTCCTGATGCCTAGTAAAATGCCCCCGGAGCGTCCACGCGGAGGACGAGAATACGAAGCAAAATCTATACCGCCTGAAAGCCGGTTCAATAGACCTTGCGAGAACTCCCGCCTGCCCGTCTCAGAAATAGCTAAGAAATCCAAATTATGATCCGAATGCAGCCAGCAAAGTGCAAATGTTTAGCCAAGTCACCAAGACCTCTGCTATTTGCGAACAAGCCATTCATTTGGAAACAATGGGAGATTTGGAAAACTTTGCCCGTTTCCAGGACACCTTGTTAGAGGTAGATTTTGATTTCCGACCGGATGCTTTTAACTCATACAATGAGCACAACCCCCTCATCCAAACCAACCTCCGACACTTCACCAATTAGATGAGAAAGAAGCTGACCATCTGATGTGGCATTCGCTTCTTCATCATCCAAATAGGTGCTGTCAACACCGTCGAAGCTTTAGGAATAAGTAGACGGTCAAATTCCATATGCCTCAAGACATTAGTTGAAAACATCTACTTGTTTTTTACTACTACCAAGATTAAAACCTACACTATTAAGCTTAGACTGAATCGAATGAGGAGAAAAAGAGAGAAAAACTTTGGATTCAGATCCGTACCAAGAGAGTCCAAGTTGCGCGCCGCTTTGCGATGCATAGCCTTCCGCATCGAATCCTCATCCGTCGTGGAAGCCCCATCCGCCGCCACCCCAAACCTCTCACTACGACGGGTCGGAGTGACCCCATCAGCAAAAGCCGTCGCAGTGGGAGGAGGTGTGCGTGGCGAGGCGGAGTCCCCAACCGCGTATGCCGCCACCGGAGAAACAACAACATGGGTGGCAGAGGTGGAGTAGCAGCCGACCCAGGTGCTGCAGTAGCGTCACCCGGAGCGGTGTGAGACGGGGTGGGCTGTGTCGACGTCGAGACCACCACCGTCCCAACAGCCCAAGTCGCCGTACTACCCAGGGGAGGCTGGGCTGAGGTAGAAGCCTCCCCAAGGTCCGGCCCAGCCGAAGCAACGCCCAGGTGGGCTAGGCCGTCGACCGCCGGCAGCCCATCGGCGGCGTAGGCGGGCATCGCGGCCAGGTCCAACTCGAAGCGGGCCGGCCCAGCAGCAGCCGTGCCTCCCCCGCCGCGACTAGCTCGAGCGGACTGGCTGAGGCCGCCCTCGGCCCAGGTGGGCAGGCCACTGTCGCCCCTGCGCGGTGGGCAGCAGGTTGCTGCACCTTCGGCCCAACATGGTGGCCGAGCGAAATTTCAGCTGCAAACTCAGTTACTTGTTGATCAACAGCCGCAATGAACTCGAGTCCCTGGGTGATGAACTCGATGCATCAATGACGCGCAGCAGCCCCGGCGAGACACGACGAATCCTCGATACTATCTCGTTCCCGCGAGGAGTTGCGGGTTCGGATTGTACGGAGTTATCGCCACTATGGTCCGGTGAGTAGGAGGATGTGTAGAGACCACACTTTCTGTGATTAGCCGATCCAGAAGATTGATTGGCATCAACGTCCATACTGGTAGTCTGCGTCCCATTCAAACCCGCAGTATCCAAGGGACCCTCCAAACCCTCCTCAAGTCCACCATTCTCATCATTGACATCATCTCCCTTGCGACGCCAGAAATAGGGGACAAACTCTGTGTCAGGAACAAAATCCGCTGCCTCACGACGGAAAATGAAAGCATATTCCTTCAACTTAACCACACAAGCTGTGCCGACATAAGGTCCAGACGAGTCCATTTGTTTGTCCAGAGGCGCAGAGCTCGGCATCCCAACCAGAATACGCACTATGCCTCGGCTCCTGAGTGTGACAAGATCAACATCCAAAGTCGTCCCTGAATGTGTTATCTGTATTCACGATGACTGCAAGCCACGAGTGTGTCACCCACACAACTATATATGTCACGGGATGTGGCATAATGCGATCAAATGGGTAACACTATGTATATGTGTGTAAATCGACATAGGTACGAGGATATAATAAAAGTCCGGCTATGACCCAGTTGACTAAGATTTTCGTGAGTTTTGAAAATTGCAACTTCAGTTCGCAAAAGTGCACTTTTAAAAATAGACTAAAACTTGAGAAAATATCGGTCGATCGAGACTTAACGAAATCCATCTTAAAATATCTTTGTGCAGCAACAATCCGGTCTTTCTTATGATGGTTGCTTTAGTGCTTAGTCAGTCCTACACCATCGGATTTACATTGTGATTCGTGCATCTGTGAGTTGCAAGTTGCGTTGTAATTGAAAATTTTCAGTTGTAAGTGGGGTTGCAACCGAGATAACTGTTTTGGGATGTTGATTTGCTTCGTGATTTGTGTTAGGCATGAGTTGCAACTAAAATTTTATGACGTCACTGAGAACTAATTTAATTCTCATTTGACTGTGAGAATTACTCACACACGTCTTTATTAAATTATCCAATTAATGTACGAGATAAACAAATCACGACATGCCCAACTAAAGAAACATTTTTTTAAACAAGGCAGGAACTCTGGCTTTGTAAGTTTTTATTGATTTAAGAGGAGAAATAAAAAAATCCAAGGTCAAAGTCAAAGAAGGGCGCCACCATCAAAGAAAGACATGAAACAACAAAACATGCACGATAGCCCCAAGGGCCATAAGGATGAGTTGGGCAAGCTGCCTAGTGCCCACGTCGAACTAGGCACGACATTCATCTTTGATCCTTAACAACAACATTGTAGTCATGGAGTCTTTATTGGTGAAAACTCCCATGTCGTTATGTTCCTTCCAGATTTCCAACAATCGCATAAAGTCACTTTGTCTCCTGAGATTCAATGATCACTTTATGTAAAAACAAATAAGAATATGTTTATAAATTTCAACTCTGAAAAAAGTCTAGATGTAGTCAATGTGTATTCTATAAGCATCCAAAATGACAACGCGAAATCCTATGTATTATGTGCTAGACAAAAATGATTATTAATGAATTTTAGATTTGAAAATGTACATTGTTCACTAATTTTTCATTATTTAAAAATAAAACTTGCACATTTATGTGATACATCATTTAGAACATCTAGGATTTTTTTGAGATTTTTTAAAAACTCGTAAATATGAGTTTTTTTTATTGTTCAAGGTAAGGAGATCATTATAACCCCTAGCCAAAAGCTCCCTCTTGTAGTCGTCGCTAGTTGGTTTGAAGACCTACTTATAACTATTATTATTATAGTGATTTTTTTATATTGTTGTCGATGAATATTAATAGATCTGTGCAAATTTTTGCAAGAAAAGGACAAATCCCATCGAAATAATGTTCCTTTGAAATTCCCTCAAAATTCCTTAGAACCGAACAAGGCCTAAATTTCACATGACCCCTTCCCGTTGGACATTTTTAAAGAAGAATAAACATGTGCACGCATTGCAAAATCTGGTCACTAACTCAAGTAGAATCTCTCTTCTTAAAAGAAAATTTTGATTAAATTGGCAGGACCGATTCTAACCGTTGGCCGCGTTAGACCGGCAGCAACAGGACACAGCACGAAACATCCACTGGTTTACCCAGGAGCTCAGACAGCAGCCAGCCACGATAGCAACCCAATCAAAAAAATTATGTGCGCACACGTAGCCGAGCAGGTGGAACAGTTTCCATCCAACCCCGTGGACCTGGCGTCGCCTTTCGTCGAACCACCCGAACCTCCACACGCGAAGTTGGCGACCATGTCCCCGGCCGGCGGCGGTCAACCCGGCGTCTCTCCGGTATAAATAAGCGCGCACCCCACATCTTCCGGCCTCACAAACACAACAAGCAACTCATACTCTGGATCAATCTCACGAAAGTTCTTTACTCGATCGATTCGCTCGTGTCGTGTGACCAAAGCTCGGGAGCTAGCGTCAATGGAGTTCGAGATGGCGAGCCTGAGCCAGCACGGGGCGCTGCTCAAGGTCGGCATGTTCGTGCTGGTGCAGGCGCTATGTACCTCATCCTCGCCCAGTCATCCTCCGTGTTCTCCACCACAAAGACCCTCGGCCTCCGCCCGTCGAGGTCCCTCGGCGCTCGCCGCATGGTCGCGCTGCTCTCCGACCTGCCGCTCGGCGGGGAGCCCTCCCCCCGCGCCGTCTCCGGGGAGCCGTCGTCGCCAGTGCCCGCTCACCAGAAGAAGGATTAGTTAGCCAAGCGCGATTTGCGACGACTGACGAGACGGACACAGGCCGAGCTGGGAGAGATAGCGCTTGTTCTTCCGAGCTAGTGGTTGACTGTACTGGCTGGTGCCTGGTGTACGTACGTAGGAGTTTTTTTAGCTATTCACCATTCTTTGATTATTGGGAAATTTGCTCTTGAACACTGTTATTTCGTGTCCTTTGGCCAAACATACTAAACTTTCATGTCTTTGCTAAGTGCCATTATAATTTTGTGATCATTTGGTGCAACACATCGCATGTTTCAAAACGGAAAGGTCAATATTTATGCGTGTATTGACCGTTTTAATCCTCAATCGAAATTTTGTTTTGGCCATTCAATTATGTTGGGCTGAAGTGGGCGCAGTGATTGTTGCAGCTGGCGGTGCATTGCTTGGTACCCAGCGTCTACGCCGCCGCGAAGGAGCAATTGAAATGCCCCCTTCCATTGATCACCAACGACAGCACCAGAATAAGAAACAAGAATCTGACGTACGTTCTTTTTCCTGGTGCTTCAGCACGCCATCTCGGAAGAGCCAGATGGGGCGGGGGAGACGAATCAAACGGGAAGCCAACTGGGAGAGGCAGAGATCAGGGCCAGCAGCACAGCGTCGTGCGGCCGTGCGGGCTGGGGAGTTGACCGGCAGCGCAATGGGGTGCGGCAGGCTGGGGCGCCGCCTCCAGTCAGAAGCCATCAGGGCGAGGATTCAGGCCGGCCGCGCAGCGTCGCGCGGCAGGTCGGACGCCGCCGGTCCCTTGGCCCTGTTTCCTCTGCGTGAAAGTTTCGTACTCGGCTCATAAGATGAAGGGATAAGATGGTCAATTCACACACTAATATTAACCTTTCCGTTTTGGTACATGTTGTGTGTTACAGCAAATGACCACAAAATAATAATGGTACTTAGCAAATACATGAAAGTTTAGTGTGTCTGGACAAAGGACACGAAATAACGGTGTACAGGAGCAAATTTTTCCTTGATTATTCGGTTGGTTCTCTCGGGATTGTATATGCGCAAACGACGGCCCAGTTATTTTCGGTCTTCACTCGTGTGCACTCGGCTCATCCCTTGCTTGTTTATTCGGATTAGTACTAATCTTATTGCAAAATAAGTGTCTTACTGCATAGATTTTTCTTAATAATACTTCGTAGATTCGAGAGAATAGGAAGACAATAGCTTGACAAACAGTCGGTTCAGCCGAGTCAACTACCGACGGTTGCTATGGAGGAGCGTTCCCAATTAAGGGACCACTTCTCTCTAGTTAAGCTAACCCTACCTGGATCTGACCCGAGGACGACCAAGCTCAAACCTTAGGGTTTGAAAAGAAGAAGTAAGTATGTCTTTAAATTCTATCGAAAAGCCGGCTAAACTCTCGACTTGAAAAGAACCTGATGTTATGAAATCAGTCTTAGGAGCACTATCATCGGATGTCGGTTGTGCAAAGAATTGCCACCGTCGAGGCATTTATGCAAATAGATATAATGGTTGCCGAAACCTGGTTTGTGCATAAATGGTTTTAGCTGGAGGTTGCTAGAACTAGTGGGAAACAACAGTCCAATTCTTTTCATAATGGTCTGGAATGAGTTTGTATTCTGACCGTGTTGCTAAATATATATAGCACAAATCAATTTATGAACATTGCAAAGTGCTAAACCATAAAAAAAAATAGGATGTCATTGTTAGCTGCAAACCATTCAAAGAGAAGAAAAGGTGAATTTTCTTTCCAACGGAATGAGTACGCTAGTACATAACATTCAATCGCATACGATTGCACTCATTATTCGCAGACGGTTTACCGAACCATTACCATGCAGGGTTGCCGATGAGATGTCTCATCGCACACGATTGTAAACTTGTTCGATGGCGGACACATCGCGCACGATTAATTTCTTTGATACATCTGCGATAACTAAGGGCTTCGCCCATGGTTTTGATGAAAAAATCGTTTGCGAACCTTCCGTCGCTGCTCAAATTTTCTTACATTTAATCTTCTTTATTACCAGTAGCATCGCACACGCTATGTTTATGTAGGGTTCCTACTCCGATTATCACTGGATTATAGCAAGGTTTAAGGTTCAGATACAAGCCCTGCGTCACGCAAGGGCAGAATTCACGAGCACGCAGGCTCGGATGAGGGAGAAGAGATAACTCCGTTACAGGAATGTTTAGTTCATTGATCCGATGCCTCTCTCTCACGCCAACCACGCAGCTATGTAGTGATGCATGTCGTCGTCGCCATCTTCGTGGGCTGGGCTTCTGCATGGGCCATCCGTATCTCCTTCCGTCGTTGGGCTCGCCTTGTGGGCCTGTGGCAGATGTAAGGCCGTGACATCACCCCCTCCTTCAGAAGCGGCTTGTCCCCAAGCCGGTGATGACGGGTACGCGTCGACCATGGCGTAGATGTGCTCCCAGGAGTCACAGGTCGACGGTAATCCTTCCCAGCGTATCTTGACTTGAGGCACCATTTTGCCTCCTCTTCGGATCATGCGTTCTCCAACAACTGCACTCGGCTGCACTGAAACCTGCACATGCAACAGAGAAGTGGCAGCGATGAACTTACTTCATTTGTGGATTTCACTCCTTTTTTAGTTGTGATACGTGCACCACTGGGTGAATTCTGGATGAAGGTGGCAGATGGAGTTTGTACGCCACCTCCCCAATCGCTGGAGAATGAGATATGGCCCAAAGTACTTGAATCCCAGTTTCTGGTTGCTCCTTTTTTCTACTGACGACTGCACATACAGTTGTAGCTTGAGATAAACATAATCTCCCACAGCAAACTGGCGCTCACTTCTATTTTTATCCGTTTGTGCCTTCATGCGAGCCACACACGCTCCAGGTGTTGTCTGATCACTGGCATCAACGCAGCCCTCTCCTGCAGCCAGACCTCTACCTCAGTATGTCTAGGTAAGGACGTAGTGTCAACAAAGTGTCGAGGTTTTCTCCCATATAACACCTCAAACGGAGATCGCCCCAGGGCTGAATGGTATGTGGAGTTATACTAATATTCAGCCTGAGGAATCCATCGGGCCCATTTTCTGGTTTAGAGTGGACAAGGCACCTGAAATATGTTTCCAGACATTGGTTTAGCCTCTCCGTTTGCCCATCAATTTGCGGATGATAAGAGGAACTTAAGTTCAATGTCGTGTCGGCCAACTTAAACAGACCTGCCAAAATTGCTGATGAAAATTTTGTCCCGGTCAGAGATGATGACCTGTGGCATCCCATGGTTCTTGTAAACATTGTCCATGAATACCTGTGCAATGCTAGCAGCAGTGAAAGGATGTTTGATGGGTATGAAATGTCCAAATTTTGTGAACTTATCGATGACCACCAAGATGGCATTGAACTTGTTTGATTTCGGTAGTCCCTCGATAAAGTCCAAGCTGATTGTATGCCAAGCTATGGCGGCACTTTGTGAGGCTGCAATCTGCCCGGAAGCTTCACATGTTCAGCTTTGGCTTGGTTGCACACCCTGCAATTCGATACATATGCAATCACAGACTGCTTCAACACCTGGCCATGAGAACGCTGTTTCACTTTCTGGTATGTTGCCAATATGCCAGAGTGCCCTCCCAAGCCACTGTTGTGCAGGGCCATGAGGACTGCTTCGTGTGCTTCTTTGTTACTGCCTAGCCACACTCTCTTTGTGCCTAATAATACCATCTTGCAATGAAAAACCTTGATCATTGTGTCCTTGCACACTAAGCTCAATCAACAGTTCTTTCGCTCTTGTATCTTGCTGATAGCCTTCAATAACAACTTCTATCCATTTAGGCTGAGCCACAACACTGCATTTACTGAATACTGCATTGGTCGTCTGGACAGTGCATCTGCGGCAGTATTGGCACTACCTTTTCTGTAAACAATGCGATATTGCAGCCCCATCAAACGGAAAAAAAGCTTTCTGCTGAATTTTTGTGTTAAACCTGTGATCTCCCAGGTGGACTAGGCTATGGTGATCCGTGTAGATGGTGAACTGCTTGTGCTGGAGATAGGGCTTCCATTTTTCAATGGCCATCAAAATGGTCAAGCATTCCTTGTCGTAAATTGACAGTGCCTGATTTTTCATTCCCAACGCACGACTCAGGAACGCCAAGGGATGTCCTTGTTGCATATACAGCTCCCACACCAGTTTCACAAGCATCTGTTTCCAACACGAATTCTTTGGTGAAATCAGGTAATGCCAGCACCGGTGCTTGTGTGAGGGCCTGTTTAATAGCCAGAAAGGCACTGTCAGCCTCTGGTGTCCAGATGAATGGTACATTCTCTTAAGGAGATGAGTCAAAGCTCTGCACAAAATGACAAAGAAACGGATGAATTTCCTATAATATCCTGCCAGTCCAAGAAACCCTCTAAGCTCCTTCAAATTCATAGGCCTAGGCCATTGCTGTATTGCAAGTATTTTGCTGGGGTCAGTTGCTACCCCGTCCACCTGATAATGTGTCCCAGATACTCTAATGAATGTGCACAAATGAACACTTTGACTTTTTGACATACAATCGGGTTGTTTCAATAGCTGGAACACTTCTTTTAGATGTTGGATGGTCTTGTAGTGTTTTGCTGTATCTAAGAATATCATCCACAAAGACCAAAACACATTTGCGGATCAGAGGTGCAAACACTGAATTCATAGCAGCTTGGAATGTAGCCGGCGCTGCTGTGAGACCAAATGGCATGACCCTAAATTCGTAATGGCCATTGTGTGTGCGGAAAGCAGTTTTCCTTTCATCCTCTTCTGCTAAGCGAATTTGATGATATCCAGAGCGCAGATCCAGCTTGGTGAAGAATTGTGATCCCGACAGCTCGTCCAACAACTCCTCCACAATTGGCATGGGGTACCTGTCGTTCACAGTTACTGCATTTAAGTGGCGATAATCAACACAAAATCGCCATGTTCCATCCTTTTTTCTGACTAACAGAACTGGGGAAGCAAATGGGCTTTTGCTTTTCTATGATGCCTTGCTGCAACATCTCTTTGATCTGCCGCTCAATATCTGTCTTCTGTTGCGGAGAGTATCGATACGGCTTGACATTCACGGTTGGACTCTAGGCAACAAAGTGATACAGTGATCATATTCCCGGTGCGGAGGCAGCCCTGAAGGTGTTTGGAAACAGCTTGCATACTCCTGCAGTACATGTTCAATTTCCATGGGAATTGGTGTTATCTTATCCCCATCTGCCGAGACATCGAGCTGCACGATATGCTCCACCGCTCTGTCATTTGCCAATGCTTGCAGTTCAGCTAGGGAAATTGGGTCACAACGATAAACCTTGGATTTAACACCACGCAGTACCACTCTAGCACCATTGACTCAGTACCTCATAATTTTCTTTTCCCAGTCCACCCACATCGGTGGCAAACTCTCAACTAGTCCATTCCTAAGATCATGTCATATCCGGGCACACTGAACATTTTGAATGATGTTGAAAAATTGTTACCCTGACATGTCCAAGCCACATTGGTACTGCTTGATTAACTGTTGATCGTCCACCATCAGCCACTGCTACTTGAACTGCTGGAATTTCAACTGTGGACAACCCCAACTGTTGCACATCCTCAACACTGACAAAGCTCCCAGCACTGCCTGAATCAATTAACAGCAAAATCTGCTTCCCATTGCACTCCCCTTGCAGTCGGATGCTTCTTTTTGCCTGAACCCCAGCCACAGCACATAGAGATATGTGTGTCAGTGGTTCTTCTTCACTAGATCCTTCCTCAGTATCGACGAGTTCAACTGCAGCACCTCCAATAATTCTTCAATGACATTCAGAGACACTGTCTTGCTGCATTTGTGTCCTGGTTGGTATTTCTCACCACAGGTGAAGCATTCACCTCTTGCCCGACGTTGGTCCGTAGTGTTTTCACCTTGTCATTCCACTGTTGCTGGTACCGTGGCTTGTCTTCCCCTTGCTTGCTAGCTTCTGAAGTGGAGACAGAATGCCTTTTCCAGGAAACCCAGTCTTGGAGTAACTTGATTTGAAATCCCCTCTAGAGCGACTGGAATAAGGATGACTTTCTTCAAGCATCTCCTCCTATTTTTCAGCAAGAACTAACGCAGCATCAACTGTTCTTGGGTTATGTAAACAAATTGCTCTTTGAATTTCTTTCTTTAATCCACAAATGAATTTAGTGACAAAAAATGCTTCATCATAATGTTTGTTGTAAACTAAAATTTTGTGTCTAATAGCCTCAAATTTGTGGTGGTACTTCTCTACACTATCAATTTGCCGACAGCGTTCTAAAGCCTCCAAGTATCTATGGTGTTTGTTTTTCCCAAATTTTATGTTGATTGCTACACATAGTTCCTCCCAGCTATCCACCTCGTGCTCTGCCTCATAGGTCTGCAGCCAGAGCGCAGCATTTCCAGTGAAATGCATAGTGGCAAAACTAGCCCAAGTATCATGATCTACATCATAGAGGTTAAAATACTTCTCACACACTTGCTTCCACCACTTTGGGTTTTCACCATCAAAGCGAGGGAAATCAGTTTTAGGTGGCCTCGATCGACTGTGACCATAACGAGACCCATGGTGTGGAGTTTCAGTGAACATATCAGAAGGATCACCCATATCAAACCGGACAGGAGTGTGAGGAACAGTGCGCGTACCCTTGTCCAGGGTAGGCGCTGATGCACGAGATGCACCAGTCACAATACCCTGGTTGTGTTGTTCCTCGCCGTGCCAATCTGGCCGTGGAGTGTTCACCCTGGGAAGGGACGGAGATGCTTCCAGGACCGCCACACGCGCACCAATTTGATCCATAGTCTTCTGGATCGTTTGAATGGATTCATCCACCTGTGGCATCCAGCCACTCAAACCCTTCAACGTCTCGTTGAGCAGCTTGATGGTGTCCGTGGTTTCACTGGTCTGCTTGCGCAGTTCCGTGACGTCGACCTGCAGCTTGTCCATGACCACGACGTCGCAATTCGCCCAGACTTCGTCGCGCTGAGTCAACGCCTGCCGCCGCCGCCTCGCTGCGCCTCCAATGGCTCCAGTTCTGGGTGCTGACACGGAATTTTACCGATCGCAGAAGGTCTGCAATCAACCGCTCGGTTCGCCCAAATCACACCTCTAGCAGTCTACCGCTGCCAACGCCACCATGAGAATCCCCCGAATCGGAGACTCCACCACCGCCGCCGTCGGGAGGAGGCAGGCCAGAAGGATTTTACAGGAGATCCAAACCCATGCGCCCCCTGCTACCGAGTTCCGCCGACGTCTGCTTCGCTCTCTGATTTCTCGAGTGGATTTGAGTGTGGAGACTGAATCTAGAGGCTCTGATACCAGATGTAGGGTTCCTACTCCGATTATCACTGGATTATAGCAAGGTTTAAGGTTCAGATACAAGCCCTGCGTCACGCAAGGGCAGAATTCACGAGCACGCAGGCTCGGATGAGGGAGAAGAGATAACTCCGTTACAGGAATGTTTAGTTCATTGATCCGATGCCTCTCTCTCACGCCAACCACGCAGCTATGTAGTGATGCCTGTCGTCTCGCCATCTTCGTGGGCTGGGCTTCTGCATGGGCCATCCGTATCTCCTTCTGTCGTTGGGCTCACCTTGTGGTTCGCAGGGCCTGTTGCAGATGTAGGGCCGTGACAGTTTAGCAGAATCTTTTGCGCTTAGTTATGTCATCGCAAACACTTAATCATGTGTGAATTTACTGCCAGCGTAGAATGCTAATTTGAGCAGATTTAAATCCATGCAGCACCATAACAAGCATAAATATATAATCACAGAACATCATGACAAACATTCATGAACCATCGTTATTATTTTTGGACCATAACCAGCAGACAATAGAAAACCAACATTAGAACATATCGTATATATGAAGAGAGAGAACAAGTAAAAAATCTTCTAGAAGTGGTATGGGGCGCGACAAAAATTCGGCAATGTGGCTCCTAATCTTATTGTTGGAGTATTGAGTCATAGCCCGTCTGGATATCAATTTTACCGCATAAGCGTGTGTATAAGATCACATTCGTGACATTATATGGTACAAAGAATATAAATATTTAACCAATGTAGACAAATTTACCTTTTCAACCTGCTTATTCAAATCCTTCTTTTTTAGAGATTACCATAAGTTTGGCCATCTTTGTAACAACATAATAGCCACAACATACATAAGGCTATATATAATCTGTTGTTTTGCAATTTGGTATAAAATAATAATAGTAAATAAAACTGATAACATGGATCAATGAATCTTAAAATCAGCCTATCTTTTTAGTATCAACTATAAGAAATTAATTAATTTATTTATCACCTATAAAAAATAAAGCTACAAATAATCAGATGTTTTGCTAATGAAGTATAGCATATAACAAACTTAAAATTGAGATTGAGTATTGTAAGTTCTTTACAAGTATGTGTTTCAAAGCAGCCCCCTTTAAATTTGATACCATATACCCTCACAAAATGTGTTGAACTTTTATTACAAGTTATCAAACAGAAATTGATCACAAAATTCGATAGAGATCTATTTGCTAGAGATGCTCTTATGTTGGACTTTGGTTTAAACATGAACGAATATACATGCGTCTTGCAAAATCTGGTCACTTCCTCAGGCAGAAGCTCTCATCTGATCGGCAGGACCGATTCTAACTGGTGGGTTTGACATGAGGAACATGCATGCGCATTGCAAACTCTGGTCACTTACTCAAGCAGAAGCTCTCATCTTTTAGGCAGGACCAATTCTAACTGCTGGTTTATGCAGGCCCTCCGGGACAGCAACTCAAGCAATATCATATGTCTGCACACGTGAGCGGTGAGCGGTGCACCGAGCAGGTCGAACGGTTTCTGTCCAACCCCGTGGAACTAGCGATGCCTTTCGCCGAACCACCCGAAGTTGGCGACTGAGGACGAAGCATCTTGGCATTTGACGGCACCCTGCCGCCGGCAGTGGTCAAACCGGCGTCTTGCCGTTATATAAGCGCACACCCCTCTCCTCCCGGACTCACACACGCAACAAGCAACTCATTCTCGATCAATCTCACGGAAGTTTTCTCTCGATCAATCCGCTCGTGCCGTTTGACCAAAACTCGGGAGCTAGCTGCAATGGAGTTTGAGATGGTGGCGAGCCAGCACGGGGCGCTGCTCAAGGTCGGGCTGTTCGTGCTGGTGCAGGCTCTGGTTTACCTCATCCTCGCCCAGTCCTCCTCCGTGTTCTCCACCACCAAGACCCTCGGCCTCCCATCGAGGTCCCTCAGCGCCCGCCGCATGGTCGCGCTGCTCTCCGACGACCTGCCGCTCGGCGGGGAGCCCTCGCCCCGCGCCGTCTCCGAGGAGCCGTCGTCGCCAGTGCCCGCTCACCCGAAGAAGGATTAGTTAGCCAAGCGCGATTTGCGACGACTGACGAAACGGACACAGGCCGGGCTGGGACACTTAGCGCTTGTTCTTCCGAGCTAGTGGTTGACTGTAGTGGTTGGTGCCTGGTGTACGTATGAACTCTCTCCGTTCCACAATATAAGATGTTTTAGGTGTTACACATGTTATTTAGATTCAGACTAAAAATTATGGACATACACACTACAATGTGTCTAGATACATATGTGTACATGTGAATGTGGGAAAAGGCTAAAACATCTTATATTGTGGAACGGAGGGAGTAGAAGTTTCTTAGCTATTCACCATTCTTTGATTATTCGGTTTGTTCTCTCGTGATTGTATATGCAAACGACGGCCCAGTAATTTTCGGTCTTCGTTTATTCGGACTAGTACTAATTTTATTGCAAAATAAGTGTCTTACTTCATAGATTTCTCTTAAGAGCGAATTCCATTTTTTACCCCCTAGTTTCACGTTTATGACAGTATTTACCCCATTTAGCAAACTTTTCACATTTTTACCCAATTTAACAAAACTTGTGCCACAAATTACCCTTCCCTGTTTATATGCTGATTGTGTATGCCATGTAGGTGGTTTAGTTAACCCCCAGTTTTTTTCTCGTTTATGTCCACCGCACTGAACTGAATGGACTGTGAGCGACGCGTCCGCCAGGGCCCTGTGCACGGCTAGCTTGAGCTCGATGGAAGGGTTCACAAATCCAGCGCTCCAAGGAAGGGTTGGCAGCAGCCACTGCTTTACCACACCGTGTATCACGCCTTTCTGCTCATGGCTGCATGAAAACATTGACACAGCGAGGCCGGGTGCCGACACCGACGACATGAACTTGGACCTACAGCCCTGCCTCCCAAGACCTTGCTGCCTCCTCGACTATATGCACTGGTGCCTGGGGGCATGTATATCGGATGGATGCGGCGGATTGGCTACCTTTGCGTCTACGGGTGGTGGTTCTGGAGCCGCTGAGTCCCAGCTGCGGCCTGTCATATCATTGTTCTAGTCCGACCGTCTCACTGTCTGCATGACATTTAGATTACTCGATGTACCCCAGACTCTGGTCTGCTTTCTTTCTATCTTAGTTGACACACAAGTTTTTACGTGTTCGTAAAAAAACAACAACATCTATATTGTGTAAAAATGGGAAAAAACTTAGATGGGGTACTTTCTGGCACAAGTTTCGTTAAATTGGGTAAAATGTGGAAAATCTGTTAAATGAGGTAAATATTGTCACAAACGTGAAACTAGGGGTAAAAAATGGAATTCACTCTTTTCTTAATAATACTTCGTAGATTCGAGAGAATAAGAAGACAATAGCTTCACAAACAGTCGGTTCAGCCGACTTCAAAGCCAACTACCGACGGTTGCTATCGAGGAGTGTTCCCAATTAAGGGACCACTTCTCTCTAGTTAAGCTAACTCTACCTGCATCTGACCCGAGGACGACCAAGCTCAAACCTTACAGTTTGAAAAGAAGAAGTAAGTATGCCGTTTACTTTTATCGAAAAGCCGGCTAAACTCTCGAACTGAAAAGAACCTGATGTTATGAAATCAGTCTTAGGGGCACTATCATGGGATGTCGGTATTGCAAAGAATTGCCACCTTCAAGGTATTTATGCAAATAGATATAATAGTTGCCGAAACCTGGTATGTGCCGAAATGGTTTTAGCAGGAGTTGGCCAGAGCTCGTGTGAAACAACAGTCCAATTCTTTTCGTAATGGTTTGGAATGAGTTTGACCGTGTTGCTAAATATATATATTTCACAAATTCAATTTACCAACATCGCAAAGTGCTAAACCATAAAACAAAATAGGGTGTCACTGTTAGCTGCATACCATTCAAATAAAAGGAAATGTGTAATTTTGTTTCCAACAGAATGAATGCGCTAGGTCATAACAGTCAGTCGCATACGATTGCAATCATTATTCGCACACGGTTTACCGAACTGTTACCATGCAGGGTTGCCGATAGGTGTCTCATCGCACACGATTGTAAACTTGTTCGATGGCGGACACATTGTGTGATTAATTTATTTGATGCAAGTGTGATAACCAAGGGCTTCGCCCACGGTTTTCATGAAAAAATCGTTTGCGAACCTTTCATCACCGGTCACGTTTTCTTACATTTAATCTTATTTATTACCAGTAGCATCGCACTGGTAATGTTTAGCCGAAACTTTTGTGCTTAGTTATGTCATCGCAAACGCTTAATCATGTGTGAATTACTGCCAGCATAGAATGCTAATTTGAGCAGATTTAAATCCATGCAGCACCATAACAAGCATAAAATATATAATCACAAAACATCATGACAATCATTCATAAACCATTGTTACTATTTTCGAACCATAACAAACAGATAATAGAAAACCAACATTAGAACATATCATGTATATGAAGATAGAGAATAAGCAAAAAAATCTTCTAGAAGTGGTATGGGGCTCCTTCAGAATATACACACGCCACAAAAAACTCGGCAATGTCGCTCCTAATCTTATTGTTGGTGTATTGAATCATAGCTCGTCAGGATATCAATTTTACCGCATGTGCGTGTGTATAAGATCACATTCGTGACATTATATGGTGAAAAGGATATAAATATTTAATCAATGTATACAAATTTGCCTTTTCAACCTGCTTACTCAAATCCTTATTTCTTAGAGATTACCATAAGTTTGGCCATGTGTGTAGCAACAGAATGGCCACAACATACATAAAGCTATATATAATCTGTTGTTTTGAAATTTGGTATAAAATAATAATGGTAAATAAAACTGATAACATGGATCAGTGAATCTAAAATTCAGCCAATTTTTTTAGTATCAACTACTCCCTCTGATCCGAATTAATTGTCGCAAGATATGCTAATGTGTTGTATTTGTTTAGTTCATTTGGTACGACACTTAAAGCGGATCGAAGGGAGTATATGAAATTAATCTATTTGTTTATCAACTATAAGAAATTTTTGCTAATAAAGTATCGCATATAACAAACTTAAAATTGAGATTGAGTACTGTACGTTCTTTACAAGTATGTGTTTCAAAGCAGCCCCGCCCCCCATCCCAAATTTGATATCATATACCCTTAAAAAATGTGTTGAACTTTTATTACAAGTTATCAAATATAAATTGATCACAGGGTGACGCCCTAGTATCAAATAGAAATTGATCACAGGGTGACGCCCTAGTGGTATGGAGACTGCAGGCTCGTCGACCCTGACTGGTTCGAATTCGAGCTATGCGAGGTTTCGTTCTGGTTGTTACGTCGGGCGGCGGCGCCGGAGCAGGTGGTGTGTGTCTAGTGCGTTTGGTCGACTTGCGTCGTGTGGATGGCAGGTCGCCTCGCTTGTGCGGTTTTTTGGCCCTGTTTGTTTTCCTCATAAACAGGACAATGTACAACTTGTATGGTTTTTGGCCCCAGTTTCGCTTATAAACTGGGTCATCTCTACTATCTATTCGGGCAGTGGATATCGACCACTTTGATCTAAAAAAAAATTGATCACAAAATTTGATAGAGATCGATTTGCTAGAGATGCTCTTATGTTGGACTTTGTTTTAAACAAGGACGAATATACATGCGCCTTGCAAAATCTGGTCACTTCCTCAAGCAGAAGCTCTCATCTTATCGGCAGGACCGATTCTAACTGGTGGGTTTGACATGAGGAACATGCATGCACATTGCAAACTCTGGTCACTTACTCAAGCAGAAGCTCTCATCTTTTAGGCAGGACCAATTCTAACTGCTGGGTTTGACAGGCAGCAACACGACAGGGCAGGTAACATCCTTTTGGTTTATGCAGGCCCTCCGGGACAGCAACTCAAGCAATATCATATGTCTGCACTGCACACGTGAGCGGTGAGCGGTGCACCGAGAAGGTCGAACGGTTTCTGTCCAACCCCGTGGAACTAGCGATGCCTTTCGCCGAACCACCCGAAGTTGGCGACTGAGGACGAAGCATCTTGGCATTTGACGGCACCCTGCCGCCGGCAGCGGTCAAACCGGCGTCTTGCCATTATATAAGCGCACACCCCTCATTCCCCGGACTCACAAACACAGCAACCAACTCACTCTCGATCAATCTCACGGAAGTTTTGCTTGTCAATTCGCTCGTGCCGTTTGACCAAAGGTCAGGAGCTAGCGTCATGGAGTTCGAGATGGGGAGCCTGAGCCAGCACGGGGCGCTGCTCAAGGTCGGGCTGTTCGTGCTGGTGCAGGCGCTGGTATACCTCATCCTCGCCCAGTCCTCCTCCGTGTTCTCCAAAACCAAGACCCTCGGCCTCCCATCGAGGTCCCTCAGCGCCCGCCGCATGGTCGCGCTGCTCTCCGACGAGCTGCCACTCGGCGGGAGCCCTCCCCCCGCGCCGTCTCCGATGAGCCGTCGTCGCCGGTGCCGGCTCACAAGAAGAAGGATTAGTTAACCAAGCGCGTTTTGGACCGAGACGGACACCCGGGAGTACTTACATACTTAAAACGTTGTTGCTGGTTCAGAGTAGTTCCGAGCTAGGTAATGGTTGGTGCCTGGTGTAGGAGTTTGTTAGCTATTCACACCCTTCATTGATTGATTTGTTTGTTCTTTTGGGATTGTATATGCAAATTACGTGCCGTTTCGACTTGTAAACATGATAATTTGAGATTATCTACAATCCATTTGTGTGCCTGTAAATGTGAACTGTGATGAACAGAAGACTTGTTCACCACATGCACGTTTCCTTACCCTGTAAATGGGCCTACTACAAGGACCACGCTATTTAATACATAATTTTTATACGGTTTTGCTAGAACACATTTGAGTATTAGTTGTAGGGAAAAGCTAAGGAAAGGCGCCGCTCGCGCGTCTCTCCGTGCGGCGCGTGACTACCCGTTCGATCTGATATGAACCGTCATCTCTCTTCCACTTTTTTTTTTTCGAACGGGCATCTGTCTTTCACCTTACCCACTCGTTCCGAACCAAATACAACCACTCGTTCCGTCCGAGAAGACATGGCGACACCGCGACACTGCTGCTGTGCAAGGTCTAGGGCTATGTGCTCGCCCGCGCGACGGCGCCACGCGACCCGGAGTCAGGCTCCTCCTCCTCTTCCTCCCCACGGCGCCGTGGCCCAGCACTGGCGGCGGCAACGAAGTACGGGCCGCTGGGCGCGGTCGACGCCGTGCTGGTCGACGTGCTGGCGCAGATCCTGCGTGTGCTGGGCGGCTAGGCCCCGCGGACGCCGGGCGCCCCAACGATGTGTGCAGCGCCTGGCGCCTCCTCGCCTCCGACAACGGAATCTGGGCCTTCTTCCTCAGCCCCGAGCCATGGGACCTCGTCGTCTTCGTCGAGACCCACCTCGCCACGCAGGTCCTCCCATCTCGTCTTACTCCGACCGCTCCTCACGGTGCCAGTTCCCTTTTCGCCATTATGCATTGATAAACCAGGAATCGTGTGCGTGAGAGCTGGGGAAGGAGAAGGGGGCGAAGGGAGGCGACGAGATTTCTGGGTTCCAGATCGGGGGTTTGATTTCCGTCGAGGTGGCAGGGAGCAGCACACCACCGGGAGGTTGTACCCGCGCCGCCGTCAATCCGTGGGGTGCCGCACGGAGCAAGACCACGCCAGGAAGCCGAAGACGCTGGCGCATCGCAAGGATTCCAGTGCGACCCCGTGAGCGCCTCACGACGGTTGCGGACGCCGCCGATCCGTAAGGTTCCACCCAGAGGGTTGCGGCACCACCACGCCGCAGAAGGTTGTTCCGCGCGGAGCCGGGGCTGATGGACGCCGCCTCTGCTAGGAGCAGCTGCATCGGTGGGCCAAGACCGTCTTGAGGGTAAGCACATCATAGAGGGTGGCGGTGCTCCGGACATGGTGGTGATGCATTCGGCAGAGAAAAGGCTGTAAGGATGTGGCAACGACGCCGATGATGTTGGAGCTCTGGGACACAATTGTGCGTGTGTGTGGCATGCACATGGTTGTAGAAGGAAACGCAGTGCCGGAGCCTACTGGCGTCGCTCCATCGCTATCTGTTACATAACGTGAGTGTTTTTGTGTTGGTTGTTTTCGGTTGATAGTTGCTAATTTTCGTAACCGTCACTTAATCACCTAGTAATCAAGATGGTATTGTTGCATAAATATGTTGATAGCTGTGCCTAATTATTCTGGTAACTTGCTACCAGGATAGTCTCAAAATTGTCTTTTATAAACAACATGCTAATAGTGACTAATTAATTTGTAAAATGTTACTGAATTATCTGGTAAGTGCATGTAATTAATATGGTAGCTGTTGCAGCCTGAGGGCCATGGGTGACTCCACGCCATAAGAGGTCGTGCGGCAATGAGCTGCCCCCGAGGACCTCGTTGGTGCTGATGGCCGCCGCACGCTCTGGATGTTGCCTCAGTTGGGAGCAGCGGGTTCAGGCCGATGGCCACAGCGTGCTGGAGTAGCTGGATTGCCGGCGGGCCAAAGGCGCCTTGAGGGCAAGCAAGCCATGGAGGGTGGCATTGCTCCATACATTCACGTGCATTGTTTTCATATCCTAGCGTTGCAAATAAATCCTGTTAGGTGTATTCATAATCTGGTAGGTGTGTGTTCATAATGTGGTAGTTGTGTGCTTATAATCTGGTAGCTGTGTGTTCATATTATGGTAGCCGTGTGCTCATAATCTGGTAGGTGCGTGCTCATAACCTGGTAGGTGCGTGCTCATAACCTGGTAGCTGTTTTTACGGAAAATCTGGTTTCGTTTAGTTTCCTTCTGGCATACCTCATTTAGTGCTTCTCTGCTTCCAGCATGGTGTCGAATCCAATGTGGGTGCCAGGGGGCTGCGGTGTGGACATAGCCTTTGTTGTGCCATCGTTATTGTTGTTCCTTTCAGGTCTAGGTGTTTGAGCACTTATTCTACCAGTGTTATTTCCATGCCAACATTAGCTTCCGTCAGCCCCAGCAAACCTTGTCCATCATGTCCAGCAGATGCTCCCCCTGCAGTTTATGCCATGCATTAAGAGTTTTAAGTAACTGTTCAATTAATATGTGGTAACTGTCAGTAAAATACTTGGAAACCATTGTCATGTGCATGTGTCCTGGTAACAAAAATGAGTTCAATCTGGTAACAAGAATGTGTCCTGGTAACCATTGGCAGCTTGGATTGAATTAACTTGATAGCTACGATTAATCTACGTGCCAGTTGTATTTCATTTAACGTGACTTGCTAGCACGAATTAACCGTGTACCTAGATATTTGTTGAAATCGATTTAGCAATGATTTAGCTTCAATGAAAACTGGTTGCTGGAATGAATGAACCTGATGGCTGGCTGTTGAATTAGCTAGCATGAATCATCTTTCACAATTTATCATGGTTATAGTGCATGAGTTATCTTAAAATCACCATAGCTACCATGAACTAACCTGGTAGCTGTATTGAATCAACCTCATAGCTACCATGAGCTAACCTGGTATCTGTATTGAATTAACCTCATAGCTAGCATGAACTAAACTGGTGGCTATATTTGAATTAACTTTGTAGCTATTTTTTCAAATGGACTAGCAACGACTAAACTAGATAGTTAGCTTCAATGAACCTGGTAACTGGAACGAATTAATCTAATAGCTATTTTTTTTGAATTAGCTAGTATGAAAAATCTTGACGATTTAATTTTGGTTAGCTAGCATGAGTTATCTTATAAGATGAACCTGATAGCTACCATGAAATAAACTGAGAGCTGGCATAAAAGAATTTGGTAACCAGAGGTGTAATTTTTGTACGGTAAATTTGATTTTCTTTTTACCTAGGTTGTTTGATATATCATTGACCGAAACTGCAAGGTTAGATCCACCGGTACCATTGTCCATCTTTTGTTTGCCAGTAAACATATAAAAATAGTGGAAATATGTTAGTGTTGCTAACTAAACCATTTTTGTTCTTGCAACAGGACTGAATGGAGGTGGTTGGATTTCTGATTTCGAATGACGAACGGTGTAAGTGAAGAATCCAGGGATTCATCAAGTTATGGTGTGCTAGTCTCTGACTAAATAAATGAAGTTAGGCTTTGCTAGTTTCCTATAAGTTTCTTGGGAACTACTGAAACTAATCAAGTTTCTTATTAGTTTGCTACATGTGATTTGTGGACAACTTGATGTACCTTGGTTTTTTAGAGTATGTCAGACATGATCTACTAATTATGTGTGTGCTCGGAGTTCCTGATCTTTTCTTGCTTGTCTGCGAGCTGCCCCATGATCTCATGGGTTGCTACAATCTGGCACATGTTTGTGCATACTATGCTTGCAAATTGTCTGTGTAAAAGCATAAAAGTGTGGAGAAGATTGGGGTAAAGCTTTTTTTTCGAACCTAGTGTTCCTCCAGGTCGGGTTCTTTTCTTGTTTTTGTTGATGAAATCCAGGACCCTGTGATAATCCTCTTCGTCGTCGCTCAGGCAGAGCCCCGCGATTTGGAGGCATCTGTCGTGGGGAAGAGATTCTCGCTGGTTAAACTAGCTCAGGTGCTTGCTGGTATAAAGACTGGCTTTTGTTTCTGAAACCATTCAGGCCCAATACCAGGAGAAGGCAGGAACGGTCATGGCCCTAGGAGCGGTCGCACGGATGCACGCGCTCGCGACCCGCGCGCTGGGCGTTGACCGCCACTGGGTACGACACAGCAGCGGCGCCGCTCTGTAGTCTCATCCTTAGTTGTATCATCTTAAATCCCAATAATGTCGCGTGTTTGAACCTAATGCTTAGGAAATTTTTGGATTAACGCCATATTGATCAAGGGATTGGTGGTACTAAAAATCCCTATGAATAATCTCATACGTCCATTTCCATAGAAGCTTTAGTATCCACTCCATTGTCCGTTTTATACTCATACCCATTGGACCGAGGGATTCTATTATACGATACTGCTGCAAGTTTTTTGGTTTCACAACTATTTGGTTTTCGCCTCCATGCATGTCAAATTTATACGGTGCTCATTCTTACGACCCAAACAAGCCAAAAATATAAATCTCATTGTGAAATAGGAATTCTTAAGAATTACAATCATCTGAAATTATGTTGTCGTTGTTAGTGAAATATGACGAGAGCGGGGGACTATCTATTCAGAGACGTGTAAAAAAAAGCGTGCTAAACGCCTGAGTTGTTGACCATCGAACACTAACACCTCGAGCACGATTGTGCAACTCTTCATCGTGCTACTAAGGAACCATTAATACTTTAACAAACTTACTCTTGCGGGATCCACCTAATGGCTTTTCTCTCTAAAGTAATAGAGATAGATCTGGGAGATATGATAAAAACAAAATCCCGATATACCAACCCCGCATAACATGTTGACTATGTTGATTAGAACTATATGTTGGCCGAGTTTTGCATTACGGTAGATTATGCTTATCTATCTTATCTAACTAAGTCTTGTCTAATGCAATGTTGGCTTAACTTACTCATCTCTATTATTGCAATTATTTTTCCACATTGGATTATAAAATAACTTCAACACAACACAGTTCAACATTCACATACCAAGACTTCATCTGACATGGTTCTTAATCTCTTGGAGACAGGAAGGAGGGACCAAGATGAAAACGATATAAAGAGGCTTTTGGCATTCACCTCATACATCAACTAAACTCGACTCTTATGGCCAACTAGTCAAGATGTGGAGTAGGGATGTTGATGGGTCTGGTCCCCACCGGGAGTGTATTCTCATCCTATCTCCATCCCATCAGGTTCGTTGCACGGTTCGGGTTCCCATTAGGCCTTAAGAGGTTGAATTCGAATGATATTGTTAAGTTTGAGGATGCTACATTTTCTACAAACAAAATATGCAATTATGTAACACATATGTGGTTAAACGGTAATAAATTTGTTTCATATGCTAAATATTATTAAAACATACTATGGTAGACACAATATTACAACATCTTACATATAAAGTGCATACAAATGTATATACACACAAGTATATTTTTTGTGAGAAATTGATCGACATAGAAGTATATAAGGTATAGCAGGAACGGGATGTAGAGACCTTCTAATACACATCCCCATATTTGATGGCGGGGTCCAAATTTTCCCATACCCATCCCCTAATAGGTGATTTCCCCATGGGTTTGCGGTGATGGCCCGTTGCTATCCCTAATGTAATCGTGTTTTAGGATGGAATTTTGACGCTTAAATCTGATGAAGTATGTTGGCAAAACATATATCCGGCTCAAGTTATTTATCATGTTTAGAAAAATATGTGATCTAAAGTGGAATTTGTTGTTTCCCTTAATATCTCTAGATTATGAATCGAAGATGGCTTAACTAGTGAGTGATGATTCACTTAAAGAGTAGCAAACCAACGAACATTGTTGATCTCAGCTCCAGATCCAAATCATCAAGATCGTACGGAAAGTTCCATTGATTATTGGCCTACAAGCCAGTAATCACCAAGTCCTTTCATCCCCATATACAAGTAAAAAAGGCCTCTAAAAAGCAATATAAAATGTTACCCATGCATGCTACTAGGGTTTTCTCTATCTGTTGTAATGCCTCATGCTTACCCAAACCATTCGGAAAAAAAAGTTAGGTCCTCTTAGGTTAAAATGATCTTTATAAATTTGATAGAATTAAAATCCTGAAGAAATTTTCCTATGTTGGTTGTTTAATTTGTAGGATTGAATTTTAAAGATTTCTTTGTAAGGATTCCTTTATGCTACATTTCACAGGGAAGCTTGCATTCACTAAAACCTCTTCGAGAGAATCATTTTTAGTTTATCGGTGACGTAATCAAACAAATCAAAATCAAGGATATTCAAATAGATTTGACATTGCAATCCTGCACTTTTCAAAAATCCTTTGTGCAACGTCGCGAACCGAAGAGAGAACACACGTGAAAAAAATTCCCAATGTATATTTTGCCGTTTTTGTTAGAGTAAGAACCCAGATGAAATGTTAGCATGTGCCACATCTCAACGGTCACATATCTCTATCTAGTGTATTGGCTTTCAGTTGCATGGAATTGAATGGAAGGACAGAGAGGTCGATGGGCGACTACGACGACGACTCGGGGGGCGACTCCGAGGGCGATCGTGGTAGGCTCCGCGACGGCGATCCGCGAGTTCGGACCGGCGGTGACTCTCCCGGGGGTCTTGCCGGTAAGTTCTGGTTGCTCTTCTCAGAATCTAGCGATGAGGAGGATGAGGAGGAGACCTCTGCGTCGTCGTCCTTGTCGATGCGGTACCAGTCCAGGTCACTGATGCATGTAAAATGCATACATGAACTTTGCACTATATTACTTATATTCCAGTCATATTTGCATCATATAAGGGTTATATCACTGTTTTATAATGATTTTGGGAATATTTGATATGTTTCCTATTTTTTATGGAATTAACCCTGCACAGTCAGAAAACCCTATTTCTATATTTTAGTGTTTCAGGGACCCAAACGACGTCCAAATGACCTGGAAATTTACGAGCATCAGTTTTTGGAAGGAACAAAGCGTGGGAGCGAAGGAAGCAAACAAGCGGAGGCCCGAGGGCCCAGATGAGTGGGCCCACGCGGCCCATGTACCTGGCCACGTGGGACCCCCCCTTTTGGCCCTCGGAGCTCCGTTGCCGTCGATCTTTCCTCCACCGACTCCGTTTTGACCTAAAACCGCCTATAAAAATAGTCCCCTGACGTTCTCTGGAAGGAGCGCCGCAGAAACACAGAAACCACGAAACAGAGACCTGGAGTTGCAGATTGGAGGGGGAAAACTCCGGCGGGGCGCTGCCGGCGTGGTCTCCATCTTCTCCAACGACTTCTCCACCGTCTCCATGATGAAGAGGGAGTAGTCCACCTCTGGACTATGGGTTTGTGGAAGTAACTTATGTATCTCTCTCTCGAGCTTCACTAATTAGTACCGTATGAGCTGCTGAACATGATTACGGTCATCTATGTAATACCTTTGTGGTGGATCTTTTTATGAGTTAATATATGTTTGAGATTGCAATGGTTTTGTTTCAGTTATGAAATAGATGCATATTATGTACCCCGTTCTTATTTACTTGTCATGATCAAGCATGTTTATGAGAGCGTGTGAGGGGAACGTGTGCATTAGTTGGAGTAACGGGGGTGGCTAGTGCAGTGAACGTGAGAGAAAGTTCTGCGATCCACTTGGGTGTTTTACCTTACTTTGTTGCCTCACTAGGGATAAAAAGAAATACCATGCTACCGGAGATGTGGGTGTGACCATTGCCACTACTCCATGACTAGATCTAGCATGTTCTTATTTTAACTTCATGTCATGATACTTATTGCTATACTCTGAGTTATCTTAATTACTGAGGTGTTATGATTTAGTTCGCATCTTGGTGGAGTATAAGAGAGACTAATAACCAAAAGGTCTCTATGTTAGGACGTGATGCCCATATAATTATAACTTGTCATTAAACTGTTGTGTTGCAATCTCATATGTCAACTCTAGTGTTCCATTGTCTACCACTTTATTAAAGAGAGAGTGCATTTGTGAAACCATGAACCCCGGTCCATTTTTAATCATAAGAAACACCTTTCCAACAACTTTTACCACTTTACCATTTTCTGCCATTTAAAAATCCGAAAATACAAAAACACTTTTACATCTTGCATTCATCATATAAAACCCAAAAATATCATTTATCATTGCTACCACCATCCTTGCATATTTATTTACCACCATTGCATATTTATTTCTTGTTTGCATTGCATATTATCTTGATATCATTCTCACACCTTGTGCTTGACAACCACTAGGTGAGGTTGAGGACCAAAACATTTACTTTGTTTTGTAGGTAACCAAAAGAAGGATAGGAAAGATAAATCTTCACTACTGATTCCCCGAGAGTTCGATATTAAACCCTCGAGTCACCCCTCGTGGGGAAAACACGTCTTCCACTTACTACACACTCTGCACTTGGAGTCTCAACCTAACCCATTTACTTTTCACGCAGGTAACTACGTGAAGGGCCATCAAGACTTTTCTGGCGCCGTTGCCGGGAATCATTGCTGAAAGGTTTATCCAAGGATATCTCACCAAGTCAACTTCATCACCAACTTGTGCTAACACCTAAGCTTGGGGAGGTTGCACCTACGTGAGCATCATCTTATCCATCTTTACCTTCAAAGCAATTTATCTTGTTTTGTCATTGTCTTGCATTTTTATTCGGTTTGCATATTTATTTTCAGTTTTGCATAAAAAATTAAAAAACACATAAAAACTTGCATAATGGAAAAGAGAACCTTCTGGCCATTTAGTGTTAAGAACTTTCCTCAAGATATGAATATCCCTGTTGAGAAATGTGAGGTAGATCCTAATATCATGAAAGCAATTTATGAATACCGTTTTTATGGGAAACCAAAAGAAGATCCCATACCTCATCTTAAGAAGTTTAATGAAAGGTGCAAAATGTTAAATTTGAGCCATGCTAATATTAAAATTAAGCTTTTTCCTTACTCCCTAGGTGGAAAAGCCTTAGATTGGATATTGAGATGGCCACCTGGAAATTTTAGCACTTGGTTTAATTTAAAAGCTGCATTCATTGAAAGATTTTGTTCCACTGAAAAGTTTGTAATCTTAGACAAATAATTATCACCTTTAAACAAGAAGAGGATGAACCTCTAGTGAAAACATGGGAAAGATTTAGAGGTATAGCTTTTGGAATGGAACATGGTCTTAGGATTGGATGCTCATGCATGTGTTTTATAGAGGATTGTCTGAAACCTCTAAGTCTTTTTGGATAATGAATGTGAGGATTCTTTTATGAATACTGCTGCTACTGACACTCACTATCTACTTGATGGCTTGCTTTTGGAAGTAAGAATTAAAGAAAGTTTAGAAAAAGCCCAAGTACCTGAAGATGTTTGATGACCGTTATGAAATATTTAACCTATATAATAGGGAAAAGAAAGTTGAAGAAGTTAAAATGCTTAGTGAAGTCAAGGAACCATTGCTTGACTTAGAGAATTGTAGCTTGCATGAATTAATATCTATCTTACAAAAATTTGCAAGTGATCCTTCCATCAACTTAACCAAGCTGGTTTTGGTTCTTATATTGCTAATCATGTTTGAAAGAAAAGATTGCTAGGTACAACCAAGAGGCTATGATACCACCTAAGCTTGGGGATATATGGATTCCCAAAGTCCTAGTAACCATTGGAAAAGAGACACACCATGCTATACTTGATCTAGGATCTAGTGTCTCTGTTTTATCTAAAGAACTATATGAAGTACTTGAATTGAAAAATCTTGAAAAATGCTCTATTGAACTTGCACTTGCTGATGATTCCATTAAACATGCTTTAGGAAAAGTAAGTGATGTTATGGTAGAGTTACATATGACATTTGTGCCTGTTGATTTTCTAATCATGGATATGGGGAATAAAACCTCTAGTCCAATTATTCTTGGAAGACCTTTTCTTCGTACTACAGGTGCTATCATTGATTCAAAAGAAGGGAATGTGAAGTTTCAGTTTCCACACAAGAAGTGCATGGAACACTTCCCAAGGAAGAGGGACACACCAAAGTTCAAGCTCCCTCATGAGCTTCGTCCACAATAAACATCAAGTAAGAAGCCTAGCTATATGGCTATAAAGAAAGCGCTTTACGGGAGGCAACCCGGTTGTTTTTATTTGTGATTTTCTTTGTGTCCTCTTGCTGTAACAAGAGACTTAGTGTTTAGTTTAGTTTCTGGAATTTTTAATAAAGTGCCAAGTTTTACTCATTTTGGTTTGAAAAGTTGCTTATAGCGTTCGGAGATTTTATTCCTGCACGAATCTGTGCACGGTATGATTTTTAATTCTTATTCTGTAACTCCGAATGAGCTCATATTTGAACTGTAGTGCAACTTTTCATCCTCTGTATGCATGAATTTTTCGGAATTTTCGACAAAGTTAAGTAGGGTAGAAAAATACGTTTTGCTGCTGCTGTTTTTCTGGACAGATTCTGTCCCATTTTGTTTGATGCATGCTTAGAACTTTTAACTTGAATCTTTTTGATCCAATTGAGTTTATGAGTAGGCATACAACATTATACACTTTCTGGACATTCATATGAATTTTTGTCTAAGGATTATATGCAGCAAGAAATCTATTTGTTTATCACTACTAATGCACCCCACAGAAAAGAAATGGGAGAAACGGTGTTTTGAAGTTTTTTCACAGGGATTAGAGGAGATGCACCAAGAGCTATCCAAGGATGGTGAAGACCATAAGCTTGGGGATGTGAAGACAACCCCACTGGACCTACACACTCTCGGTTTGCACACGTCTAACTTCTGTTTTTCGATCGAAACACTTTATCGCATAAACTTGGAGCGTCTTTTTGTTTGTTTGGTTTGATTTTTATTTTGTGAGACCACCACACTATCATTTATATATGAGAGAGCTACTGGAAATTTGGGTTGAATTATGTTGGATGCTATTATAAGATTGGGAAAAGGGATGTTGAGTTGATTTTAAAAGATACATATAGTTGCATGATTCATGAGCTTGTTAATGAGTAATAATTTGCAAGTATTTTATCAAGAGCTATCTTTTATTCATGTTTTGATGCTGAATGTTATTTACTTGTTTAACATGGATTAGTTAGTTCTATGGACACTCATGCATGCATTTAGATGGTCAACTTTCTCCCTCTTGCTAGCCCAAAAATTCCAACAAGCAAAAACTTGTTTCCAACACCTTCAACCAAAGTTTTTCCAGTGAGTCCACCATATCTACCTATTAGCTTTATGCTATTCCGAGTATGTTTATCATGATATTTGTGTTATCTATACCTCTGAATGAAAATGCTTATGTTGTTGATTGTTATGGGAAAAGTTGGTTATAGAGCTCTCTCGAACTTGATGCACACTTTACTTTATTGCATAAATAAAATATGACCCATTGTGATTAAAATTATGATGTTGTGGCTTGACAAATGTCTTTGGTTGAGAGTTAGCTCATATGTGCTGTCACATGGCAAGCTTTCAACATGCACTTCATTCATTTAGTTGATATCATGTACTTTTGTTTATGGATGCTTACCATGGGTGAAATAAATGTGGAAATGAAGTGAGTTTAAATGAGTTTGTATAAATGGTTAGAGAGACGCCTGGGCCGCTAATCTAAGCCATGCATCATTCATGGTGGAAATTTACTTACATGCTATGGTGAACCTTCTGTGATACACCTTACAATAAAAAGCTATCAATGGTAAATAAAAAGGGTGTTGAGATTGTTCATTGTGTTTGTTTGTCTTGTCATTTTGATATGGGCTTGTTCCATATCCTGGGACAAGAGGTACCCCAGTTGACGCTCTTAATGATACTATTATTACTTACAATGATATTTAACTTGAACTTGCTTTGTTTTCCAAGTTGAGTAACACATGGAGTAGGTACTTGTATTCAAGGGGCATGAGACTTTCAACCTGTACTTTGTCAAGCACACTACTCATATTTGCTTTCACTTTAAACTTAATCATTCAAGATGCTATGATAGGGGAATGAGAGCTTGACACCAAGGATTACCACATTACAATCATTAACTTAAGTAGAGAAGTTCAGAAGTTAGATGAAACTTATTCATGCTTTACCTCTACTCATATATATATCTTTCCAAAGTGTCCACCTTTTATATTCAGATTTTCATCAATACTCTATGACCATTGTAGGATGTTCTTACTTATCATTATGCATACATGTGGTCCATAGTACTTCTCTTATGTTACACTTTGTGAATTATCATTGAACATCCTTGCATTGAATACTTGATATCACTTCATAAACTATCTTGCATATTGCTACTCCTTTTAAGAATGAATCATTTGACTCTATGTAGCAATAGTAATCATCTTTGATATCCATTGATAGTATTAAATTGCAAAGTCCATGTTAGTTTTATCACCTTCATACTCGAGGACGAGTATAGGTTAAGCTTGGGGATGTTGATGCATGTAAAATGCATACATGAACTTTGCATTATTTACTTATATTCCAGTCATATTTGCATCATATAAGGGTTATATCACTGTTTTATAATGATTTTGGGAATATTTGATATGTTTCCTATTTTTATGGAATTAACCCTGCACAGGCAGAAAACCCTATTTCTATATTTTAATGTTTCAGGGACCCAAACGACGTCCAAATGACCTGAAATTTACGAGCATCAGTTTTTGGAAGGAACAAAGCGTGGGAGCGAAGGAAGCAAACAAGCGGAGGCCCGAGGGCCAGATGAGTGGGCCCACGCGGCCATGTACCTGGCCGCGTGGGACCCCCCTTTTGGCCTCGGAGCTCCGTTGCCGTCGATCTTTCCTCCACCGACTCCGTTTTGACCTAAAACGCCTATAAAAATAGTCCCCCGACGTTCTCTGGAAGGAGCGCCGCAGAAACACAGAAACACCGAAACAGAGACCTGGAGTTGCAGATTGGAGGGGGAAAACTCCGGCGGGGCGCTGCCGGCGTGGTCTCCATCTTCTCCAACGACTTCTCCACCGTCTCCATGATGAAGAGGGAGTAGTCCACCTCTGGACTATGGGTTTGTGGAAGTAACTTATGTATCTCTCTCTCGAGCTTCACTAATTAGTACCGTATGAGCTGCTGAACATGATTACGGTCATCTATGTAATACCTTTGTGGTGGATCTTTTTATGAGTTAATATATGTTTGAGATTGCAATGGTTTTGTTTCAGTTATGAAAGTAGATGCATATTATGTACCCCGTTCTTATTTACTTGTCATGATCAAGCATGTTTATGAGAGCGTGTGAGGGGGAACGTGTGCATTAGTTGGAGTAACGGGGGGTGGCTAGTGCAGTGAACGTGAGAGAAAGTTCTGCGATCCACTTGGTGTTTTACCTTACTTTGTTGCCTCACTAGGGATAAAAAGAAATACCATGCTACCGGAGATGTGGGTGTGACCATTGCCACTACTCCATGACTAGATCTAGCATGTTCTTATTTTAACTTCATGTCATGATACTTATTGCTATACTCTGAGTTATCTTAATTACTGAGGTGTTATGATTTAGTTCGCATCTTGGTGGAGTATAAGAGAGACTAATAACCAAAAGGTCTCTATGTTAGGACGTGATGCCCATATAATTATAACTTGTCATTAAACTGTTGTGTTGCAATCTCATATGTCAACTCTAGTGTTCCATTGTCTACCACTTTATTAAAGAGAGAGTGCATTTGTGAAACCATGAACCCCGGTCCATTTTTAATCATAAGAAACACCTTTCCAACACTTTTACCACTTTTCCATTTTCTGCCATTTAAAAATCCGAAAATACAAAAACACTTTTACATCTTGCATTCATCATAAAACCCAAAAATATCATTTATCATTGCTACCACCATCCTTGCATATTTATTTACCACCATTGCATATTTATTTCTTGTTTGCATTGCATATTATCTTGATATCATTCTCACACCTTGTGCTTGACAACCACTAGGTGAGGTTGAGGACCAAAACATTTACTTTGTTTTGTAGGTAACCAAAAGAAGGATAGGAAAGATAAATCTTCACTACTGATTCCCCGAGAGTTCGATATTAAACCCTCGAGTCACCCCTCGTGGGGAAAACACGTCTTCCACTTACTACACACTCTGCACTTGGAGTCTCAACCTAACCCATTTACTTTTCACGCAGGTAACTACGTGAAGGGCCATCAAGACTGTTTTCTGGCGCTGTTGCCGAGGAATCATTGCTGAAAGGTTTATCCAAGGATATCTCACCAAGTCAACTTCATCACCAACTTGTGCTAACACCTAAGCTTGGGGAGGTTGCACCTACGTGAGCATCATCTTATCCATCTTTACCTTCAAAGCAATTTATCTTGTTTTGTCATTGTCTTGCATTTTTAAGTTCGGTTTACATATTTATTTTCAGTTTTTGCATAAAAAATTAAAAACACATAAAAACTTGCATTATGGAAAAGAGAACCTTCTGGCCATTTAGTGTTAAGAACTTTCCTCAAGATATGAATATCCCTGTTGAGAAATGTGAGGTAGATCCTAATATCATGAAAGCAATTTATGAATACCATTTTTATGGGAAACCAAAAGAAGATCCCATACCTCATCTTAAGAAGTTTAATGAAAGGTGCAAAATGTTAAATTTGAGCCATGCTAATATTAAAATTAAGTTTTTCCTTACTCCCTAGGTGGAAAAGCCTTAGATTGGATATTGAGATGGCCACCTGGAAATTTTAGCACTTGTTTAATTTAAAAGCTGCATTCATTGAAAGATTTTGTTCCACTGAAAAGGTTTGTAATCTTAGACAAATAATTATCACCTTTAAACAAGAAGAGGATGAACCTCTAGTGAAAACATGGGAAAGATTTAGAGGTATAGCTTTTGGAATGGAACATGGTCTTAGGGATTGGATGCTCATGCATGTGTTTTATAGAGGATTGTCGGAAACCTCTAAAGTCTTTTATAGAGGTATAGCTTTTGGAATTTACGACACCTTTCTTAAAACAACTTTCTAGGGGGGGGGGGGGGGCAGAGTACGCATGGTATTGTCTACCTCCTCATGGGCGCTCTGGTGGTATTTTAGCTGGTTTCAATAATGCAGCGTTAACAGTGCAAAATGTTGTCACTGGAGACTTCTGCGTTAATTTTTATTTAAAATCCAAATTTGATGAATTCCTTTGGTTTTTGTAGTGGTCTATGGGGCTGCCCAGGATGCTATGAAACCTGATTTCCTGGCTGAGTTGGTTCGGATATGTGAGAATGAAACCCTACCAATGCTGGTTGGTGGTGATTTTAACATTATCCGAAGGCAAGAGGAAAAGAATAACCAAAACTTTAATGCGCGATGGACATTCATTTTTAATGCGATAATTGAAACTCTTAGCCTTAAAGAAATTGAACTTTTGGGCAGGCAATATACGTGGGCTAGCAGGAGAGAAATACCAACTTATGAAAAGTTGGATCGCTTCCTGACTAGTGTCGATTGGGAACAAAAATTTCCTCTTGTGACGGTACACGCGATGACAAGAACGGGGTCTGATCATACGCCTTTGATCATTGATTCGGGAGATCGGGCTCACCTCGGTAATAAATCTGCCTTTTCATTTGAATTATCTTGGTTGAGACAAGATGTTTTTTTTACATGGTTGCGAGATCCACAAATGGTGTTTATTCACCAACCGAAAGATGGCAACATAAAATTTGCCACCTTCGACAGTTTCTTAGGGGTTGGGCGAGAAATCTCAGTGGGGAATACAAAAAACTGAAAGAAAAGCTATTATTATTAATAGATGCACTTGACATTAAAGCGGAGGCAACACCTCTTACTGAGGCTGAGAGGGCCGCTAAGAAGCAAGCAGATGAGCACGGCTAAGCTGCGAAGAGATGAAGAGTCTAAATGGGCTCAACGTGCTAAGGTTAAATATATCCAGGAGGGAGGGAACAACACTAGGTATTTTCATATTATAGCTAATGGAAAACACCGGAAAAAAGGATCTTTCAGTTAGAGCAGGATGAAGGCACAATTGTAGGAGAGAACAATTTGAAAGTGTTCATCTCTGAATATTATAAGCGTCTATTTAGGGCGCCATGCCAAACACTTTCTCTATGATTGAGTCCCAGATTTCAGACCTACCGCAAATTTCACCACAGGAAAATGAGCTTCTAGTTGCTAACTTTACTGAAAAGGAAGTATTCGAAGCCATTTCTCAAATGGAGCACAATAAGGCGCCCGGACCAGATGGGTTTCCGGCCGAATTTTATCAACTTTTTGGGAGGTATTCAAGGCTGATTTGATGGCCATGTTCTCCCAGCTCCAGAGGGGTGAACTTACTCTATTCAAGTTGAACTTTGGGGTAATTACTTTGTTACCTAAAAAAGAGGATGCGTGTAGGATTGAGCAATATAGACCTATTTGTCTGCTCAATGTGAGCTTTAATTTTTTTACTAAGGTTGGTATGAATCGTGTTTCGACCATTGCTCAAAAAGTTATCCGACCCACACAAACTGCCTTCATTCCGGGTAGAAATATACTTGAAGGAGTAGTAATTCTCCATGAAACCATCCATGAGTTACATAGGAAAAAAAATGAGTGGAGTTCTTTTCAAGATTTACTTTGAAAAGGCTTATGATAAGGTAAAATGGTCTTTCTTACAACAAGCTTTACGCATGAAGGGTTTAGACCCTAAATGGTGTGAGTGGGTAGGAAGATTTGTACAAGGGGGAAGTGTGGGTATTCAGGTTAATGATGACATTGGTCATTATTTCCAAACCTTGAAAGGATTAAGACAGGGTGATCCTTTATCACCTATTCTGTTCAATATTGTGGCCGATATGTTGGCCGTTCTTATTGCGAGGGCAAAGGAAGATGGCCAGGTAGGATCCTTAATCCCTGACCTTGTGCATGGAGGGGTTTCGGTCTTACAATACGCAGATGACACAATTCTCTTTCTTGAGGATGATCTGGAGAAAGCAGTGAACATGAAACTAATTTTATCCTTGTTTGAGCAACTTTTGGGCTCAAGATAAATTTTCATAAAAGTGAGTTATATTGCTTTGGACAAGCGAAGCAAAGACAAAACGATTATCGCCAACTTTTTGGCTGCGAGGTGGGCACTTTGCCTTTCAAATATCTAGGGATATCGATTCATTATAGAAAACTTTTGAACAAAGAGTGGAAAGAGATTGAGGATCAATTTGAGAAAAAATTAGGCACTTGGGCAGGTAAGATGCTCTCATATGGGGATCGTCTTATCTTGATTAATTCGGTTTTATCTAGCCTTCCCATGTTTCTTCTCTCCTTTTTCGAAATTCCAGTGGGAGTGAGAAAAAGGCTAGATTATTTTCGGTCCAGATTTTTTTTGGCAAAATGATCAACATAAGAGAAAGTATTGTTTAACTCGATGGAACATTATTTGTCGCCCAAAAGACCAGGGGGTTTGGGAATTGAGGTACTCGAGCTTAAAAATAAGTGTTTGTTAAGCAAATGGCTTTACAAATTGTTACATGAGGAAGGGGTATGGCAGGAAAAATAACTAATAAATACTTAAAGGATAAAACGCTTGCTCAAATTGAACCAAAACCTACTGATTCACCGTTTTGGAAAGGCATCATGGCCGTAAAAAATCAATTTTTTACCTTAGGTTCTTTTTCGGTGGGAAATGGTTTAGGGGTTCGGTTTTGGGAGGATAAGTGGCTAGGCAATGATAGCTTGACCTCTCAATATCCTAGACTGTATAATATTGCAAGCCATAGAAATGTGTTGGTAGCACACGTGATGGCGAACAACCCTTTAAACATCCAATTCAGGCGAACACTAAGAGGAAACAATTGGACCTCTTGGATTCAGCTTGTCCAGTGACTTATGGAAGTTTCTTTGACAGCTGATTAAGATACTTTCATTTGGAATTTGAATCCAAAAAGAAAGTTCACGGTAAAATCGATGTATGCTGATTATATGAATGGGCATACCCCTTTTCTACGAAACTATCTTTGGAAATTGAAAGTTCCTTTGAAAATCAAAATCTTCATGTGGTTTTTGAATAGGAAGTTTTGCTTACGAAAGATAATCTCATTAATTAGGAGGAGATGGACAGGATGTAAAAAATGTGTCTTTTGTCAGTCTGATGAGTCTGTTGAGCATTTGTTTATATCTTGTTCCTTTGTTCGTCAGATTTGGAGATTGATTCATTTCACCTTTAGTATATCACCTCCGTCTAGTGTGGCTAATATGTTTGGTCATTGGCTAGATGGTATCGACAAAAAAACTAAAGCTCGTATTCGCATTGGCGTTTGTGCATTTCTTTGGGCAATATGGAATTTCCGAAATGATATTGTTTTTAACAACAACAGAGGTGTTCATTTTTTGCAGGTTGTTCATCGCGCGATGTACTGGATTCACATGTGGTCTTTCCTCCTGCCGGAGGAGCAAAGGGCACTTATGCATACCGGCTGCAGACGTTTGTTGGTAGTCGTTGGGGCTATCTTGTCCCAGGGTGGTTGGCAGCACACTAGAAGACTTCAACATGTGTAGTCATTGCTTAAGAGCTTTCTTTAGGTGGCTGATTCATGTAGCCACGTTGGCTGATCCGTGATTGTAATAAGCTAGCTATGATACTTGCAAACTCTTAAACTCTTCTTAATAAAAAAGCTATGTGCATCATCATGATGCAGAGGCTGGTACTTTTCCCTTTTCTAAAAAAATCTCAACAGTCACATGAACTAAGGACAACTCCAACGCGCTGACCCATTTGGTCCGTTTGCATCCGTTTCTATCCAATTTGGGAAATAGGGCGGCCCAACGCGTGGACGCATTTGGCCTGGCGTCCGTTTTTTTGTCCGCGCGGACCCATTTTCGGCCCAAATTTGAGCCGGCTTTGCGTCGGCGGGGACACGCACGGTTGACCGCACGTCGCTCCCCTTGTCCTCACCCTAGCCCGCCCGCCAGCCACACCAAAGCCATTCCCCTCCCCGCTCGCCCTAGTTCCTTCCTCGCGCACGCTCCTCGCCCTCGCCGCTGCCGTTCCGCCCCTGTCCCCTTCGCCCTACTTCTCGCCGGAATCCCACCGCAATCCGGCCAGATTTGTTCGCAGCACTGCCCGCCCCCGACTAGGCCGTGTTTGGACGGCCAGAAACTGCCGGAGGCTAGCAAGCTTGGCCTCGCCCGCAAGGTTTTCGACCGCCGGCAAAAGGTACGAATTCATCACCAGCTCCATGGCAGATAGCTCGGACGAGTACTTTTACTACAACAACATAGCCTACTCCTCCTCCTCCGATGAATCCTCCGACGACGATAGCGACATATTGGTTGCTACGCTCGTCGTCAACGAGCACATTTCTAGGTTGCAACCCATGTTCAGGGGCTCGGTGCCCGGCCGTGCAGCGGCGTTGGACCGTAACAGAGAAGGCGGCCATGTCCAGCTGTTCAAGGATTACTTCTGCTCCAATCCAACGTACAAGGCCCCAATGTTCTGGCGCCGTTTCCGTATGGCTCGACATGTGTTCAACCGCATTCGGCTAGGCGTGCTTAGTCATGACAACTTCTTCAAGTGCAAGCGAGATGCCCTTGGCAAGCTTGGGTTCTCCTCCTACCAGAAATGCACTGCGGCCATCCGGATGCTTGCGTATGGAGTGCCGGTGATCTTGTTGATGAGTACATGCGCATGAGCGAGTCCACTTGCTTAATGTCAATGTACAGATTTTGCAAAGCAGTGGTGGCGGTGTTTGGCTCGGAGTATTTGTGAGAGCCAAATATGGAGGACACGGCCCGGCTCCTGTCCATCAATGAGGCAAGGGGATTTCCGGCATGCTTGGAAGCATAGATTGCATGCATTGGGAGTGGAAGAACTGCCCGTTTGATTGGCAGGGGCAGTACCAGGGCCATGTTGGCGAGTGCACGGTCATACTTGAGGCAGTAGCTTCACAAGATATTTGGATTTGGCACTCTTTCTTTGGCATGGCCAGATCCCACAATGATATCAACGTCCTGCAACGCTCTCCGGTTTTCTCCAGACTTTCAGAGGGCAATGCCCCGATGGTGAGCTATGATGTCAATGGCACCACATACAACAAGGGATACTACCTAGCTGATGGTATCTATCCAACATGGACCACTTTTGTGAAGACCATCCCCAAGCCAGATGGAGAGAAGACAGCACGGTTCTCCAAAGAACAAGAGAGTACTAGGAAGGATGTGGAGCTTGCTTTTGGAGTCCTCCAATCTCGATGGGCTATTGTTCGCCACCCTGCTAGAACATGGAGCGTGAACACTATGTGGGAGATGATGACTGCTTGTGTGATCATGCACAACATGATCGTGGAGGATGAACGTGATGATAGCATCTATGACCAGGATTGGCAATTCCGAGGTGAGTTGGTTCAGCCTATTGGTAGAGCGGCCACATTTGCCAACTTTATCCACTTTCATGAAGAGATGTGTGATCGTGACGCTCACAGCCAGCTTCAGAGAGACTTGGTTGAGCATATGTGGGAGCACTATGGAAACCAACCGCCGGCAAATCAAGCAGGGGTCTGATTTGTTGCTCATTTTTATTCGATTTGGTTGTAAAACTATGTGATTCTATTTACATGTCTGGTACAATTTTATTTCAATTTGGTTGTAATAAATATTTTATGATTTCGTTTAATTTGGTTATAATAAACTATAGTACTTTCATTATATTCATCGTCCCATTTTATTTTCAATTTGATTGCATGACAAAAATGGTCCACGGCCGCTCCAAATGGGTCGTCCCGTTGGGTTCACTGGCCAAAAAATGCCGGACATGGGCCAGACGATGTCCGTTCGGCAACCTAAATGACCAAAAAAGGGACAGAAAATATGTCCGAAATGGGTCGCGTGTTAGAGTTGCCTAAGCGCTTGATTCCGAAGTTCGTTTGCAGCGATGCTCGGGCAAAAGTAAACAGAAAAAGGTTTCCGCACACAGCGTGCGCATGAACTGATTCCAGAAATCAAAGCGGTGCCGCCTACAAAATCGCATACGTTTGGCAGATGCCATCTCCAAAACCCAATTCAGATACCACCATTTGCAGGCTTGCAACAGCATCGTCGCCCACATCCACTGCTCTCCAAGAACCCCTTATTTCTCCACCGGATTGGGCTGCACTCCGTCTTCCATCCATCCATTCAATTCGAGATAAGACGCCCCAAAACCCCCTCCCACCCCTCCGAAAACCAAGAACCCAATGCTTCTGTTCGTACGATGAATTCGTAGTGTACATTGCCAAGGAGAAGATTTAGGGCAGAGTCGTAGTCAAAAAATAGTTTCTTGCAGTCAAGATACGAGGGGATAATTCAGGGTATTCTGGGAGTCCATTATTGGGAGCTGTGCCATGGATCTGGCTGCCCCACCAACCAATTATCCGAAACCTTTATCCTCCATTATCCTACGCCGCCGACGTCCTACGCCATCAGGGGCAAGAATAAACAAGTGCTCCGCGAGCCAACAGCAGCGACTCGTCTCGCCTCCACCACTCCCTCGCCACCACTCGCTGCTGCTGCTTCGACCCGACCCGCCCGGCGCGCGCGATCCTTGGTCGCGAGATCCAGCTCCGTCGCCGCGCCGCCGCTGGCGCCGCCGCCGATGACGACGCCGAACCCGACGATCCGGAGGCTCGACGTGGCCTCGCCGGTGCCGGCCGACATCGACATCGCCAACGCCGTCGAGCCGCTCCACATCGCCAACATCGCCGCCGAGCTCGGCATCCCGCCGGAGCACTACGATCTCTACGGCAAGTACAAGGCCAAGGTGAATATGCAGTTCTTGGTTGGTTCCCGGAGAAGGAGTACCACCGGCGTCCAGTGGTGTGATCATGTGATGGCGATCTGATTCGATTTTGTGCGGCTGTCTCGTGGTGTGCAGGTCTCCTGTCGGTTCTTGACCAGCTGCAGGGGCAGCAGGACGGGTACTACGTGGTGGTCGGCGGCATCACGCCGACGCCGCTCGGGGAGGGCAAGTCAACGACTACCGTCGGGCTGTGTCAGGCACTCGGGGCGTTTCTTGATAAAAAGGTGAGATTTTCAGAATTGTTTCCATTTGTCGCAAAGTCGGCAATTTGTGATTTCGTGTAAGAATGTCGTTTGGGTTGATAAATTTTGGTATTGAGGTAAACGATTAGGCTTGGTTGGCAGACCATTTTAAGGACTGGAAATTGTTTGATGCCGACTTTTGCTGGACTGTAGTAGTCTGTAGGGTTCAGTCTTTTGTTGCAGTGTCGTTTGGTTAGTGACATATCTATACTGGTGATCACGGTATTCACCGTCTGTGGACTGTTTGTTTTCCATAATCCTGAATTCCTGGTGCTTTATAGACAGCTTCTTTCTGTGTTTTTTGGGATTGGAAATTGTTTGATGCCGATTGTGCTGGACTGCAGGCTTCAGTCTTTTGTTGTGTTGTTGTTTTGTTAGTGACATATCTAAACTGGCTATCATGGTATACGTAAACAATTTGTTTCATTAGTTTTGAAGTTGTGTTGGCATGAATCGATGTAGAGCTGTAGAGGTATCAGAGCTTATGGTAGAAGTACATCTTTATGACTATCTGTGCTTGAGAAAGTTTTTTTTGTTTCAGTTACCATCTTGTGTAGAAAACATAGTACAGTGATGTAGACGGGCTTAGGTTATCATAATCCTGAATTCGTGATACTGTGATAGTCTGGTAGACTGCTTGTTTCTTCGTCTTTTTCCTTTTTCTTGGGAGACTGCTTCTTTCTTGTGACAGCCATCTTTGTGGTTATACTATTTCAACTATCAAAGAAGCTGTCAAGGCTATGAAAATAAACTATACAATCGAGAACATATGGAACCTATTGTCATGTATGGCTGCATGTATTATGATATTGATATGCTTCTGTTGTTGCTATAGGTTGTCACTTGTGTCCGTCAACCATCACAAGGGCCTACCTTTGGAATCAAGGGAGGTGCTGCTGGAGGTGGCTACAGTCAAGTTATACCCATGGATGAGTTCAACCTCCATATGACAGGAGATATCCATGCAATTACAGCTGCGAACAATCTTCTTGCTGCTGCGATCGATACAAGGATTTTCCATGAAAATTCTCAATCAGACAAAGGTCTGTTCAATAGATTGTGTCCACCAAACAAAGAAGGGAAGAGGCGCTTTGCTGATGTAATGCTTAGACGCCTGATAAAGCTTGGCATCTCAAAGACAGACCCCGATGAGCTTACACCGGAAGAAGTTAGGCGTTTTGCAAGGCTTGATATTGACCCTGCGTCCATTACTTGGAGACGGGTAATGGATGTTAATGATCGCTTCCTGAGGAAAATTACCGTTGGACAAGGCCCTGAAGAAAAAGGTATGGTGAGAGAAACAGGCTTTGATATATCAGTGGCAAGTGAGATAATGGCTGTATTAGCTCTTACAACTTCACTTGCTGACATGAGGGAAAGGCTTGGAAGAATGGTGATAGGGAACAGCAAGGCGGGTGAGCCGGTTACTGCTGATGATCTTGGTCTTGGTGGTGCTTTGACTGTCCTAATGAAAGATGCTATTCATCCTACCCTCATGCAAACACTTGAAGGCACTCCGGTGTTAGTGCATGCTGGACCTTTTGCTAATATTGCTCATGGGAACTCTTCCATAGTTGCTGATAAGATTGCTTTGAAGTTGGTGGGGAAGGGTGGCTTTGTTGTTACAGAAGCTGGTTTTGGTGCTGATATTGGAACTGAGAAATTCATGGACATAAAGTGTAGGTATAGTGGATTGGCGCCACAGTGTGCTATTATTGTGGCCACAATTAGGGCTCTTAAAATGCATGGAGGAGGGCCAGATGTTGTGGCTGGGAAGCCTTTAGATCATGCATATGTGAGTGAAAATGTGGGTCTTGTTGAAGCTGGATGTGTCAATCTTGCTAAGCACATCTCAAACACAAAGAGTTATGGAGTCAATGTTGTAGTTGCAATCAACAAATTTGCATCAGATACTGACGCTGAAATGGAAGCGGTGAAAAATGCGGCAATGGCGGCTGGTGCTTTCGATGCTGTCATCTGCTCCCACCATGCACACGGTGGTAAAGGAGCGGTTAGTTCTCTTCCCTTGTATAGATTGTTAGTTCAGAAATTCTATACATGACATCTCTTTATGAGGAAATATTAACCGTGTATCCATTGTACATTTCATATATTTTCTTCTAATAATGCTGACGGTTTCAGTACTTATGACAGTTCTTTTATGTTCAACATATATCAGGCCAATTAACTAATTAATGCTGTTGCCTCTTGTTAGTTTTTTTGACTTTTATGTTTCTGTACTTGTCTACATAGTATCAAAGTGGTCACTGCACCAAACAGTTTTTACATGCTATGCACATGCGTCCTTTTATTGCACTTCTACATTAGTGAGTAGCAACTTATTTTCACAAGAAACATGCTTATTTTTCTGAACATCATGAAGGCTAAAATTTACAGAATTGAACCAGTTGCCTAATTCTATCATTCCATTTAACTTGTATTCAGGTTGATCTTGGACTCGCAGTTCAACGAGCATGTGAAAGTCAGGCAGAGCCCCTGAAGTTTTTATATCCCTTAGAATCTAGCATAAAGGAGAAGATTGAATCGATAGCTAATTTCTATGGTGCCAGTGGTGTTGAATACTCTGAACAGGTACTTACGTGCATCCTTTGTGAGATTTGTTCTAATTATGAGCATGATGACCTCAGATATATTCCACAAATATGGGGCCTTCCAAAGGGCTAATTTGTTTTCTTAATTTCTTATCCTGTTGTATGGTGTGGCCGATAGTTGCCCACAGTTTCATGTTTGGGGAGATATGAAAAAAGTTGAAGGGATAGCATTAGAGAGATATACTGAACACTCGGCATCCACTTGCACAGCCCATAGAATCATACGATTTTTCTCTCTATCCTGCTGACTTCTGTATCTCTTCCCTGTAGGCCGAGAAGCAGATCGAGATGTACACCAAGCAAGGCTTCTCCAACCTCCCAATATGCATGGCGAAAACTCAGTACTCGTTTTCACACGTTCCATCCATGAAAGGCGCGCCGTCCGGCTTTGTTCTGCCGATAAGAGATGTGAGGGCAAGCATCGGAGCCGGTTTCATCTACCCACTCGTCGGCACGATGAGCACAATGCCCGGTCTCCTACAAGGCCCTGCTTCTATGAGATCGACATCGACACGGCCACGGGGAAAGTCATGGGTCTGTCATGAGCTTTTGCCAGCGCCATTTGTGTTGTGGCTGTGTGCTGGTGCGAAATTAACTGTGTGCAGTTACAGTTTTGGGAACATTCCTGAAAGCAGAATAAATAAATAGCCTCATCGGCTTTCCTGCAATTGTGGTGTAGTACATTTTAGTAACTTGATGGCTGTAAATTTGTTGAAATCATGTTGTTTGTGCTCTGTTCACATGCCCTGTGTTTGATGTTTCAGCTTTCTTAGCGTCGTTTTCTTGGTTCTGTTTTTGCTGCATTATTATTTGCGTTGCCCGACATTGAAGTTGGGCTGGGCTGGCTCCAAGCGATGCGAAATCAAAACGTTATACTGGGTCGCTACCTTCGTGGGCCGCGCCACAACTCAACTAGGAAATGGCACGCTGCTGCCTCCATCAACTTGTCCAACGAAGCTCTTTCTTCGGTAGGATTGACTTTCCAAATCAAGTTCAAATTGAAAAAGAAACTTCCTCTAGAATACACAAGATAAAGTGAGCTCCGCCAGTGGCGGAGCCACGTTATGGCTGTGTAGTCATGCGACTACACAGCTTTTTGGCAAATCGATCAACCCCACATATACGTATTTCACCGCTGGACAGAAAAAATACTGAAATCTGACTTCACAGTCCCAATTGTGTGATATCGCTGGGCCCTGCGAGGCTCTAGTAAATTCGTGAATCAACCACGATGTGCTTCCGTGACTTCCGTCTACCATCTCGACTCTTCCGCTTCAACTTCCCGTCTAAATCCCCAAATCAAAAAATCGATCTGTAACTGCAAGGCGAATTGGGAGCGATGCCATGGGGAGGAATACGCTGACCAGTACTAGCACCGTTAGCTAAGGTCGCCTGCTGCCCAGTGGCGGAGCCACGTTATGGCTGTGTAGTCATGCGACTACACAGCTTTTTGGCAAATCGATCAACCCCACATATATGTATTTCACAGCTGGACAGAAAAAATACTGAAATCTGACCTCACAGGCCCAATTGTGTGATATCGCTGGCCCTGGCCATAGGCCCATATAGCAAAATAACCAAGCGAGGCTCTAGTAAATTCGTGAATCAACCACGATGTGCTTCCGTGACTTCCGTCGACCATCTCGACTCTTCCGCTTCAACTTCCCGTCTAACTCTCCAAATCAAAAAATCGATCTGTAACTGCAAGGCGAATTGGGAGCGATGCCATGGGGAGGAATACGCTGACCAGTACTAGCACCGTTAGCTAAGGTCGCCTGCTGCCCAGTGGCGGAGCCACGTTATGGCTGTGTAGTCATGCGACTACACAACTTTTTGGCAAATCGATCAACCCCACATATACGTATTTCACCGCTGGACAGAAAAAATACTGAAATCTGACCTCACAGGCCCAATTGTGTGATATCGCTGGGCCCTGGCCATAGGCCCATATAGCAAAATAACCAAGCGACGCTCTAGTAAATTCGTGAATCAACCACGATGTGCTTCCGTGACTTCCGTCGACCATCTCGACTCTTCTGCTTCAACTTCCCGTCTAAATTCCCAAATCAAAAAATCGATCCGTAACTGCAAGGCGAATTGGGAGCGATGCCATGGGGAGGAATACGCTGACCAGTACTAGCACCGTTAGCTAAGGTCGCCTGCTGCCCAGTGGCGGAGCCACGTTATGGCTGTGTAGTCATGCGACTACACAGCTTTTTGGCAAATCGATCAACCCCACATATACGTATTTCACCGCTGGATATAAAAAATACTGAAATCTGACCTCACAGGCCCAATTGTGTGATATCGCTGGGCCCTGGCCATAGGCCCATATAGCAAAATAACCAAGCGAGGCTCTAGTAAATTCGTGAATCAACCACGATGTGCTTCCGTGACTTCCGTCGACCATCTCGACTCTTCCGCTTCAACTTCCCGTCTAAATCCCCAAATCAAAAAATCGATCTGTAACTGCAAGGCGAATTGGGAGCGATGCCATGGGGAGGAATACGCTGACCAGTACTAGCACCGTTAGCTAAGGTCGCCTGCTGCCCAGTGGCGGAGCCACGTTATGGCTGTGTAGTCATGCGACTACACAGTTTTTTGGCAAATCGATCAACCCCACATATACGTATTTCACCGCTGGACAGAAAAAATACTGAAATCTGACCTCACAGGCCCAATTGTGTGATATCGCTGGGCCCTGGCCATAGGCCCATATAGCAAAATAACCAAGCGAGGCTCTAGTAAATTCGTGAATCAACCACGATGTGCTTCCGTGACTTCCGTCGACCATCTCGACTCTTCCGCTTCAGCTTGCCGTCTAAATCCCCAAATCAAAAAATCGATCTGTAACTGCAAGGCGAATTGGGAGCGATGCCATGGGGAGGAATACGCTGACCAGTACTAGCACCGTTAGCTAAGGTCGCCTGCTGCCGGAATTCGCTCCTTAGACAGGACCTCGGCAAGGCGGCGATCAGTCGCACAGCACCTCGGCGATCACCGGCCACGCACCACCGCATTCTGGATTCGGCTATCTCGACGCGCCGTCATCAGTTCGTCCGTCCATCTTCACAACAACAGGACGAGGCCTTCCCCTTTTATTGTAAGTTGTGGTTTCCTTTTTCTTCAAATTTTCAGCAGATTAGTTCAGTTTAGAGATTCAGAAATATTGATCTGTTTGATCTATTTTTGTATGCGCAATACGAATGAAAACATTCTCATTCTTTAATGTGTACAGTATACTGTATTAGTGTTTTTTCTTATGGCAATAGCTTTTGTATGTCAGGACTGAAGTTTGGTAGATGGACAAGTTTGTAAAACGATGGCAGTCAGAGCCAAATGCTGAAAATTCTTCACGGAGAGCAGCAGAAAATGAGGTACAGACTCCTGTTGATCCTAGAGCTGCTTTGGAAAGGGTGCTGGTTAATAGCAATGCAAGGCCACGCTCAACCATAGAAAATGAAGTTGTTGATCTATCTAAACTCCCAGCTGATCCTGCAAAACGAAAGCCTATTTCCCAATATAAGACAGCCCAAATTCGTGATGATGTGCGGAGAAGTTACCTACAGAGAGGGCCATTTCAACCTGTAGGACATGATTTCCCTAAGAGAGATTTCAGTGGAGTTAAGCGTCATTTTCATGAAGATTGGTTCAAGACATACAAGCCTTGGCTAGAGTATAGTATAAAGGAAGATGCAGCATTTTGCCTTTGTTGCTACTTATTTCAGAATGAAAGTATTGGCCGTGGTGGTGGAGATGTATTTTCAACCAGGGGATGGAGAAGTTGGAATAACCTGAAGAGACTAGATACTCATGTTGGTGGTCCTTTGAGTTCTCATAATCAAAACATGAAGAGATGCGACGATCTAATGAACCAGAACCAATCCATTGGAGCTGTTGTACGCAAGCAAACCAAGAAATCTAAGATAGAGTACCAAACCCGGCTAATTGCATCAATAGATATTGCAAGGTTGCTTCTTACTCTTGGCTTGCCGTTTCGAGGTCATGATGAAAGCGAGTCATCTTTGAGGAAGGGGAATTTTCTTACTTTTTATGAGTGGTATGTTGCACGTTGTCCTGATGTGGCTGCTGTTGCTTTGAAGAATGCTCCTAAGAATTTAGCGTTGGTTTCTCCTACCATCTAGAAAGATATTGTGGAAGCTTGTGCTAAAGAAACAGTCAAAGCAATCATAGAAGATCTTGGAGATGAGTACTTTGCTATATTGGTTGATGAATCTCGTGATGTATCTCACAAGGAACAAATGGCTCTTGCTATAAGATATGTTGATAAAAGGGGTTATTCAGTGGAGCGTATTATTGGACTTTCTCATATCACTGAAACAACTTCTCTTGCCCTCCAAAAAGCTATTTATGATGTGCTTGAAGATCATAATCTTAGCCCTTCTCGAATCCGTGGCCAAGGCTACGATGGAGCTAGCAACATGCAGGGGCATTTGAATGGATTGAAAACTTTAGTGATGAAAGATTCCAGGTCTGCTCATAGCATACACTGTTTTGCTCATCAACTTCAGTTGACACTATTTGCATTTGCAAAAAATCATGAAGATGTGGTATGGCTTTTTGAGTGGATGAGTGTTGTTTTGTCAGTAGTAGGAAATTCTTTTAAGAACAGGGATATGCTTAGGGAAATACAAGCCAAAAAATTGAGAAGGCACTACAGAATGGTGAACTTGAAACTGGGAGAGGTTTGAATCTAGAACTTGGAGTGAAAAGGCCCGGCGATACTCGATGGGGTTCCCACTTCAGTTCTCTTATGAATATGATTGTTATGTTTCCCTCAGTAATTGAAGTTATTGATGACAATGCACAAAATTCTGGAAAAGCTCTTGACAGGATTAAAGCAAAAGGAGTTCTAGATGGTATTCAGACATTTGACTTTGTTTTCATGCTACACTTGATGAAGATTATACTAGGGATTACTAATGATCTGAACCTTGCTTTGCAAAGGAAAGATCAAGACATTGTAAATGCTGTGTCATTTCTTGGTACAACAAAAAGAAGGCTACAGAGAATGAGAAACGAAGGCTGGGAAGATATGTTTACATCGGTTAACAATTTTCTGCCTCAAAAATGTTATTAAACTTCCAGATATGAATGCTATGCATATTCCTCGGGGAGTGATATCAAAGCGCAAATCTCAAACCAATGGCATATCAAATATGAATTACTATCAAAGGATCATGTATGATGTCATTGATCTATTGCGTGTAGAGCTGGATGACCGCTTTAGTGAGAGCAGCACAACCTTGCTACTTGGGATGGCTTGTTTGGATCCTTCAGATTCGTTCTCTAATTTCGAAAAAGGCAAAGTGTTGGCAATGGCTCAGCTATATCCTGATGATTTTGAAAGTGAAAGCTAGATGGAAGAGCTTAGCGTCCAGCTTGACAACTTTATTGAAAATGTTCGTGATGATTCAAGACTCTCCAATCTGAAAGGGGTTAGTGATCTTTGCCGAAAACTAGTTGAGACAAAGAAGCATACAAGTTTTCCTCTGGTGTTTCTTTTGGTGAAGCTAGCATTGATTCTGCCGGTCGCGACGGCAACAGTTGAGAGAGCGTTTTCTGCAATGAAAATTATCAAGACTGATTTGCGCAATAGAATATGCGATGATTTCTTATATCATTGTCTCATTACCTACGTTGAAACTGATATATTCCAGTTTATTAGTACCGATGCTATTATGTATACCTATCAAAATAAGCATGATCGCAAAGGAATCCTACCATGATTATGTTGCAATAAAGTTCAATTTTTTGTGCTCCTGTTTAATTTGTCTACATATCGCTGTGCTCTCAAAAGATTTTTTTTTACATAAGTAAAGTTGACATCACAGAGTTTGAATCATGGCTCCGCCACTGAGCTCCGCTATCAGCTCACAGCAGCAAGTCCAATGGCCGAGTCGAGTACGTCGCACAGGAGCCACAAACGGATACATCTGGAACTCGTCAAGAGTCAAGAACCTCGCCGGTAGGGCGACGGCCGGTTCGTCGACATGGACGTGCCTCCATCAAAATGCCTCTGTTTCCTGGAACGACACCAGTTCGCTGTCACTCGCTGCTCGACGCACACGGACTGCCGGTTTCTCCGCGGCAGAGACCCACGCAAAGGGTCACTTCACCGGTCAAACGCAACGAAATTGTTGGTAGCAACAGGTGCAGGGACTTGGTCAGACGACCCGAGGTTCCGTTTAATCATGTGGAGGGAGAGAAAATGACGATTGCTCCGGACGCAGCCGGGAATTGAATCTAGCGCACAAGTGTGCACCACATCCATATGATTGTAGCATTGCCCAATAGCAAAGGGAATGCTTGCTTGCACACCAAGTAATTTTATTGTACTCATCAGCCTGGTACGGCACAGTACTTGCAAGAACGGGAGCATGCTACACCGTCAAACAGTACTAAGAATGACTCCAACGGGCCGACGCATCGAGTCCGCGCGCGTCCGTCCCTGTCCGCTGGAGCCAAAAACACGACCCAACGGGGCGACGCAAACGGACCGCGGTGTCCACTTGCACAGCCCATAGAATCATACGATTTTTCTCTCTATCCTGCTGACTTCTGTATCTCTTCCCTGTAGGCCGAGAAGCAGATCGAGATGTACACCAAGCAAGGCTTCTCCAACCTCCCTATATGCATGGCGAAAACTCAGTACTCGTTTTCATACGTTCCATCCATGAAGGGTGCACCATCTGGCTTTGTGCTGCCGATAAGAGATGTGCGTGCCAGCATCGGGGCCGGTTTCATCTACCCACTGGTCGGCACGATGAGCACAATGCCCGGTCTCCCTACAAGGCCCTGCTTCTATGAGATCGACATCGACACGGCCACGGGGAAATGACGATTGCTCCGGACGCAGCCGGGAATTGAATCTAGCGCACAAGTGTGCACCACATCCATTTGATTGTAGCATTGCCCAATAGCAAGGGAATGCTTGCTTGCACACCAAGTAATTTTATTGTACTCATCAGCCTGGTACTTGCAAGAACGGGAGCATGCTACACCGTCAAACAGTACTAAGGATGACTCCAACGGGCCGACGCATCGAGTCCGCGCGCGTCCGTCCCTGTCCGCTGGAGTAAAAAACACGGTCCAACGGGGCGACGCAAACGGACCGCGGTCCGTTTTTCTGTCCGCCACGACGCATTTCTGGCCCAAATTTGGGCCACCGATGCGTCGGGCGCGGACACAAAACGGACAGAAAAAGAGGTCTGTGGTGTCCCCCTGTCCGCGTGCTGGCCCATATGTCAGCCAAATAAATCTCCTCTCTCCTCACCTACCTACCCTCTCTCCTAAAAAATCCCCACCACATCGAAGGCGACGGCGGCGAGACCATGGAGGCCACGGCCTCGGCCTCGGCCTCGGCACCCGCTGCACCATGCTGTCGGCAGCCAATCTCATATTCTCATTCGGCTCACGGCATGACTTGTAGTTATCGTACTAGGTGATTTATGAATATTTTTCGTTGACGAAACATACGTTTTCTTTTCTTCAGCTCTCACTATCGAACCAAGCTAAAGTCCCGCACGTGCACTACCGTGTGGGGGCACCAGCTGTACTGTGTCCCCCGTGATTAGTCGTGTTTCTATAGTACAGTACGTACTAGAAGAAGTGAAGATTCGCTTCAGAAAAGAGAACAAAACATATGTGGTAAAGCTGAATGCAGGACTTGACCTCGGCCGGCGCAGTGACAAGTCTCCAGAGAGGCCAGAAAGAAACGACCTAATATGTGACTGCACAATCGGGACGACCGAAAGTACCGGACTAGTAGTAGAATACACACTCGGGGCCTCTTTAATTCAACGGATTTGCATAGTGATTTTATAGGATTTATTAAAGCATTAGTAATTTCTCCTACGGTACTTGTTTGATTTGTAGAGTAGTATTCAATTCCGTAAGATATTTTCCTAAGTGGTCCTTTCAACTAAAGTTTATGGAAAACTTAACTTCCAATCAAATCACCTTTTCAAAATCTTCTAGGTTTACTGTGATGGATCAAATAAATGTGCGTGCATATAAAATTATGTGAGTGGAGGGTATTCTTGCGTTTCTAAAATGTTGTGAATAAAAGAGGCCCTAAACCAAAATTTGTGGGGTCACAGAACTTTTGATCTTAATCATATCGATACTCCTACTCAATTTTAGTCTGAGACAAATCAGTCAAATCTGGGATATGGATGGGTTAACATGCATGTCAAAGTTGAAATTTATATGGCGTGAACGTTTCAATTAAGGACGCGCGGGGCGACGACTTGCCAGACATTGGATCTCTGAAGCAATGCGACGAGTTGCCATGACGTCATGTTGACACGTGACAATTTCGATATTCCCGTCGACAGCGAGGCGCCTGTGGTGACTTCGTCAATCTCAAGACCCGACCGCCGGCTCAGTCTTTTGGAGATGCTCATAGGGGTAGGGTGTGCGTGCGTGCGTTTATAGGGGTGAGTGTGTGCACGTGTATGTGAGCATCTGCGTTGTACTGTGTTTCGTAAAAAAAAAGTTTTAGTTACCTCGTGCCAGACATGCAAGTACGCATCCCAAACTGGAAAATGTGTGTCATGCGTGTTTCAACGTTTATAGGTGTGTATCGAACCACGTACGTTGAACGGATTTTTTGCTGATGTGAAGTTTGTCTTGATTGAATGTTCACTACTCATTAGACTCTCGGTTTTCTCATATTCGTATGCATCTAGACTCATTTTATCCTGTATGTAGTCCACATTGTAATATACTCTCTCCGTTCATAAAACGATGTCTCAACATAGATCAAAGTTGTATTTATCTAGATATGATTTAGTATGTAGATGCATGTAAATTATAACTAGGTTGAGACATCTTTTACGGACGGAGAAAATATAAAACATCTTATTATAATTAGGGAACATAGGGAGCATTTCAGTAAACCATGACCAGAGTACCAGACTCGATCACGCGACCAGAGATCAGTAGTCGAATCACATCACATCAAGCCACTCACACTCCTCGCTAATTAACCATAAACCACACCCAAACATCGGAGCTAGGTGGAGAGCTCACAAACTCGGTACTGCTACCTCCGTTCCGAACTTCAATCTTTAAAAACTTCAATCCTTAAAAAAACTATGGAGCTTCTTTTTTCTCCACATGTCAACCTTTTATTGGTTTACATAAAGGTAAAAATAATATTATATCACTTTAAAGTAAAACTCACTAGAAATAGAGCTCACTTGTTGCTCCACATGTCAATCTTCCACTGGTTTAGGTAAAGAAAAAATAATATTATTTGTGTAAAAAACTTATTTTCAATCTACTGCATACAAAACTACTGTGCTTCCGAGTGGAGTGTTTTGTATCCCGGTCTAAATGTAGCTCCCTAAAAATGGAGCTTCCTTGTTGCTCCACATGTCAACCTTCTATTTGTTTACACAAAGGTAAAAATAATATTATATCACTTCAAAGTATTAAACTCACTAGAAATAGAGCTCACTCGTTGCTCCACATGTCAACCTTCCACTGGTTTAGGTAAAGTTAAAAAATATTTTTTTTCTATACAAAACTTATTTTCTATCTACTGCATACAAAACTAATGTGCTTCCGAGTGCAGTGTTTTGTATCCCGATCTAAATGTAGCCCTTTATTTTGAAAATTCAAAATATAACTTTTAAAGTGTGATTTTTTTTTTGAAAAAATATGTGCATATAGCCACGGATATATCCTACAAGTGCCGAAAATCTTAATCCGAAATAAGCTCTATTCTACGCTAAAAAAGGTATAGATCGGGTGTGTTGAGCAGGACTTCCAAATTCTATCAGAATTTGTCTTTTTTACATAACCCAAAATATAAAGTATTTTGGATTGAAGATTTGCACAACTGTAGGATAAGGTATAAGCTACGTGCAGATTTATTTTTTAGAATTTTTGAAACTTTAAATGTTGTTTTGGAAAAATTGAAATATATGGATACATGTAGTACAGGCTACAAATGCCTTTTCGTGGTGTTTCCTCTCTTTTAGAGAACCTTCAATAGCTGACTTATTTTAGGTCATGACTCTTTTTAGGTCATTTGAGATAAAAATCTTGCTCCAACAACGGTATTTAATGTAAATTTTGTCATTTTTATGTTGAAAACAATACCAAGCGTTGCAGATATAAAAATACTCGATCCAATGCTATATAACAGAAAGGCCAACACGCGCATTGCTAACTGTTAATCGGAAGTTTCATGTCGCCCTCACAACTCTCCTACATGGACCACCGCCGCCTCTTCTCACTTCGTTTTAACTGTGCCTCCTCCTTCTTCCCTGCCAACACGGGCATGAGTGACACACGACAACTCTGCCTCTGGTGGCACCTCGACTAGTGTCGGGGATGTAACCCCGTGTACCCCCAAAGTTAATGGTTTTACGGAGTTAATAAAAGAGAGAAACTGGAAATATATGAGTAAAAGATAAAGGAAAAGCAAAAGAGACCAGCCTGGGCCGAGATTGGCTGTGCCCAGGAGGGAATACAGTATGCTAGGCCGAAATAGGCCTTTACCGACATATCCACGTCCCGGCGGCACTGTTCATCCGAGACCCCCCCCCCCCCCCCGGCACTGTTCATCCGAGATACCCCGGCACTGTTCATACCGAGACACCCGGCACTGTTCATCCGAGATACCCCCGGCACTGTTCATCCGAGACACCCCCGGCACTGTTCATCCGAGACGCCCCCCGACACTGTTCATCCGAGGTACCCGGCACTCTTCATCCGACATACCTCCGGACGGCATATTGTCCCGGCCGACATACACGTCCCCAGCCACTCCCTCGACAAGTACCAGATGCCCTGCCACTTCCAGAAGACAAGCGCTAGTGGACAAAGTTAAGGACAAGGACAAGACAGGCCACGCCCATCCTGGACGTGGCTTAGCATGGCTTAGCACGGCTACAGTGCGGAGGACGGTACGGCTCATGACGCGTGCACAGTGCAGACAAGACCCCAGTAGTCAAATCATATACAGTGTATGCATAGTGATCTGTGGGCCACCCCTTGTCCCCAAGGCTCCCTCTATTTAAGGAGTACCAGGGGGAACGCTCTCAGGACACGCCCCTGCGCGGGCTCACTCAGCCCCTTGGGCTCATTCTTTCTCCCTTGCTCCCGTGAGCTCTCTCCCCATAGCTAGAGCAAGCCTCTTACATGCAACTCTTGCACAGCTCGAGGAGCACTTGTACCAATCACATATGAGAGGAGAATATACCAAATAGGCTAGATGCTGCAGTAGGGGTTTTATCTCTCACGAGAGACCCGAAGCAGGGTAAATCCATGTGTTCATCTATTCTTCTGTGTGCGCTCCTTAGCGCGCTATCCCTCTCCGAATCCTCTAGCGTCCATCGGCCCCAAACTTAAGCCTACCCCTAGGCATCTGTTGTTTCATACCACGACAGTTGGCGCCCAACGTGGGGTTGACAGTGGCGCTTGCTGGATCAATTCGGACGGGACCTTCGTCATCAACGCGGGGACTCGACATCGCCATTGTCCCCCGCGCTCTAGCTTGCCGCTGTGAGCAGAGGCTAGCGCTGCCTCCACCAACGGACATCATCGGCAGATCCCGGATGAGAAAAGTGACTCGGGGACTCAACTTCGGCATCGTCCCGTGTGTTAACTCATTTTCGAGTTGACTACAGTTCGAATCCGAGATATGCTGGTATGCTGGTAAATCCGAGGTATGCTGGAAATCCGAGATATGCTGGTATGCTGGTAAATCCGAGGTATACTGGAAATCCGAGGTATACTGGAAATCCGAGATATGCTGGTAATCCGAGGTATGCTGGAAATCCGAGATATGCTGGTATGCTGGTAAATCCGAGGTATACTGGAAATCCGAGATATGCTGGTATGCTGGTAAATCCGAAGTATACTGGAAATCCGAGATATGCTGGTATGCTGGTAAATCCGAGGTATTCTGGAAATCCGAGATATGCTGGTATGCTGGTAAATCCGAGGTATGCTGGAAATCCGAGATATGCTGGTGTGCTGGAAAAATCCGAGATACCCTGGAAAATCCGAGTTAAGGCTGGGAAATCCGAGTTGAGGCTTGGAAATCTGAGTTAAGGCTTGGAAATCCGAGATAAGCTTGGTAAATCCGAGTTAAGGTTGGTAAATCCAAGTTGAGCTTGGGAAATCCGACATGGAGTTGGAAAATCCGACATATATTGGTCAAATCCGACATAAAGGTGGTCCGGGCCGAGATGTTGGTGGCCCGGGCCAACATATTGATATCAATGCCGGCATCAGCGTCTTCCTCGACTTCTCCAACAACATTGCCTCGTAAGTATCATTTATATGTCTGCATCACGCTCTTAGATAGTCTCGAACAGTACTCGGGGACTGCCCCTTCGTATCTTGCTTAGTTGTTTTCCCCGGGGGCAAGATGTCTTGACCCGGGGCCTGGACAGCCAGTCCAGTTTTGTTTTATCTCCTAGACAAGAAAAGTGACTCGGGGACTCGGTTGTGACCGAGTCTGCATCCTTGTGCATAGTCTTGCTGCTAGATTTAGTTTACCGACATATGCTATAGCTAGATTTACCTTGGTTTGTTAAATGAAGTTGTTGTCCTGTTTAATATTGAGTATACATATATGCCTGTACTAACGTTGAAAGGTGGCATCGGTTTTACCGAGACAATATTCGTCTTCAAGATCATGGTTATGTTGGTTATCTAGAATCAACCAGGATGTCATGGTATTGTCGGTATTCTCCAGGTCGCCGTTTTATTCGGTTTGCCAACATATCATGGCATCATTCGTATCCCCGATCGCCGTTTATTTCGGTTTGCCAACATATCATGGCATCATTCATATCCCCGATCGCCGTTTATTTCGGTTTGCCAACATATCATGGCATCATTCCTATCCCCGATCGCCGTTTATTTCGGTTTGCCAGCGTATCATGGCATCATTCATATTCCATATCGCCGTTTGTTCGGTTTGCCAGCATGTCACGGCATCATTCCATATCTCACATCACCCTTTATGTTGGTTTGCCAAAGAGACATATGAGATATGTCCGTGCAGACATATGCCTTCGGTAATGCACAGAGTGGCTGAAAACCGACATATGAGATATGCCTAGAGAGGCCTAGATACCGAGACATATGAGATAAGCCCGTGCAGGCTTATGTCGGTCCAGCTAATGCTGGCGACATACGCCTTCGGTAATGCCCAGAGTGGCTAAAAACCGACATATGAGATATGCCCAGAGAGGCCGAGATACCGAGACATATGAGATATGTTCGTGCAGGTTATATGTCGGTCCAGTTAATGCTGGCGGCATGCGCCTTCGGTAATGCCCAGAGTGGCTAAACACCGACATATGAGATATGCCCAGAGAGGCCGAGATACCGAGACATATGAGATATGTCCGTGCAGGCTTATGTCAATCCAGCTCAGGCTGTTGACATCTGATGTCGGTAAAAGCCCAGAGTGGCTAAAAACCGATATATGAGATATGCCTATGTCAATTCAGCTCAGGCTGATGACATCCGATGTTGGTAAAAGCCCAAAGTGGCAAAAACCGACATATGAGATATGCCCATGTTAATTCAGCTCGGGCTGTTGACGTCCGATGTCGGTAAACGCCCAGAGTGGCTGAAAACCGACATATGAGATATGTCCGTGCATATTATATGTCGGTTCAGTTAATGCTGGCGCATGCAACTTCGGTAATGCCCAGAGTGACTGAAAACCGACATATAATGGTGCCCATGCAGGCAGGATGTTGTGTATATGGAGGTTTTTTGGTATGGTTATTTGTTTTTGTAAGTCTGCGCGCGACTCTGCGAGACCCCCACAGCCTCGGGGACTAATGTCGGGGATGTAACCCCGGGTACCCCCAAAGTTAATGATTTTACGGAGTTAATAAAAGAGAGAAACTGGAAATATATGAGTAAAAGATAAAGGAAAAGCAAAAGAGACCAGCCTGGGCCGAGATTGGCTGTGCCCAGGCCGGAATACCGTATGCTAGGCCGAAATAGGCCTTTACCGACATATCCATGTCCTGGTGGCACTGTTCATTCCCGAGGTACCCCGGCACTGTTCATCCGAGATACCCCCGGAACTGTTCATCCGAGACCCCCCCCCCCCCGGCACTGTTCATCCGAGAGACCCCCGTACTGTTCATCCGAGACACCCCCGGCACTGTTCATCCGAGATACCCGGCACTGTTCATCCGAGACGCCCCTCGACACTGTTCATCCGAGGTACCCGGCACTGTTCATCCGACATACCTCCGGACGGCATATTGTCCCGGCCGACATACACGTCCCCAGCCACTCCCTCGACAAGTACCAGATGCCCTGCCATTTCCAGAAGACAAGCGCTAGTGGACAAAGTTAAGGACAAGGACAAGACAGGCCACGCCCATCCTGGACGTGGCTTAGCATGGCTACAGTGCGGAGGACGGTACGGCTCATGACGCGTGCACAGTGCGGACAAGACCTCAGTAGTCAAATCATATACAGTGTATGCATAGTGATCTGTGGGCCACCCCTTGTCCCTGCGCTCCCTCTATATAAGGAGTACCAGGGGGAACGCTCTCAGGACACGCCCCTGCGCGGGCTCACTCAGCCCCTTGGGCTCATTCTTTCTCCCTTTCTCCTGTGAGCTCTCTCCCCATAGCTAGAGCAAGCCTCTTACATGCAACTCTTGCACAACTCAAGGAGCACTTGTACCAATCACATATGAGGAGAATATACCAAATAGGCTAGATGCTGCAGTAGGGGTTTTATCTCCCACGAGAGCCCCGAAGCAGGGTAAATCCATGTGTTCATCTATTCTTCTGTGTGCGCTCCTTAGCGCGCTATCCCTCCCCGAATCCTCTAGCGTCCATCGGCCCCAAACTTAAGTCTACCCCTAGGCATCTGTTGTTTCATACCACGACAACTAGCTCTGCCTTGTGCGGCTTCTCCGCCTCTACACACCAGTTGTCGGGTTCGCCTCGTTAAGAGATTAACAAATCCAAAGTTGTTAATTTTGTATTATACAGTTTATATTGTAGGTGCTAGGCTAGTACGCACAATATTTCTTAAAAATGTATGAATTTGTACGTGGTCATGTATGAGACACTAATCTTTACTCATATCAACATGTCATGTATTGATAAACACAATAATAATACCCATGGAACCCTTCTACTAGTATGTTTTAAGTTTTCTGATTCGTACATATGTAGACGAGTTTCATTACAAAGATTCGCTCATTATTTCAATCGTCCATATAGAAATAATATCTACTCCGTATATATAATTTGGAATGGAGGGACAACAACCCGACGTGCGACGGGCCGGGGGCTCATCGCTTGCACCATGCTTCTTGGGCCCAAAAATACAGACAAATAGCGGCCGAGATCGACATGAGGCGGCAAGCAGGGAACATCGCAGAGAGACACGACGCAACTTCCCAATCAGCTTGCTCCCTTGCCCAAGAGGAGGCCCCTCCTAATCTCGTCGTGCCCCTTTCACTGCCGATCCTGTAGACTGATCGACGCTCCGATGATCTTGGTGTCGCCTAGCGCGATCGCTTCTGTAGTTCTGTTGCAGGCAGGGTTAGTGGCCTGGCGATGGAATCTGCTCGTCAGAAAGCGTTTGCAAATTCCTAAGATTAATCATGCGACCTCCCAACTAATGAAGCTCATAACTGCCTTGACCAATGACCAGCATCACGCAAGCTCGACACTGAGATGGCAGCTACTCCTGTACAAGAAGATATCGTGGCCGAGGGGTCTCGTTTCCCTCGGCCGATCAATAAACAACACTGGACCAAGTCTCAGCCTCTTTGACTGACCGTCTGACCGGTCACCGTAATTTGCTGCTGGTCGGTCACTGGTCAGAGCCCAGGCCCCGGAGGCGTTTCCAACCCGGCCGGCATTGATTGATTGACGGGGAGCGTGAAGAAGGGCGGACGGGGCTTGCCTGTGCCCGGCTCGTGCGACCATCTGTGCGACCTGCACATCGAACGGCTCTGCACCTTTGCCTCCCGCACCCGCTCAACTGGGCTTTTTCTTTCAAAAACAAAGAAACAAAATTATAGCCCGTATGTATCAGGTTTCCCCTGCCGTATTCATCCCCAGTCGGAACTTGAACCAGTTCTCGGTAATCATCACCTCTCGGAGCAGCGGAAGCTGAGCCGCCCGGCGACGGATCTCGTCACTCCACCGCCTCGGGGTCACAGCTATGGAGCCTTGAATTGGACGAGCGCGACCGCAGCTCTGTTCCTCCGCCGCCCGGCCGTACTCATCTACAACGTCCCCTTGCGAATCAGAACTCACGCGTGAGGATAGGCGACGAGGCTTCGTGGGACCATGGCGACCCGGACCCGACTTAAGAATTAAGAATATGCCTGAGCTTTGGCCTGGACTAGCTGTTCTGATTGCTGTGTTCCAACTCTAAATCGCTTGCGCCTCCTCTGTTTGCATTAGTGACAAATTAGATTCCTGTGCTTTTGCCTGCTTGAGCCGTGCCGATTGTTGTGTTTCAACTCTGTAGAACGCTTTGAGACACCGGACCTCTGGTGAAGCGATAGCGGCAGTGCGCCGAAGAAAGAAAACCGGATGGGTAGCGACGTTGGCAGCTGGGCATGGCATCGTTGCGCCGAGGCTGATAGTCGTGGCCGGCGAGGCTGCGTGAGACAGGGAAGCTGCTCGGAGCCTCGGGCCGGCGGCTCGTGTTCGAAGGTGGCGGCAGTGCGGCACCAGGATGGCAGCCTTGATCCGGGGAAGAAGATATTTGGGGTCTGGCCTCGTCTCACGGTGGACTCGTCGTCTAGAGTGAGTGATTGAATTCTTTGCACTCCAGCTCGTGACACCGTCCCTCCTTGTCACGCGTGAAGTGAACGACGACTCAGAGGCGAGAAACCCTGCCATTTTCGACGGCATTTGCTTGCTTCTCCGGCGACGAGATCGTCGAGATGAGAGCCAAGACTGACCTGTGCTTGATGTAGTGGGTATGGTGGTGGTATCGCGAGCAGATTTTGATTGTGGGTCTGAGCCGTGAGCGAAACAAGAGCGATATGATACAATCGAGGACCACCTGTACGTACAACGCACAGTAGTAGTGATAGTATTCCTTTGGCAGGCCTGCGATAAGTATGATGGGCTCTAGACATACAAGCAACCGTCTCGGTCAGTGCTATACTTTTTTTTTTTTTTTTTTTTTTTTTTTTTTTTTTTAGAAACGGGGGGCAAAAGCTTTGCCCCATATATTAATTAAGAGGAGGATTGCAAGAAGGCAAGTTTTGTGACCGCCCAAAATACAACGCGACTACTCTCGCGACATCAAGTTGCCCAAACATTTGGCACCGCTAGAACCCACAAACGGGCCTCATTCTTAACTTTGTCTAAGAGGACTAACGACGGCACACTCTTGTTGTTAAACACCCTAGCGTTGCGTTCGTTCCACACCTCCCAAGTGACGAGCAAGGTGAGAGAGGCGACGGCCTTGCGATGTGGAGTAACATTGGTCATTGCAAGCCACCACTCGTTGAAGCTGAGGTTTGACCAATCTCCGGTGTTGACGTTTTGAAGACTTAGCCAACCTTTAATCAGATCCCAGATCCTTCTCGTGAAGCGGCAATGGACCAGCAGGTGGACAAGAGATCGGTCGTTTGTTTGCAAAAAGGGCAAAGCCCGCAGTTTGGCCACCCTCTCTTAGCAAGGCGGTCCGCAGTCCAAACCCTATTTTGGTTTGCAAGCCATGCAAAGAACTTCGTCTTAGGCGGAGCCCAGGGCCTCCAGACCGACTTATCCATGGAGGAAGTGATGGAACCCATAAATTGCATCTTGTAAGCCGACTTTGCCGAATATTCACCATTCGCCGTGAGTTTCCAACGGATCTCGTCGCTCACATCATTGTTTAACTGGACGTTAGTGGTAAGGCTCCAGAGATCCACGAACTGTGAGAAGTGGGCCGTGGTGAAGTTCTCATCAAGGCGCACCTTGTTCACCCAATCAGCCCCCAACATAGCCTTCTGCACGGAGCAGTTCTTCCCACTAGAGCACTCGAAAATGAGGGGTGCGATGTCTTTAGGCTTCCTTCCTTCTAGCCAAGGCGCATGCCAAAAGGGGGTTTTGTGCCCATTCCCACAGAAATCGTAGTCGCGGCGTAGAAAAAGTCCATGTCTTCATTGGTGCTATACTGTTTTCGTTTGGACAATACGCTACTGCATACTGGAGTATACGGTAGTACTACCCGCAAACCGATTTTGTACTGCTGCTCCGATTGAGACATGACATCTCTATCCCTCTCTTCCACAAGAGAAAATCTCGCTACCGCTTTTATTTAGTATTTTACTCTAGTGCCTCAAAAAGAAGAAAAGAAGGAAGAGTAACTGTCAGTGGTGAAGACTCGGCTAGAGAGTAGAGAGTAAACTCCACCAGTGGTACAAGAAGAGTCGTGATTTCGCAAATCAGCGGCCACCAGCATCGCCACTGTGCTTTCAGCTACTCCCAAAAGTGAAACCAAACCAGCTGCAAAAAAAACCGGAACAACTAGGGCGAAAAGCTATAGAGAGATTAAAGTTAAGAGCATCTCTAGCAGAACCCGCAAAACGCCGACCCGCAAAACGCATTTGCAGTTCGCGCAACTCGCAGTTTTTTGCTCAGAACGCCGCGCGGCGGAGCAGAACCCGCAAAGCAGAACCGCAAAACAGAATATTCTGTTTTGCGGTTCTGCTTTGCGGGTTCTGCTCCGCCGCGTGGCGTTCTGAAACTGCATATGCAAAACAGCAAGATAGGCAGAATATCATAAAATGTCAAATTGCTTACAAATTCGACATTAATATAGCAAATTAAAGTAGTTTCTTGAATCTAAAGACGGCAATTAACTAGTTTTCCATCCGTGTGACCAAAAAATTGCGGCCAAAACACAATGGGCATCATCGAAAGACCCTACACCGTGGTAGCACCTCCACCACACCGGCACCTCCACCATCACCTCCACCACCGCTAGCTTTTAGCATCGCTTGTTTCCTTCGATGCAATATCTCCTTCCTTGCGATGTCATGCCACTCCAAGGTGACTTCGTCCATGTCACTTCGGTTCATCATCATTATCTTGTTCTCTTCGGCCAATAGCTTGGCCACGGACTTGTTCTCCTCCGCCGAGGCTCTTTTGGCCTCAATCTCGATCTTCCGCTTCCCTTCTTCACGAAGCACCTCCCACTTTTCTTTCTTCTCTTGAGCTTTCCTCTCGGCCAATTGGTGCTTTGCCTCCAATGTCTTGGCCACCATGGTCTCATTAGATTTTACCATTTCATCGAGTTTCTCTCTCAAGCTTGTTGCCTCAAGTTGCTTTGCCACTCTTTCCTTGGCTTTCTTGTTGCCTTCGGGCTTGTTCTTGTTCCTCCCACCTTGTTCATCATCGGAGTCATCCTCAACATGAATTTCTCCCCTTTTTGGCTCTTGATCCCTCAACTTCCACTTCTCACTATGTTGGAGAAGTTTCCAACAATGATCAAGGACAAATGGCTTCCTCTTGGATGCGGGCATATCCAAGTACCTTTCTCTCGCAATGCGGTCCTACAATGATGAACAAATGGTGAACAATGGCCTTGTAGTGAGAACACTACATGAACAAGGGTGAATAAACTCACCCAATCACCCTCCACGGTACCACTCGGTGGCGCATTGATCACTTGTTGCAAGCATCCACTCCATCGACCACATGTAGTCTTGATAGTTTCCCAACAGCCTTGTAGTGATCGATAGGTCCGGGGCACCGTACGGCCATTGCGTGGCATGAGTTGGAAGAATTTGTCCTCCACCCTTTGCCAATACCGGTCTTTGGTTTGATCAACGCCGGCCGTTGCATCGAGAGAGATACTCTCCCAAGCACGGATCAAGCATTGGTCCTCCAAAATGGTGTAGTTCGATCCTCTCCGACTCAGGCCGGCCCCGTCCACCTCCTCGACCTCGTTGTCGTCTTCTCCCGTGCCACCATCGACGCCACCGTCGAACTCGTTGTAGCTGTAGTTGCCGAGCGGAGGCGACTCGATTTCTACCGACCCGATCATGTCCATGAACGCTTGCGTGCTGCAAGCTGAACGAATTCAGCTCGCCGGGGATGGGCAAGATGAACAGAGCTCAATTTTGAGTTCGAAAATTCATACCTTTCGGTCCCGGCGACGGGGACGGGCGCGGTGGATGCAGCATCAGCGGAAGCGGCGGCGGCGGCGCTGGACCTGATTTTCCTCCCCGCCAGCTTCTTCGGCTTCCTCGCGGCGGTGGGTGGCTTCGCGGCGGCGGGAGTGCCCGCGGCGGCAGCCGCGGCAAGCAGAACTTGGGCCGCGCCTGCGGTTCCCAATCTTCTCCGCTTCGGCGCCGCCACTGGAGCAGCAGCGGTGTCGGCGGCGGCGGCGGCGGCTCCGATCTCTCCGCGGCCCGCTGGATCTGACGATGGCGCGTCCCCGACGCGGACGGTCACCAGGGAAGGGTCGGCGGTGCTCATGGCCGGTCCGGGGCAGGGCGCGCGGTGGCCGGAGTGGGGGAAGAGAAAGAGGTTGCAGCAGCGGCGGGGACGGGCGCGCTGAAGGTTCCCTCGCGCCAACGACACTGGAGGATGAGGTTCCGGCTGCGGGTCGGGGGAGGAAACCTATCTTTCTCGGTTCGGAGGCGCGGATTCTCGGGGGCCTGCAAAATCTTTTGCGGGTTGGGCAAATTTGCGGATTCTGTTCTCCGCCTTTTTGCGGTTTTCAACCCACATCGGGCGGTTATTATGCGGGTTTGCCCCTTTTGCGGGTTCTGCTAGAGATGCTCTGACAAGCTCTACTGCAACATTTCTGCTTTGAGCATGCATCCCGGCCAGTCGACGAGTCCAAATCCGACGACAGGCGCGGCGCCAGTTGGGGTTTTCATTTCTCACAAACCCCTCTTGGCGAATGACAAGCCACAAAAAATCCCGGGGCAGAAAGATTGGGAAGAAAAAGGTGAGCGTATTTACAGACAGGTCCTTCGCCGGAGGCGAAGACGACCTGGCGAAATCACTAGCTGGACGGTGCTTGCGTTGGCGGGAAGTTGCGGGCCGACGAGAACAGCGCGGCGAAAGACGACGGTCTACGCTCCGGTGCGGCAGCGGCCGCCGCAATGCCGCCCCCGGTGACGGTGGGCGTCGCCGGCGCTGCCGAGGCGGCGGAGGCCGCCGGCGGCGCGGAGTTGGAGGCGACGCGCTCGCAGGAGGGGCACATGGAGAGCGTGGTGGCCGGGAGATTCATGTAGAAAGGGTGGACCGTCTTGAGCGCCCGCAGCTCCGCCAGCTCCTTCTGCAGCCGCCGGTTCTCCTCCGTCAGCGTCTCGCAGCACCGCTTCAGGTACTCGCAGTCCACCTCCGTCTGCTTCAGCTTCGTCCTGCCAAAGCAAAGACGCTTTATAAGTTAGTGCTTTTCCTTGACTAATTAAGATTCTTGTCTGAGAGAAAGACAGAAAAAAGGGAGGAAATCTTTCATGGAGCAAGCGTGCGTGCACCTACCTGGCTCGGCGGTTCTGAAACCACACCTCCACCTGGCGCGGCCGGAGGTTGAGCTCCTTCGCCAGCGCCACCTTCTGCCTCTGCGCGCGACACGGCCATGGAACCGTCAAACACGAGACGAAATAACTAATCAAACGTATTTCTGTCCGATCGAGTTGATCTGCGCGCGTACGTACCGGGTTAAGGGTGCTGTGCTCCTTGAAGCTCTCCTCCAGGAACGCGGCCTGCTCCTTGGAGAGGCGCAGCTTCTTGCGCGCCGACCCGCCGTCGTCCTCGTCGCTGCCGCGGGACCCGCCGCCGCCCAGAGCGGCGTCGCTGGCACCGCGGTCGCCGCCCGCGCAGAAGTCCATCGGGAAGGAGCCCCCGCTGTCGTTGGGCGAGGACGACACGGCCGCCCCCGCCGCGGCGGTGTCCTCCTGCTCGTCGTCCGCCGCCGCCGCGTAGGCACCCAACGCCGACGCACCAGACGACGGCGCCTGGTTCACGTCGAAGCCCCGCGTCGACGCCTCCAAATGCCCTGCGGAAACAGAACGGATCGCCCCATGTTAGACATGCAAAAGAACCAAGAAACGGTCGAGAACGGAAAAGAAAGACGCATGCAGCACTCACTGCTCTCGGACGGCCACGGGAAGCCGAGGCTGGGCGCCATGGGCAGGAGCGCGAGCCGCATCGTCGGCTCCGGCGAAGAACCACACCTCATCGCGGCGGCGGCGACCTCCTGCTCCCTCCTCCCCCTCCCAACCCGCTCCTCCCTCCTCGCCCCGGCTCCAACCCCAAGCCCGAGAACCAGCTCCCTCCCGGCGTCCGCCATGGTGTCCCCCAAGCTCAACCCCAGCTCCATGGCACCAACCCAACCCAGACCAGATCACAGCCGCCTACCAACAAGATGATGATGGTATGGGGCCGTGTAAATGCGCAAGGATTCCGAGGTTTTATAGGAGCGGGGACAGGGACAGGGACGGGACTCCCCTCCTCTCTCTACCGGGTTCTACTCTGTATGTGTGAGCTATAATGGCGAGTTTGACCAGTTGACGACGCACGCACGTGACCCAGAGGAAAAGGAGAGCGATTCGCGTGTTCGCCGGGGTGCTTTGTGGCAAAAGGCAGGGAGCCTTGATGGCAGGCGGTAATAATTATGTTAATCATTATTGGGGCCTCTACGCGCGTATCTTTTGCCTTTTATAAACAGCACCCCCGATCTTTTTCAGAAAGCTGGGGACGCAGCAGCTGCTGCTCCTCCTGCGCCTGCTCCTGCACCTGCATGCCTCTTCTCTTCCCCACATTCTTTATGATGGAATTTATATCTCTCAGTCTAGCTAGGGTAATCTAGGTAGGAGTACGTACTGCATGTGTATCGTCTGCCAGAAGGAAAGGAAATCGTGTATCTTCTGCAGGTGTGTGTTTGATACCCATAATTTTGGAGTGGAGACAAGTGCGATTCTATTTTTTGAGTTTTAAATCCTACCGTCCGATTTGATAGAATAGAGTTTTATGTATAGATGTTTATCGGCAAGAAGTCGATGCTTATTTTTAAAGAACAAAAACAAACTAACTAAAGCCTAGCCTCTCGGGTAACCAGAGTGTGCAAAAGCACGCTGCTGTATCTCCTCCCAAACAAGATGCGCCGCTTCCGGCTGCAAGGCGGTGTTCCGGAAGACCCGCCTATTCCGCTCCTTCCATGTACCCCACATTGAATATATGAATGCTCCGCTTGCCTCCCGCCTTCGCTCCTTTGGGATTCCGGCGATCATGCCGTCCCACCAACTGTCCAAGGCATGGCCCAAAGGTGGTGGAGCCAAGCCGATGTTCCCATTCCACCCGAAGATTAGCTCCCGAATTCTTGAAGTGAAACTGCAGTCGAGAAGCAAGTGTTGCACCGTCTCGGGGTGGATCATGCAAAATTTGCAGATTGGTTCATGGGGCCATCCACGCAAGGCCAGGTTGTCCGCCGTGAGTATCTTGCCGTGAAGCGCAAGCCAAGCAAATAATGGCACTTTGGCTCCGCCTTTGCCCTCCATATCCTGGCCGCACGAAAGGGCGGGCAAGTTCACACAAACTTGCACCGATATGATGATGCTATGGAGTAGATGCCAGAAGCTGTCCACCGCCAAGTGATCGCATCGGGGCGAGGCTGCATCACCACCTCCTGTAACACCTCCCAAAGCTTGGTGAATTCCATCAGCTGCGAAGGCGTGGATAGTCGAAACAGTGCCCTCATCCAGTTCCGATTCCTCAACTCATGCTGGACCGAACGTGACTTCCTGTGGTTGTGGCAAAAAGTGCAGGGAACTGCAGCTTGAGATCTCCTCCCGGCAGCCATTTATCATGCCAAAACGAGCACTTCGCGCCATCGCCAATAGAGATGTCCGTTGAGGTCCTGAACAGCTCCATGTCCCTAGCGTCGCATGGAAGTGACATGCCCCGCCACGGTCTATCATGCTCCTGCCAAGCGTACCACGGCCATCGTAGCCGCATTGCACGCCCAAACTTCTCGGTGTAAAAAATGCCGAGACCGCCGAGATCCTTTGGCCGGCTAACCGTGCTCCAGTTGACAAGAGGGTGAGGCCTAGCGCCCGGCGCCGCCCCCGGCTTCATCCATAAGAAACCTCTCTTAATCTTTTAGATCTTCTTGATGATGAATTTTGGGAGTTTGAAGACTGCAAGGTGGTAGAGAACCATAGAGGACAGCACCAAACGACACAGCAAGACCCGACCAGCACTAGTAAAATGCCTGCCCCGCCACCCGACCAGTCTGGAGCCGAGCTTGTCCAGTAGCGGCTGGAAGTGGACCGCCTTAAGCCTGGAATGGTGCAGCAGTAGCCCCAAGTAAGTGCACGGAAAAACACCACGCTTGGCCGGGAGATTGCCAAGGCTTCCGTCACTTGCTCCTCCGTGCACTGACCTGGGAAGGCCTCGGACTTAGCAAGATTTGTCCGCAAACCACTAGCGTTTCCAAAGGCCTCAAGAATTCTGCAAGTCACCCGCATGTCCTGCGCCTCAGGGCCAACAAAAATGTCGGCGTCGTCTGCATATAGGGAGACAGTGAAGCGCACTGGCTTGCACGAATTGGCCGAAGAATGCCCTCCGCCATGACAAGTCGAAACAAATGGTGCAGCGGATCGATCGTCAAAATGAATAGCATGGGGGAGATAGGGTCTCCCTGTCGCAGCCCTCTCGCATGACAAATCGATGGTCCTGGTTTCTGTGAGGACCCCGGATTAACTATCCGAGATACTCGTTATGTTTCCTGCAACAATCCCATGATCAGTCTGTTGCTGCACATAACTCGAATTGGTATCACAGGACATCCATAAATACCGAATAAAAATACTTACGTGATTGAAGTCATAAGCTTCAACAGGTACTTGCAGCGGAAAATCACCAAACAACGTGGAGCCCAAGTCATTCGCCTTAACCCTACAGGCAGCTGACTGGGAAGCGCCCTAGTTCGCAAAGACGCCAGTGAACTCCTCTTCTTCGAACTGCTTCTTCTTCCAAAATCTGGCTAAGACAATAGCCAGGGACGAAACCAATATGAGTACATTTGATTGTACTCGCAAACTACCCCAACTTGAGCATGCACTAGTTTTGATAATCTTTCAATAATACCTTTATTTTTAGAACAAAACATCTCTATACCGTTATTGAAAAGGGAAGAGTAGATCTTTTAATCTTGTTGAAGACAAAACATTTTGGAAAGTAATTTCTCAATACCGGGGTTGGAAACAACCCTTTTTGGAAAGTAGTTTTCTCACTATTTTTGGTTGAAAAAGGTAAGAAGTCTTTTTAAACCTTTTTCTCGAAAATATACCCTTTATTTAAAAAGGTAAGAATTCTCTTTTAAAACTTTTTCCTCGAAAATCACCGTCTTGTCCACAGCCCCATCCTGGTCACTTATTTTCCAGCAACATCATACCACCCCCTCGGTATAGTTGCCTAAAACAATCTTCACTTCATTTTCCTTTCAAACTCAAAACTTTGTAAAACTTGCACATGGCCTTAGCAGTTCCCAACTGTCCATATCCGAGGACTCGGCTATTCGAATAGTTTTACCCTCTGCAGAGGTAGCACGCTTTTCCCACACCCATCCGGTCACTCATCGTGTCAGCCACGTCCCGCCATACCAGAGGTATGCGAAGTTGAGTTCCCGGCCATAGCCTGTCCTTTGCTCATGCTAGTATAGGACCCTGCCTCTACGACACTTTCCATCGACACTCAAATCCTCAGAAACTAAGTGTGAGGACTCGTAGTTCTGCCCGGCGGACCCAAGGGAGCCCTTCAATCCTCTTCCTCCGACATGCTCATACCGGCTTCCGGTAGACTTCAATGAAGAGGACCCAGGTCAGGGGGTAGGTCCTCAGACCATCCCCTCATGGAACGAGGTCATCCTCGTTATTGAGGCATCCAGTACTAACACGAGCAAATTATATGACTACGCCCTTGCCATATGTGGGTAAATGTGGTCGCACAGGTTATTGGTTGTTCGGTACAGGACACAATGTGCATTTTTCAGAAACATCACCATTCACCACTTCTCAATTTCATCACCGACATCTCGGCATACCATAATTCATCCAAGGATTTTCAAAGGAGTTTTGAATAAACAATGTTTTTCCCATCCTATAGTTTTATTTAAACAAACTGATATTTCTACATAGAGTGGCAAAATAGTTTTTCATAAACTTTTGAAAAGGTTTTCACAATCATTTCCAATTCTCATAGCAAAATACTTTTAGTCAAACTTGGGTGGTTCGTAATCCCACCAAAAGATTTTCATAGAAGGCTTTGGAGTAAAACAAATTCATTTCGAAATCGTTGTAGACCATTGACACCTCTATATCGGGTGTCTCAAGAATCTACTTGTATTTTGGAAAAGGGTTTTCAAAGTCATAGCTTTCGTGGCAAACACCACATAAATCATTTATGCTAGTTATAGTAAAACAGGTAAATCAAAATAGATGTATATAGGTGCAAGCTCAGTGAAGTAGCTTGCCTTGCTCCACAAAGTGGTACTGATCCTGATCTTCTGGTCCAACAAATTTCCCTTCCTCGATAACTCCGGCAACGTTCTTGTCTAAACGTTAAACAAACAATACAAACAATCACTACACTAACTCAATCAACATCACAACATTACAATCGTAAGTTCTACAACCAGCCACTGCATATATCAAGCAATACCCTTTGGTTTCATTTTAATTGAATTCATCAGCCTTTAGTTACTTCCTAAATTTGGCAGAACTGGTTGTACACTGTTTAATTCACCATTTATTCTAGGTTGGTCACAAAAATCCAAACTAAGCCTCTATGGATAGCTACTGATGTGTAGAAGACAACCCAATTGGATTGAGGTCATTTGGAGTCATCAAACTCCCTACACATTTGTTTTAAACCAGAAACTCACTAATCAAGTTTTAGCCACTAATTAATTTATGTTGCTTCAAAAATTAAACCCTTTTAGGGGTAGCTAACCTTGGTTGAATGTGACCTAATAAAATTGGTTTCAGCTCAAAAGGATCTACCATTAATTCACACTAATTGATTTAGTGCAGAAGGGTTTACTAAAGTTCAACCAAATGCTAAGGATTCTAAACTGTTCCAAAAATTCTACCAAAAATTGGGGAGCTAATGGATCCTAATACAAAGCTACCAAAATTGGTTTCAGGTTATTTGGACTAATATAACTCCAGAAACAAATGGTTTGGTGTTTTGAACCTTCTGGGGCATTTTTATTAATACATTTTTATTATTTATTTAAATGAGATGAGACCACTTTTGTGAGTTAAAGAATTTCATAAGCTTTCCAGAACAGTTGAGTTTGATTTATTTGGATTCCTAGAACTCGAGATAATGAATTTCTAAACTAGGTCCAGTACTGAATTATCCAGAGAAAAAGAATTAGGAAAAACATCTCCTCTGGATAATGTTTAAAACTATGACATGTGGGGTCGGGTGGTCAGTGACTCAGTGGAAAATTCCCGCGTGTGGATAATGTTTAAATTGCTGACGGTTGGGGCCCGCCCGTCAGCCTAACTCAATTCGAAGCGGTACGTGGCCGTTGGATCTAGATCCAACGGCTCACCGAGCCCGCGATGAACAACACGACACCAGCGGCGGCGCCGGAGCTCCGGCGACGGCGAGGGTGGCCAGGGGTGTACCTAGGTATCCTAGGGACGAGGCAGAGGATGGCGTTCGTCGGCGGAGGGTACGGGAAAGCTCCGGGGCGAACCTGTGCGTGCTGGGGAAGGCTGCAACGGCGTCGGTGAAGTTCTCCTCCTCCGCGGCCGTGCGTCAACTCCGGCGGGTCCTCCTCGGCTTACCTGTGCACGGAACAAGGGGAAAACGCGTCGGTTGAATGCGGTGATCATGGTGAAGAGGATGCAGGCCAGAGAAGGGAGAAAGGGGAAGCATCATGACCGGTCCGTGATCGACCTCCACCTTCGGCTCCGGCGAAACTCGTGGAACCTCAGAGGCAAATGGGGCTTTGAGGGAGGGGCTCCTCCCTCCTGGAGGTGCACGGTGTGTGTGGGGAGTGCGGGAGAGGGAGATGGCGGGGTGTGGAGGCACGGGTGCGGGGTGGCTTTTTATTGCCGATCGTCGGCGTGCCGTGGACAGGGTGCACGAGAGGTTTGGGAGAGTGGGAGAGCACGGCAGTGGGGGCGGTGTGGTGTGGACGGTGTTGCGATGCTCTGCTGGGCTTCAGAGGGAGAAAGGGGTCGCGTGTGGCTCGGGAGTGAGCTCGGGACGCACGGCGTCCATGGCGTGGCAGCGGAGTGCGATGGATCGTGGGCGTCGCTGCAGGGCCCCAGAGGTGGTGTGGGCGTGTCTGCGAGGTTGAGGGGTGACAGGAGCGCGTCGGTGACGAGTCACACGAGCTGGGGTGCCGTGGTGGAGAAGAGCGGGGTCGGCGTCCACGCGTGGCCGTGACATGGCGAGCGGCGCACGGCTGGACGGGTACGGCGATGCAGGGCGTCAGGGCGTGGTCTACTCCGTTCTGACGAACGCGGGGCAGAGTGGAGGTGATGGTAGACGCAGAGAGGGGCCAGTGCGGCTGCTTTCCTCGACACGCCATCATCGCCGGCACGGTGCAGTGCGGTGGCGTGCGTTCTTCGACGGCCACGGGCCTCTGGCCCAAATTGCTCGCTCTCTCCTTGCTCTGGTGGCTCAGTGAGGTGAGAGGAAGGGTGTGGCAGCAAGGAATCGAAGAAAGAAACATCAAATCGATCGATTTGATTACGGTTTCAAAGATTGGGGGATGAACTCGATTTCTGCCTCCAATGTGTTCGACACAATGCCTCAATGAAAAATTAAACCCATTTTCTGAAATTTCTTTCCATGGTTTGATCCTTATATGTTTAACAAGATTGATGGCATGGTGGTGGAATTTATTTGATATGTGCAACATAGCACATTTTGTGGTTTTGAGAGAATAAAGAAAGAAATGAAATTTAAATTCAAGATTTTTAGAAATATTTTTGGAGAGGGAAAAGAATGTAATAGCAAAGTGGGAGTGATTCTTATGTCACTCCACTGAATTTGGATAGAAAGGTAATATCAATTCTCTTTTGGAGAATTTTGTGACATTTGTCACACATGGTTTTATGTGTTGATGATACTCATGATTTTATGTGTTGATCTTTTTATTTTGATTTCTTTTCTTTCTTCAGGTTCTTATTTAGCAAATAAACCACACAAGAAATCAATTTGGCAGGAATTAACAACCAACACTAGACAACCCGTTATAAGTTTTCAACCAAGTTTTTATCACTCAGATAGGTGGTGGGGGGGATCCAGTGTCATCTTGACAAGAATGATGTTGGGAAAAGTTTAACTTTATAATTTGATATTTTTCCAAAAAGGGTTGCTAAAATATATGGGCCATATACTTCCCACCTTTATTGTTTTCAAAGAAATGAAAGTGTGAGTTTAAGATAAGGGCTACCAATACAAGGGAAGTAGCAAGGTTGGAGATAGTATATAGATCTTCATATTTTTGGAGACATATAATTTTGGAAAATACTTTTATCCTCTCATGGAGTGGGTCTTTTGGTTGTTGCTAAACAAAGCATCATTTGAGAATAAGTGGGTCCCAATAAGAGTGGAGGAGATATATGGAATATTTTGTTCTTGTCAAGACATGATCACCAAGTTCAAGATATATTTATTTGGTTGGGTCTTAGATTTACTAGTCAAACAACTCAAACAACAAGTCACACTAGTTCAAACATAGCAATGGGAAGGAAAACACAATCATTAGCAAAGCATTTCAAAAAGTTTTTGTTGGTTCTAAAATTTGGGGTCTGGTAAAACTAAGTTAATCTGGTTTTCAGAATTTGGGATGTTACAGTTTCCCATTAAGCAAGACCTTGGAGGTAGCCGTAGAGAGGAGAAGGCAAATCCATCGTCTCCATCTCGGGCCGAACCCAATAGCCTCAAGCAACTGAAGCAAATATGGCCAGCTCACAGAATCAAATGCCTTAGCAATGTCTAACTTCAGAAGAAAAAAAAAACCCGGCGTCTTCTCTTAGAGGTGGAAGACAGAGTTGTTGCATGCACCATGAGACAATCGCTATAATTAGTAGTGCTAGCCGTTATTTAACAAGAGGGATACACTATTTCTTTTGTTACTTGTATTATATACTCCATGTATGGCCACAAGAATGATGCATGGCATGAATGATGATTTCCGGAAGAAAACTGTCGTCTTCATCATCTGAAGAGAGAAGAAAACACAAGTATTGCAAACAGGTGATGAAATGATTGAATCTGCAGTACGTAGATAGAATTTCGTGTGTTTCTATGATATCTCTTCTCCTTGGCATGCATGGAAGTTCATGATGGTAATTAGGCCCTATAATGCATGGAATGGAATGCGATCTACTATATTCATGCATGCGTGAGCTAGCTAGCTCCGGCCGGCCAGGAGCTGCGCCGGCGCTGGAGTCGCTCGCTCGATCGAACACTGGAGAATGTAGGACTTCTTTCTCTGCATGCAAACGCATGATTCCAGCCATCAATTCCTCATCCAGCGCCAGGGCGACTCCAATGCTTATTTCATTTCTTGGTCTTAAGGTGGGCCCTGCCCTGTACGCTTTAGCCATCTAAACTTTCCACTATGCTTAAGTTTAGTCACAAGCCTTAAGATGGAGCCCAGTTTGCAGCTTTTCTACTCGCAAGTTCAACTGCTCATTGCTTTTCACAGTCCATACCGTGTACTGAAGAGAGAGGAGGGAGAAAGAACATTTTTTTACTGGTTGTGGCCGAGTCTCACCGGTAAGACCAACCTTAAGAATTTTCTGGCTAAGACCAAGTCCCACAATGCTTATTTCTACCTATGGTCGACTTTAGAGCCTTAAGACCAAGGCTTATTTCAACATTGGAGACATCGTGCTGTATGTGTGGTGTGCTAGCTACCTGCGTGATATTAAGCAATCACGTTGATGTGTACATCGGGGACAAGCCGATGGGGTCGTTCGCTCGCCGCAATCATGGAGCATCATGCATACTGCCGGCCAAGCAAGCAGAAGCTCACCTTGTGGCCAATCGATCGAGCCTGCCTGCTTGGTAGTACTCCTGTCCTGCGATGGCCATGATCATCATGGGATTTTTTTTTACAAATATAGCCCCCGCCCAACGTAATTGTTAAAAGTAGCCCTCTCTGAAATTTATTGTCAGAAATAGATCTGGCGGAATGACACGTAGATCTTCCGCCATCTCAAACGGCGGAAAGTGGCTGGCTTTCCGCCAGCTCAAACGGCGGAAAGCCAATTGCTGTCGAGTTTCTCCAAACTCAGGTGGCGACACGTGGCGCTCGGTCGACTTTCCGCCGACAGAGATGGCGGAAGGTGGCTTTCCGCCGTTTGAGTTGGCGGGAAGTCCACGTGTCGCCTTTTTACCTTCCGTCAGGGCTATTTTTGACAATAAATTTTAAAGGTGGCTACTTTTGACAATTAGATTGGACAGGGACCATATTTGTGCCGTTGGGTGATGTGTGATGGATGGTTGGAGAGTGCTTGCAGGCAGGCGCATAAGGGCATGGCCAATGGTGGCAGTAGCAAGCTGTGGTCTCATCCCCCACCTAAGAAAAATGTTAACGAGACTACCGTCTAGAATTTTTTCACCCAGCGGAAGCATCAGCTCATGTGGGCCTCATAGTCTCCCTCCACTACTTGTTTTTTTCACTTGCATCCATTCACGTGCTCTCGCTGTACTTCTCTCTCTTCCTTTCCTCTGCTTTTTTCATCCTTTTTAGCGAGGAAGCGGGATCTTCTGCAGGAGCTAGCTTTGGTCTGCAAGCCACCATCTTTTTACCTCTCTCCTCCACGACACCAGTTTGTCCGACGTGGACCTGCGGGGCAGTGGTCCAGGCTGGAGCGCTGGCCATGCCCTAAGGATGCAATCATGCTTGTTTGTACAAGATGGTACCCGGCTGTTCCTTTCACCGCAAAAGTAACCCCTCCGGTTTTCTACAAGTGTGCAAAGGATGAATCATGCATGCATGGCCACCAAAAGGTCAAAAGGATGGGATCATCATGGGCATGCAGCACTAATCTTCTTCCTCTTCTTTCTCGCTCGCGCGTGTGATTGACTGACAAAAATGAAAGGAGTACTTGTCATGTCACAGTTTCCATGCGGTTACATATTTTGGGATGGAAATGTGAAAAAATTAGTACTAAAACGCGTTTAAATCCCGTGGGAAAATGTATAGGGCACCTTGATTTTGCCATAGCTAATTCTTATATGTGGAGTAGTTCCAAAGGAAAGGATATGCCTTTTGTTGTTATTTTTGTTGATTGGTTCCGATGATGAATATTGGTACATTTATTGGAAAACATTCAAAAGCCAAATTGATGGTGTGCAAAAGTGTGTGGGTTTGATGAGTTTGTTCATGAAATGCTAGGAATCCAATGTATCATCCTTGGAGTTCATACATGATCACCGGCGATTTTTCAGTAATGATACCAATGAGCTCATCGTGCGTACGGATTTGGTAATTTGATGTTGCTTTCCTTATTTGATCCATACAAACCAACGAGAAGCTATATTATGCTCTTGTTATCTTGCGTAATTATTGGATTGTGCTAAAAGGTAATTACTGCATCGTGATAAAGAGAGAACATCTTTTCACTCTCTAGGAACACTACACGTAATCGATAAAAATCACCAGTTAAAATACTTTTGGTGACTTTTATTCATCTTACAAAATTAATTGAACTACTTACAAGTACAAAGTTTAGAAATTTCTGAATTAACTATGGGGCAAACGGCCGAACACCTCGAGTGTGGGGGCGGGTGGTGGCCTCGTATGCCAGGTTAACGCGTTGTGGGGGAGGGAGTCTTGCAAAATGAGAACGGTGAGCAACGACAAATCGGCACGCGTGATCGCTGGAGAGTGCCGACTGACAATTGGCGGATACAAGGGGTGACGACGGCAAATGATCGAGTCGCTTGCAAGTTGTGCCCGCCTGTCGGGTTCTACGTGGCGGGAGTGTCCGGACCTATTTGGCACCCATAAAACAGTCTAGAAAAGTTTTTCGGGATGTCAGAACCGATATGGGCAATGAGATGGTTGATTTCTTCTTATTGAGTCAGGACCCCATTGAACTGAGTAAGGTTTTTCGGGGGACGCCGTTTGTGATGCTCTAAAGACATTAAATTCGGGACTGAAGGTTAACTGGATCACAGGTCGGGTGGATTTACTTTGTCAGAAGAGAAGGTAATTTTTTTGAACAAACAAAAGAGAAGATGTATTCATCCATTCCATTTTATTTACATGGTTATACTTTCTATTGTTTTCCCTCTGCCATTCACCCTGCCTGCACACCAAAGGAAAACCTACTACTCCATTTGTAGCGAGTAGACCATACGTGCATGGGCTCATCCCTTTCATTGTGGCCTCCCAGACCGGCATACAGTGGCACCGGCGTCGAAGCCGCGGATGCATGTGCGACGCGCAGGCAGAAGCGGCAGGCTGCAAATCATTTTAACCACATCTCCGAATCATATTTTCTAAATCGTCAGAGAAGTCCATCCTGAACTCCTCCCTCCTGCCGCGACCACCCGCTCCGGTCGGCTTCGCCCCGCGCCGTACACCGGCCGCTACAGGACGCCGTCACGTGCCCCGCCGCGGGCCTGCCTGCCGGCATCTGGCCGTCCGCCAACGAGAAACCTCCTCATTAACCACGTCAAGTCACGCGGCGCTGCTCAGAGTCGCAGACGCAGGGGCCCTATCGCAGCTGCAGCTAGCGTTGCTGCGCACTGACCCGCGCCTGGGCAACCCAAGCAGAGCAAGGGCCAGCTGCTTGTTATTATGGCTGCTGTTGTATGCGTACCAGTGTGCTGCCTCCGTCTATTTTGCCCCCTGTCCACTCCCACGTTGGAGTATACTGCATGGCCCCGCCAGCGGCCAGCCCTGTTCAGTCCACGTAGCGTACGATCACTTCATGGATTCGCGGTTATTACAGAATTATTGTTCAGGTCATTTTACCTCTAATATATTTTAGGGGATGGAAGGAGATTATCACAGAAAATCCCCACTAGTCTGTTTACTTTTAGTGTATTTTAGGGGATGGGTGGTGATAATCCCCAGATATCTCCTACCAACCATCTCATTTTTGTCTAACACAAAAACTCTAGTCCGTGCAAGTGTATTGTAGGGGAAGAGTATTTGTGGGGATTGGGTGTTCACCAAATCCCTCTCATCATCACTCTTCCCATCCCTAAAAAACTCTTGGAGTAAACAATGCCTCAGGGAAATAGGCTATAGTGGTAGCGAATAGCGGTACATGTCGCATGCAGACAGGCAGTACACGGACTCGTGGCTGCCAGACAGCCCCTCCAATGGAATGACCCACATGTCATTCATACAAGGCGGCCAGTCTTGATTAATGGTGTCAGGCAGGAGACCGTTCCATCGTCATGCGTGTCACTACACCGGAAGCTTCCTCAGGCGTTGCGGCCGAGCGGGGTGCGTTACGTCTTCCCCACACGTCGTATTTACGACAACGCCAGCATTAGTCCTAGTCCTAGATTGAACGTAGACGCCTACCACCGGGTAAAGAAGGAGCGTGGTGGAGGTGGAGGCGGTGTCGTCATCCGCGGCGCGCCACGAGGTGGGCCGGTGATCCACGACTTTGGTCCACCGATTCACGACGTCCGGCTCGCTGTTTCCCACACCGGGGGAACCACTGCCGCTGGTGGTGGTGCCCGTAGGCTACCTTGTTCCGTCGTAAATTGTGCAACGACTCACGTGATGACAATTGGCGACAGCCCCGGCTTGAGCTAGGCTTTGATTACGTGCTCGAAGAGAGAACTCGTCAGGTTTATGAAGACCATCGAGTTCACGGCTCAGCAAGCATTCTCCTCTGACGGCTGGGGCAGCGCTTCCTCTTCGCCAGTGGCGGAGCTAGTGTACAACCGTTGGGTTCAAGTGAACCCAATAGATTTTCCAAATCATACAATAAATCTATATTTTCTGATGCAAGTTTAGTGAAATACTACACCTAAAATATGGAGCTGAACCCAATGATTTGATCTTTTAGCTTTGCCACTGCTCTTCGCGGGCCGGGGCTCGAGATGCCGCCTCCACCTCCCCCGTTGTGTATCTCGACGTAGATAACAACGATGATGGCAATTCAGCGTCGATTGGGACGCCCACGAGAACGACGATGAGAAATAGGGGTAGGTTGAGGCCGTCATTGTTTTTAATTTTTCATATGAATCCTTGTGATAATTTAAACTTATTTATTCATAATTTTTTTGTTTGGAGGGTGTCGGTGTGGACATTATCCTGAGATTGGCCGGACAAGTGCCGAGCACCCGAAAATGGACACAATTTAAATGGCGCCGGAATTCCGGGGATGCCATTGGAGATGCTCTATCTACCCAAGTATTTCCTCCGTATCAAAATATACAATGTCTTGTTTGATATTTCAATATGGATCACATACGGGATAAAATAAGTGAATCAATAATCTGTATCAGAAAATGCCTTACGGAGGAGTAGAGTAGACGCGTACCTACTGGCAGAGGATGCTGCTCCCCAAGCTCATCCAAACGAAACAACACATCGAGCAGGCACAAGTCAATCTGCCTTACGAGAGACATCAGACATCTAAGCAGAGCGAGCATGCATGCATGGCCGCGCGCGGCGGGTCAGGCATGTCACGCCAGTGGGGGCAACGGACGCGCAGAGAGAGAGGTCGCAATACCCAACGGGCTCGTACAGTAGCTACGAGTGCACAGAACAGGGTGACGCACAACGCGTGCAGAGATACGGCACGCCGGCCCACGCCGCTTGCAGGCTTGCTTAACTAGCTAGCGCGTGCATGGGGCGTGATGGGGGGATAATAACCCGGTAGGCCCATGAAGAGGAAAACATGACCCGCCAGGCAGGAGGCCCGGCGAGGCCAGTTAACCCTCAGCATAGGCCGGGTTATGGTGCTGGGCCGGTATCTTGGCGATGACCCGGCTATTCATGAAGAGTATTCCAGAAGGTCCAGAGGCGGTTCAAGAGGCGGTTCTATACTTGGAATACACGAAGGATAAAGGAGTAGTAGTAGGACTCAGAGTTCGGGTAGAACCCGGCTTATCATGTACGCGACCAGGAGGCCCGGTATCTATATAAACCGGCTCCAGGCCCTTAGACAAGAGGACCTTTTCGTAACCCCAAGCTTTAGGCGAGAGACATACAATCCTTGTAACCTAGATCGAGATCCGGCTCTGTTGTAGTAGCCGGGTTATCGAGACAGAGATCGAGATTAATAATAAGATAGCAGGAAGTAGGTCTTTATCTCCAATGGAGAGGCCGAACCTGGGTAAACCTTTGTCCCCTGCCGTGCTAAACAAACATCCAGACACCAGAGTCGCCTTGCCCAAAAGTTTAAGCTACCCTCAAGTAGCATCTGCCGTGTTTTCTACCCCACGACAGTTGGCGCCGTCTGTGGGAATCGCGTCCAAGGGTGTCACCATCATGGGTGAAGCAAGGCAAGGGGTCGAAAACTTCGTCTTTGGCCAGATCACAACCAATGAGCAAGGAGAGCTCATCGTTGATGATTTTGGCTGGGGACCGGACTCGGATCTACTAGAATCAGGTGATGTTATTCCAATTGGCAAAGTTAATGTTTTTGTGGGCATGATTACAACTAGATTGCTAGTGATGGAGATTATGAATCTGTGTCAGGAGCCGCCACAATTGTTCAATCTGATGGAGAGGAATCAGTTGGCACAGCTGAAGTTGATGGGGTCCTGAACACGCTGGAGGAACGGCTGGATGACCCGGCAGGAATCCCGGGCGACGCGGTGGAACGAGCCGGGTCGGAATCAATCTTGCCCCTGTTCGAAGGCCGGTTTGGGTATGATGTAGAAGAAGAGGATGATGAGGAACAAGAGTCAAGTCCAAGCCCGGTACGTAGGGTAGCGGTGTACACCGCGCCTTCGTCCAGCATGCAACCGTCACCATCAGCTGTTGTTCCACCGGCCTTCACCCCGGGTCAACAGCAGCTGCCCCCAATTCTGGAGTTGGCAGAACAGAGGTTGATGGAGAGCCGGCTTCGGTCTCAGAGGAAAGCGAGGGTACGGCAAGATACAGAAACAGTTTTGGGTTCCTGCATAACCGGGCCCAAGGAGAGGAAAGAAGTAACATAGCAGCTGCCCCGGCCTTGTTTAACAATGGCCTGGTCTTAGATCCATCAGCACTTACAAGGTTGGTTACTCCAGAAAACGCAGCAGTTAGAGCAATGGAATTGGATACAGCACGCCGAGCGTTGGAGCAGATGCGCAGGGACGCCGAGGCAGAGAGGCAAGAAATAGAAGCGAGAAAGAAGCAAATAGAAGAAGAGGAAAATCGTCTCAACGAGGCAACCCGGGCACACCGGAGGAGGCATCAAAGCCGGCTGGGCCTTGGGGAAAATATAGCAAACCCAGTGCCTGTGGCAGCATTGTTCAGAACTCCAGAAGATCAGCCTATTGGCGCAACTCAGGTGGCACCAGTGGCTAGGGCAAGTACAGAGCAGAATAGAGGAACAGCAAGAATTGATGTAGCAGCAACAGCAGCGCCGGGTTTGCCCGCTGGAGGAGCCAGGGGAAATCCGGGTCTGCCGCCTAGAACACCGAGGTTTCACACGCCGGTGGGTCACTATTCAAATCCAGCGGATAACGTGTATGCAGCAACTCTGGCACTTGATCGTATTCCATTAGGAGATACACCAGCAGAGATTGAAGCCCGGCGTGCCATAGATATGTTACGTACTGCAGTAGTTCAGCAGACGCAGTATTCAAGAGAGAAAAGTGCGTTGCATTCTACAACGTATCGTAGTAGGAGCCGCAATGGAGGAAACCCGCCGTTGGCCGGGCCTGCAGCAGCACAGCAGCCAAACCCGCCCCAGCAGAATCAGAATCAAAAAATCAGCAGCATCAACCCGCCCCAGCAATTTCTATAGCACAGCAGATAGTTAATAGATCACGTGCAGGGAGAAGTGCAGGTAATGCAAACCCGGTAGTACCTGCAGCAGGAGTACCTCAAGGAGGACCGGGCCCTGCGCCAGCCGCGTCTGCAAGCTCGCCCGGTAATGTCAATGTTTCAGCAAGTTCTTCTAGTTTAGCCGGGCCAAAATGTCTTTCAGATTCCATCAGAGCAGAACCTTTCCCTGAGAAGTTCAAGGAGCCAAGCAAGATATCCAACTATGAACCTAGCATGGACCCAGCCAGTTGGTTGAGCAGTTATGAGATGGCAATGTGTATACGCAATGCCACAGAGAATGTTTGCGCCAAGTACATGTATTTGATGATGAGTGATGGAGCAGCAAAGTTGTGGTTTAAAAATCTACCAGAGAAGTCCATTAATTCCTGGGATGAGTTGAAGGCAGTTTTCACCAAGCATTTTCAAGGTACGTGCAAGCGTTTGTTTTCCATCGAGGATCTTGATCGTTGTATACAGAAAAAAGGCGAGTCAGCACGTCATTGGATGGGCCGGGTCACGGAAATCTTGCATTCCTCGTCTGGTATCGAGCCAAAGGACGCAATTTCATCAATGGAGAAAACTTGTAAGTATGCACCACTTGTCCAGAAGCTGGGTCGCATGAAGGAAGGGCACCGGGTTAAACCGGTCACCATGGCAGAGTTGATGGATGCTTGCAACAGGCATGCAGCCACAGACAAGACTCAGGATGAGCCTGAGGAGGAGAAGGGGAAAGGCACGGCAAATAATGGTGGAAGGAACAATAATGGCTCGGGTAACAACAATAACAGTAACCAGAATCAGCATAAGCGAGGTCACAATGATGGTAGTTCAGAGTTAGTGGCAAATACCAATGCCGGGTTTCAGAGGCAAAGGATGGATGGGAATTATCAGGAAAACAGAGGATATCAGGAAAACAGGGGTTCTCAAGGCAACAATTGGAATTACAACAGTGGAAATAATTACCAAGGATCGCGTCCAATGAGTAATGAGGAGGCCTTCAGGATGCCGTGTCCTCGTCATAGCAAGAACGGCAGAGCCGCCAATCATTCTTTGGCTCAGTGTGTGGATCTGAACAGGTGGAAAAACAATGAGGTGCAGAGAGCTTTGCAAGGAGCAAATAGAAGTGGAGGACCCGGCACGGGTGGTAACCCGGCCTCGGGACCTTTGACTGGAGCAAATGCGGTACCTACGGGAAATCCGGGTCAGAACCAAAATCAGAACACAAGTAACCAAGGTGGATTTTCACAGCAGCCAAGGCAACTTGGTCAGTATCATATATACACAAGTGGCACAACCAAGAGAGAGAGGAAAATAGTCAAGAGGGCAGTTAACACAGTGGCTGCAGGAGTTCCGAGATATTTGAGGTGGTCAGAGCATGCAGTTACTTGGAGTAGGGCGGATCATCCAGAGGTGGTGGAGCACCCGGGTCTTCTTGCGTTGGTTGTGGCTCCCCAAGTTCATGGTTTTGAGTTAAAGAAAGTGCTGATGGACGGTGGCAGTAGCATCAATATTTTGTACTGGGACACGTTTGTGCGCATGGGTTTGAAGGAGTCACAGTTGCAGAGAACGTCAACAATTTTTCATGGTATAGTTCCGGGAAAATCAGCCACACCAGAGGGTAAAATTTCATTGGAGGTAGCTTTTGGTGAGTCTATCCATAACTTCAGATCAGAGTGGCTCACGTTTGAGGTGGTAAAGTTTCCAAGTCCATATCATGCATTGTTGGGAAGGCCGGCCTATGCCAAGTTCATGGCAAGGCCGTGTTACGTGTATCTCCAGTTGAAAATACCGGGTCCTCATGGGATCATTACAGTGCATGGTAACAGAGATATTGCGGCAGAGTGTGATGAGGGGGATGCAGCCTTAGCAGAGCATGCTTGTGCTAAGGAGGAATTGAAAGCTTACAGAGCAAATCTTGACCCGCAGGATAACACAGCACTTAAAAGGCCAACAACAGAGGATGATAGGGCAAAGTTCAAAGCTGCCAGAGATACAAAGATGGTGGATTTTGTGCCTGGAGATTCTTCCAAGCAGTTCGCCATTGGGACCAACTTGACTGATAAATAGGAAAGCGCGCTCATCGAGTTCATCCGTGAGAATAGGGATGTTTTTGCATGGACACCTAGTGACATGCCAGGCATTCCAACTGAACTCGCTGAGCACAGCTTACATGTTGATCCTAAGGCAAAGCCGGTAAAACAGGGTATGAGGAAAATGAATGCAGAAAGAAGGAAAGCAATTGGAGAGGAGATAGCCCGGCTTTTGGAGGCCGGCTTTATCATGGAAGTGTTTCATCCAGAGTGGTTAGCTAACCCGGTTTTGGTTCTGAAAAAGAACAACGAGTGGAGGATGTGTATTGATTTCACAAGTTTGAACAGGTTTTGTCCCAAAGATCCGTTTCAGTTACCGCGTATTGATCAAATCGTGGATGCAGTAGCAGGTAGCGAGCTTTTGTGTTTCTTGGATGCTTATTCAGGGTATCATCAGATCAAGTTGAACAAAAATGATTGGGAAAAGACGTCATTTATCACTCCCTTTGGTGCTTTTTGTTACAAGACCATGACTTTTGGGTTAAAGAATGCAGGGGCAACTTATCAGAGGTGTATTCAGAATTGTTTTCATGATCAGATTGGACGTAATGTGCATGCTTACGTTGATGACGTGGTAATAAAGTCAGAGAAAGCCGAGTCATTTATTCGTGATCTTACAGAGACATTCAAAAATCTGAGGGAGTACCAGATGAAGCTTAATCCTACAAAGTGTGTGTTTGGAGTCCCAGCGGGAAAGTTACTTGGTTTCATTGTGTCAGAGCGGGGAATTGAGGCAAACCCGGAAAAAATTAGAGCCATTCAAAGCTTGAAAAAGCCAGAGGAACTGAGCGATGTTCAGAAGTTGACGGGTTGTGTGGCAGCGTTAAGCCGGTTTATTTCCCGGCTCGGAGAGAAAGCAATTCCTTTGTACAAGTTATTGAAGAAAACAGATAATTTCGTGTGGAATCAAGAGGCAGATGAGGCATTTGAGGCTTTGAAGAAACAGCTGTCAGAAGCGCCAGTTCTGGCAGCGCCGGGTCCCAAGGAACCCATGCTATTATATGTCGCTGCCGGGCCTCAGGCTGTGAGTGCCGTGGTGGTGGTCGAGAGAAAAGAGGAAGGAAAAGAGAACCCGGTGCAAAGGCCGGTCTATTATGTTAGTGAGGTGTTATCAGAAACCAAGCAAAGGTACCCGCATTGGCAGAAGTTAGTGTATGGTGTTTTCATGGCCAGTAGAAAGTTGAAACCATATTTTCAGGAGCATCCAATTACGGTGGTTAGTTCTATACCCTTGGCAGATATTATTAGAAATTCAGAAGCTACTGGGAGAGTTGCCAAGTGGGCCATAGAGATGGGGGATTATCACATTGAGTATGTGCCTCGCACAGCTATTAAATCTCAAGCATTGGTGGATTTTCTTAATGATTGGACGCAGTTGAATGCGCCACCTCTCACCCCGAGTCTCAAATCGTGGGTTATGCATTTCGACGGGTCTAAACAAGAGCAAGGATCAGGAGCTGGAGTTGTGCTAACTTCTCCCAAAGGTGATAAGTTGAGTTATGTTTTGCAAATTCACTTTGATTGTTCCAATAATGTGGCAGAATATGAGGCTTTGTTGCATGGTTTGCGTATGGCAAAAGAGATGAATGTCAAGCGTATCAAGTGCTATGGGGATTCAGATCTTGTGGCGCAGCAAGTGTCGGAACTTGGGACAGAAAAGATGCAACGATGGCGGCTTACAGGCGAGAGGTGGACAGAGTAGCCGGGTTCTTCTCAGGCTTTCAGGTGGATCATATTGACCGCAGAAAAAACGATGCTGCAGATGCTTTGTCGAGACTCGGTTCTCGCAGAGAGCCGGTTCCACCAAATGTTTTCTTGGACGAGCTATGGACGCCATCAGTCAAGCTTCAGGATGCAGAGGAGCTGGCGGGTCAGGAGGACCCGGATTCACAGTTGGTAGCAGCAACACATGAGATCCCAGAGTGGACAGAACCTTACTTGGCGTATCTTTTGCGTGGTGAGTTGCCACAACAGGAAGTTATAGCCCGGCAGATCGTGCGCCGGTGCAAGGCCTACGTGGTTATTGATGGCGAGTTGTACAAGAGAAGTGTCTCAGGCGTGTTTCAGAGGTGTGTCTCTGGAAAGGAGGGCCGGCAAATTTTGAAGGAAATTCATGAAGGGGATTGTGGTCATCACGCTTCAACAAGGTCATTGGTAGCAAAAGCTTTTAGACATGGTTTCTTTTGGCTCACAGCCCAGGCAGATGCAGAGCGCTTGGTGAATAGATGTGATGGGTGTCAGAGATATGCCAGACAGATTCATGTGCCGGCTCAGGAACTGCGCACCATACCTTTGACTTGGCCTTTCGCAGTTTGGGGGCTTGACATGGTGGGTCCTTTCAGCATGTCTCCTTGCAAGAAAACCCACCTCTTGGTTGCTATTGATAAGTTTACAAAGTGGGTTGAAGTTATGCCTGTTACAAACTGTGAGGCGGCTACAGTGGTCAAGTTTATGAAGCAGATCATACATAGGTTTGGATATCCTCATAGTATTATCACAGACAATGGTACTAATATGTCACTTGGAGAGATGGCAAAGTTTTGTGGAAATAATGGTATACGTTTGGATGTGGCCTCAGTTGCTCATCCTCAGGCCAATGGACAGGTTGAACGAGCAAATCAGGAGCTGCTTAGAGGTTTAAAACCACGTCTCCGGGTCCCGTGTCTCAGAGCCGCCGGAGCGTGGGTTGAGGAGTTGCCATCAGTTGTTTGGGGAATTAACACAACACCCAACAGATCTACAAAGATGACCCCTTTCTTTATGGTGTACGGGGCAGAAGCAGTTTTGCCAAGTGATATTATTCATGACTCGCCTCGCGTGGCGGCTTACGTTGAGAAGAAAATGAGAAGACCCGGCAGGATTCTGTTGACCTGCTGGAGGAGAATAGAGAGCAAGCATTGGAAAGATCAGCAATTTATCAGCAAGATTTGAGGCGGTATCATAGTCGCCGGGTTAAAACTCGTACTTTCCAGGAGGGTGATCTGGTATTACGATGGGTGCAGTCCAAGGAAGGGATGCACAATTATCACCTCCTTGGGAGGGGCCCTTCATCGTAAGCAAGAAATTGGACAATGGTTCATACTACTTAGTGGACGCAAGAGAAAAGTCAGAGACAGTCAATGATACCACACGCTCCACCTTTTCCATGGAAGAGCGTGAGAGGCCGTGGAACATTGCGCAGCTGCGCCCATATTATACTTAGCAAGAGAAAGATGTAAAAGTTGTAACACACGATGTAACAGGCAGCAGGTTTCAGACGCGCTCTTTTCCTTACCAGGGTACCTAAGGGGACTGGAAGGTTTTTAATGAGGCGGCTTGCTGACCTAACCTTTTCTATCAATAAAGTAAAGGTTGAACAGAAATTTTCTTTGTCTCAGTTTACTTTTCAGTTTTTAAGCCGGTTATTTTTTATTTGCATCATAATAGTTCTTTTGATCAGCTTGGTCCTGGGGGCTTGTTATTGAAAAGTGCCAAGTTATTTCCCCGGGACCCGGCCCCAGTGGTTATCCGGGTTTCAAATATTGTAACCCGGCAGAGCAGTCACAGTTTGTTCTCTTGAGTAATATGTGTGTTGATTTTATATCTTGAGGACGCCCAAAGAGTGCGTCCCGCCAGTATTTTGGATCAATGGGGTACTGTGGCATAAGCCCTTTACTTTATAAACATTGATCCAGGTCTTGGGGGCTCTTACTGCAAAAGTCTGTAGCTGCAATCCCAAGACCCGGCTTTTATGCCACTAGTATTCTTGGTTATCTTGCTGTGCAGCTGATGTGACTCGCGACTTTATGGCCTGATTGCACACCTGGAAATTCAATCAACCATGAAGCCCATTGGGACTTGGTTCGACCCTGTTTTTCTCAGAGAAGTTGCGCCAGGGTATCCATGCGAAAGCCGGCTCACAGTTAAAGACACCAAAAGGGTCATCGAAACCACAGAAGAACAAGTATTTTGACAGGTAAAGACACAATACGATTACTGCAAAGTTTTACAGCGCATGAGCGCACATCACAGGCATAGTATCAAAATACGGCTAAGTTATTACAATACTGTGCCCCAAGGGCCAAATAAGACAAGTTTTTATGCAGACGCAGCTGCTGGGCAAATGTTTAAGAGCCGGCCTCAGGCGCCGGGTTAGTAGAAGGAGTGGTGGCTGGAGTATCATCTTTGGCGCTGGCCGAGTCCTCTTTTGCCGGCTCTGTTTCTGCTTCCCGGGTCTTGGGGGCTTCATTTGTGCGCCAGGTGACAAGTTGAAGAGATTGGAAATATCCTTCTTCATCGTCTTCTACGGCCGCACGTGAAGGAGGAGGCACAGTTGGAGTTGTTGAGCTTGGGGCTGCAGAGGAGCTGGAAACATTTTGCTCTGTCGCAAGGAAATCCTTATAACTTTGCAGGAGGTTGATGCGCTGAGGTTCATCCTCCACAATCTCTTTATTAGCTTCATTATAGCCATATTGGATGCTGTTGAGCTTCAGAGCGTTGGCAATTTGGGTGGCTGCGACCCGGGTCTGCTTCACAACCCGGCCGTAGGCCTTCCTGTCGAAGGCAGTTCCATCTGCATTGTACTCTGGAAACCCTGAAGCAAGTTTAGCCGGGTCAAGACTGGGATAGTAGGCCTTAGCTAAGGCTAGGCTGCGCATTGCGCCGGCTCTGCAAGCAGATTTCTTCAATAACTGAATCCAGCCTGGCATTGTGGATAAGTGACCCAGCACTTCAGTATAAGTGCTGGGCGGGTTCTCCCAGTTCCTGGCGGCCTTGATCACCTCACAGCTTCCAAAGTATAACTGGCGAACCAGTGTATACATGCATTTTATCTTCTCAGTTGCGGTTTTGCGGACGTTTCCGTCACGTGAACCTGTATTCAAGAAATAGAAGTTGGAGTTAGTTCACATTCCGGGTCTGGTTAGACAAATATTACAAGGTTTCAAAGTTTTGTGCTTACCAACAAGTGAAGTAACCATGGAGGTGATCATCTTTTTTAGGCAGGCAAGCTCATTGGTGGCTGAGTCCAACTTCTGTTGGAGGTTGGTCAGCTGCTCTTGAAAGTTATCCTCATGCTCTTGCATGTTCCGCGTCAAGTCAGAATTTTCTTGCGTCAAGGCAGTTATTTTTTCTTCAAGGGCCTGAATTTTGTTCGTATCTTCAGTCCGGGTCTCAGTTTCAGCTTTCAAGGCTCCTTGGAGCCGGGCCACTTCTTCGTTGGCTTTGTTAACATGCTCCTGTTACACAAAAAAGAGAGCAGTTCAGAGTTTTTTCTAAAGTTTCAAGTTTATAAGTGAAAAGTGCAGTCCCAGGTTGCTGCGGGCAGCTAACCCGGCACTTGGGGGCTACAGTCTTTAAAAGTTGTTTTTCGCAGTTTGATTGTGACGAAGGAAAAGTGATTTCAAGACCCGGCTTGTTGTAAACATACAACCCGGGCCTTGGGGGCTACAGGTTGAAGTTTTTTGGTAAGCTATTATTTTTTCAAGCACCAAGTCCATCAACAAGTGATAGTCTTGGAGCTTGGGGGCTAGTAAGGTTATAGTTATGCAAAAGATAAAAGGTCAAGCAAAGATAAAAGAGTACCTGGTATCGTTTTTGAAGTAGAGAAACAAGTTCAGTTTCCAAATTCTTGTGATGAGCAAGGCGAGAGAAATACTCCTCGCATAGTGCAGGTGTGGACATGGAATCCAAGGTCGCCAAATCTAAAGAAGAAACCGGGTCCTTGCCCTTGGCAGAGGGATCTACTTTGACTTCAGGAGCAACAATCTTTGCAAGAACTTGAGAGACACCAGGAGCTGGGCCTTGATGAGACCCGGTGATTAGAACTTCTGGTTCAACTTCTTTTGTACCAGAGCCATGCCCGGGTGAGGGAGTGTTCTTTGTTGGCTCTGGAGCAGGTGCAGGGGGACTTGGTGGTGATGCTACCACATTTTCGGCGCCAGATTCTTCCTTCTGGACCGGCTCCTCAATTTGTACCTCCATTACAGAGGGTTCAGCAGTTGTGTGTTGAGGAGAGGCAGCGGGAGAAGATTCTGGGTCTTCTTCTTCTTCCACAATTGCCTTAGCGCTGAAACAAAAGAAAAGCAGTTAGTCATAGTAAAGATTGCAAAGTACTGAAAAAAGGAAGAGATAGTGAAGCATTTCTAACCCGGCATTGATGTGGAAATCCTCGGGCGTGCTAACCGCGTCCGAGGAAGAAGTATCTGATAAACCAGAGCGTTTAGGGACCCGGATTTTTCCAGCTAAAGGATACTTTGAGCTGGGCGTCTTCTGGATGGATTTGGCCCAGCTTGATAAAGATTGTTGAGGGATACCTGAGCTCAAGGATACGTGGGCTGAAGAAGACCGGGTCCGCGGTCTCTTGTTTGCCTTGGCCTCCTTCTCAAGCTCCTTCTCCTGTGTTGGTACTTGAGTTTGAGATGAGTTCGTTGTACAAGTTGAAAAACGAGAAATTGGCACCTTTGCAATGGCGGCTCGGGTCCGTTTTTGTGGAGTGGGTGCAGCAGTTTCAGGACCCGGCAATACGTCCGGAGCCGGGTCATTGGGGCCTGGAATGAGAAGAGCCGGGTTATCAGTAGAAGTGTCCTTTTTGGGGACTTCGGTGTTAATCAGCTCGAGGAAGAGCCGGCCTATGGAGTCTGGCTCACCTTCTTCTTCTTCTTCCTCTTGATCGTCACTTTCTGTGTCCTCTTCAGTAGAGGATGTAGGGGTGAAATCTGCGCTCCACCATTTGGAGTCCTGGAAAAAGAAATATCAGTAACAGTTTGCAAGAAGTACCGGGTTATAGTTTACAGAAACAATTAAGGGCAAGTTTTTTACCGTAGGAGGCTTGTTTTTGGCACTATATGGGGCGAGCCCGTCCATAGCAATATCGGTCTTCTTTTCGCCAAGGAGCCTCTTGGCGTTCTTCACGATTTGGTCATCCAGCAGAGTGATCTCTGAATAACGCATGTCGTCAGTGGTCTCTTCCGTATATTCATGGAAGAGCCGGTTTCTGATGCTGAGGGGCTGGATGAACCAGCCGATCCAGCATTTGACCAGGTCAGTCCCCCTGAGTCCATGTGCGAGCAGGGCTTTGGCCCGGCGGAGCGTGGGCTCGAGTTTGACCCGGTCTGCGTCTGGGGCATAGCTGTTCATCTTTGCTTCGTAGGTCATGCCAGAGTTCAGAAAAGCCGGGTAACGAGCATCATCTGACTCGGGTGAAGTGTCTTTGAAATAGAAATAAGTGTTTTGCCATCCCTTTGGATGGCTGGCGAGAGCAAGAGCCGGGAAATCACATACCCGCCGGCGCTGGATCGCCACTCCACCGTAAGGGCCAAGGTTGTCTTTGCGGGATGGGTTGCAGTAGAAAAATTCTAGGAAAAGTTCAATGCTGGGGGCAATTTGCAAGTAATCCTCGCAGAAAACTACAAAGTTGCTTATGTTGAGAATGGAGTTGGGGCCTATGTCTTGTGGCCTAAGACCGTAGTATTTTAAGACCCGGCGAAAAAACAGGGAACCCGGTGGGCGGAAACCACGCAGGACATGATCTAAGAAGGCTACCACTTCACCTTCCTTGGGGTTTGGGCGGATCTCTTCCCCAGGGGCGCGCCACTGGATCTCCTCCTGAGGTGGGAGTTCACCCCGGTTCACGAAAGACTGAAGCGTGGTCTTGGTTGCGCTGGACCGTGTCCAGTTCACAGGAGCGGTTGCGGGCGCACCGCTAGATCCGCCCTTTGCGGAGCTGGGAGGTTTCTTTGCAAGAGATTTTGCAGCTTTGGGCCCTCCTGCCATCTTCTTCTCCTTCACCATGGCTGGAGATCAACGAGGTGCCTAAGCGGCAACAATGGCGAAGAATGATGAACATGATAAGAACCCTAGCTCAGATGCAAATGTGGGTAGAGGAGTGCAGATTGAATCTAGACAAAATGAGGAGCGGAATCGGATGCGCAGCACAAGTAAAAACAAAGATTGGAGTTACCTTGGAGATTAGTTGAAGTTGGAGAGCTCGATTCGAGATCGGATCCGCGGCTGCTACAGTGCTTGCGCGAAGTTGGAGATGAGTTTGAGAGTGGGGAAAATGACTGCGCGAGGTCGTGGTCAGATATTTATAACCGCGGTGAAAACCCTAGGGGTAACATGGTAAAAATGAGTGGATAAGATAAGTATCTTCTCCGGGAAGTCAGCGACAATTAGACAGGACAAAAAGAATATTCCTTGACTCATTTATGGTGTAGAATGAGAAAGCCGGGTCATAAGATAACCCGCCAAGAAGAGCTGGCTTAACAAGACAGAGGGAAATGAAACTTGATATCTTGTACATATTTATTATCTTTGTATTTCAGGTGATTAACCAGGCAAGCCAGAACACCAGCATTGGTCAAGAAACAAACAACGCAAGATAGAAGCAAAGCGTGGCAATCTGGTTACCTGGTTAACCTGGGGGCTACTGATGGGGGGATAATAACCCGGTAGGCCCATGAAGAGGAAAACATGACCCGCCAGGCAGGAGGCCCGGCGAGGCCAGTTAACCCTCAGCATAGGCCGGGTTATGGTGCTGGGCCGGTATCTTGGCGATGACCCGGCTATTCATGAAGAGTATTCCAGAAGGTCCAGAGGCGGTTCAAGAGGCGGTTCTATACTTGGAATACACGAAGGATAAAGGAGTAGTAGTAGGACTCAGAGTTCGGGTAGAACCCGGCTTATCATGTACGCGACCAGGAGGCCCGGTATCTATATAAACCGGCTCCAGGCCCTTAGACAAGGAGGACCTTTTCGTAACCCCAAGCTTTAGGCGAGAGACATACAATCCTTGTAACCTAGATCGAGATCCGGCTCTGTTGTAGTAGCCGGGTTATCGAGACAGAGATCGAGATTAATAATAAGATAGCAGGAAGTAGGTCTTTATCTCCAATGGAGAGGCCGAACCTGGGTAAACCTTTGTCCCCTGCCGTGCTAAACAAACATCCAGACACCAGAGTCGCCTTGCCCAAAAGTTTAAGCTACCCTCAAGTAGCATCTGCCGTGTTTTCTACCCCACGACAGGGCGTGTCATGCGGCCCGTCACGTCGCCGGTGCCATCGGACGGCCGACCGGCCGCGGGCGACAGCAGAGAGGCTGGCCGCTGGCACTGTTGCGGCATGCCGTGTGATTGGCGATCGCCGCTGCGAGCTGAGCTGCGCAGGAGCGGCATGCGGCAAGCATCTCTCGTCTCGCCCGCGGTGGCTTGTGGGCTGTCCCATCGCAGCTGCTTTAATTGGGAAGAAGATCTTTCGGCCGCGATTCGTTCCTCGTTCCATCCATCCGTCGGGTCGGAGCCAACTTGTCCATGCCATTGCCTGTGTTGTACTGTGCATGTCGACCCCGTGAGGAAAATCCACCGGCGATGCTCGCGACGTGCTCATGTTAGGGAGAAAATTACACAAAACTACCACAATTTGGACAAGATTAATGCGTCAGTACCGATTGTACTAATTGTTTCAAACACGTACCAACACTGGGGTAAAACAAACAGATGGCGCTGATCGCTCGTGTTAGCCGTTCTGACGAGGCGGGGCCACTGTCAGAGCCGACGTGGCGCAGACGGCCGTTAGCGGTCGCCGTTTGGACCGCGCCTGTGTCTGGTCAAGACCAGCCCGGTCGCACGGCTCGGTCGTAACCAGCCAGTCAGTCGAGCAGCTCCACTCTCCTCTTCTCGCACGATGGACGACGCGGCGAATCCGGGCGGCGGCGGCGGCACTGGCAGCGGCGGTGAGGCTGGCGCCGTCGGAGGCGGCGCAAACACTGGAGCTGAGAGCGTGGTCGACGGCCTGGATGAGCTTTGGGCAGAGCGGCGTCCGTCGGCGGCGGCGGCGGCGTCCAGGCTAGCTGAGATATGGCTCGCGAATCCGGCGACGAGCCATGAGTGGACGTACGGGCTCGGCGGGGTGGAGTAAGTTCAGCTATGTCTCTCTCTGTCTCGATTTCTATACAGTAGTGTAGCTAATTTGGGATTTAGGGTTAGGGTTCACTGAAATTGGGGATTTAGGGTTAGGGTTCACTGAAATTGGGGATTTTCTTAATTCTTGTTATTTCTACTGCTTTGTAATTTGGATCCTAAGGTCTGGGATGTCAGAATTCATTTCGATGGAGTAGATAATGTTGAGAGGACACTTGCCCGAGATGATATAACCTATATGCATATTCTTGCACTGATTGAGACACAAGGGTATGGTATTAGGGATTCAGTTTACTGCAGAAAGGGGGAGGAAATGGAACTGGTCGATAACAATGGGAACATATATGAATTGCTAGATTTCTTTGAATCAACCAAAGTGTTGTACTTGACTGTCAAGAGGGGCAGAGCTGGTGTACCTGTTTGTAACAAAATTAACAAACCTGCACGAGCACCAGCAGCTGCAGCTAAATCCATTGTTAGTTATGCAGAACCTGTTGTGTTAGATTTGGGTCCTTCTCCTGTGTATGTTGTTGACGATGAAGGTTCTGTTATTGCAGGTCAATGTGGCAGTCAGAGTAATCCTTATGTATCGACTCAAAGAAGTGTGAATGTGGTGGGTGAGAAGGGCAAGTCAGTTGTGGTAGAAGATGTGAGCTCAGGTGATGAAGAAGATGATGGTTTTCGATGGGAGAGGCAGAGTTTGCTGCAATGCAACAATTCAGGTCAAAGGAAGAAGAAGAAGAAATAGCTGAGAGGTTAGAGGAGATGAGGAGGGTGAGAGAAGATCCAATGTTGCATTGTGAAGGTGACACTGACATCGAAGATTTGTTTGTAGCAGAAGATGATCCAGTGTTTGAACCACCACCCCCTGAACTTGTGAAAATATCGAAGAAGAAGCTGCCTGTTAGGAAAGGGCCCACAGTGAGGTCTCATTCTAGTGTGCCAGTTCAATCAGTTGTTGACTACATACCCTCATCAGATGATGATGGATCCACTGGTTTTCTGTCTGACAGCGATGATGATATGTTTGAACCAATTTCAATGGTGCCACCGAAGGAGGGAAGAAAGAGCAGAGGAAAGAAACAGGAACCTAGGAAATGGTATGATGAGAGGAGGATGCATGCACACGAGCAACTTTGCATGAGGATGTGCTTCAGAAATGTGCAACAATTCAGAGAGGCAATCATCAATTTGCACATTGCACAGAGCAGGAACTACATTTATCACAGGAACTCTAATGTGAGAGTTATTGTGATGTGCATCAAGGAGGACTGCCCTTTCTACATTGTGGCATCTGAGATCAGGGGGAGAAGACATTTTGCATAAGGAAGATGTACCTGCAGCATTACTGTAACACCACAACTAAATCAACTAGGGTCAGTGCCAAATGGTTGGCTGAAAACTATAAAGGTATGTTCATATCTGATCCTCACACAAACATTCAGTCCCTCATAGACCTTGCTAGGAAACAACATGGTATTAAGGTGCCCAAGATGATGGCCTACAGGGCAAAGAATTTGGCTCTTGATGCTGTGTTAGGTGATCACAGGAAGCAGTACTTTAGACTTGGAGATTTTGTCAGGCAGTGATTGATACTAATCCTGGCAGTAGAGTAATTGTGACCACAGTGACAGCAGTTCCTACTCAACAGAACCCTCACCCTGGCCCCACTTTCCATGGGTTATTTTTTTGTATCAATGGACCAAGAGAGGGTTTTCTCAAAGGATGCAGGCCATTCATAGGTGAGAAGGATGATTTACTTTATTTCATTCCTGTGTTTACTTTATTTTTTTGTGTGCAACTGAAAATGCATTACTAACTTGGCATTCATTTTGCAGGCTTGGATGGATGCTTTATCAAGCTTACCAGTGGTGCTCAAATTCTAGCTGCAACAGGCAGAGATGGAAATAACAACATGTACCCAATTGCCTTTGCAATTGTCCCAGTAGAGGACACAGCCAACTGGGCCTGGTTTCTGACTCAACTGAAGTATGCTTTGGGTGGAACCGAAGGGCAGTTTGGGAAGTACCCAATAATGTCAGACAGGCAGAAGGTATATTGTTGAAGCATCTAGTTCTGAACTTGATATTTAGTCTAGTTCTCAACTTGATAGTTGTCGTCGACGACAACTATCAAGACCATCTAGTTCTATACACATAGTTGTCGTCGTCGAAATTCGTCGACGACAACTATCAACTACAATAATGCCTTTGTTATTTGAAATGAACCACTTGTTTCACAATAATGTACACAGGGGCTCATCAAAGCTGTCAGCCAAGTATTTCCTCAAAGCCTGTCAGATTCTGCTTACGGCATATTTATGCAAATTTCCAAACAGCTAGGTTCAGAGGGGAAGATCTGAAGAAACTGATGGATGCTGCTGATGCATGTAAAATGCATACATGAACTTTACATTGTATTACTTATATTTCAATCATATTTGCACCATATAAGGGTTATATCATTGTTTTATATTGATTTTGGAAATATTTCATAGTTTCCCTATTTTTCTGGAATTAACCCTGCACAGGCAGAAAACCCTATTTTCTACATTTTGATGTTTCAGGGACCTAAACGACGTCCAAATGACCTGGAAATTTACGAGCATCAGTTTTTGGAAGGAACGAAGCGTGGGAGCGAAGGAAGCGAACAAACGGAGGCACGAGGGCCAAGATAGGGTGGCCCACGCGGCCAGATTCCTTGGCCGCGTGGGACCCACCATCTTGGGCCTCGAGGCTCCGCTGCCGTCGATCTTTTTTCCCGAGCCTCCGTCTTGACCTAAAAACGACTATAAAAATAGTCCCCGACGCCCTTCGGAGGAGGCGGCGGAGAAACACAAAACCACGAAACAGAGAGTCAGAAGGCTGCCGTCGGAGAAGATCGGAGGGGGGGAAACGCCACCGGAATCACCTCCGGAGGGCTCCACCCCCCTCCGGCGTGTTCATCATCAACATCTACAGCAAGATCATCTCCATCTCTCCACTATAAACTCTTGGCAAACATGATATATGATGCAATATACTATTCCCTTGATCTATTGTGTCTCCCCATCTATGTTTGAGAAGTGATTTGTTCATGACAATAGTGAAATAGTTCGTTGATTGGTTGCATACAAGTTTTGTAATCTTTTATGATTGTCTTTATGTACAATATATGAGTGCACACATATGTTGGGGAATGCATGTAAGGTGATCACCGGTAATGTAATGGAGTGAGGGAGACTTGGGAGGACATGTAAACCTGAGACCGAGTCATGAAGTTACTTTATTGGGGGATATATATAGGGGACCTTAGAACTTAAGGCTATGGTGGGACTTTTATGTCTTAATAATTCTTGTGTGCTCATTTACTTGGCCATAAGATCCATCATAAGGGGTTTTAGTTCATTTACTTGGCTACACCTATTTATGGCTCCTTCCTAGAAGAAACAATTAAGACTGAAACATGTGCTTCACTAATTGTGACAACCACACGAATGAAATAACAATTGCTAGAACATTTGCTCCCTTGAGATATTTGCTACTTGCTACTTTGAGAAACTTGCTCTAAGAAACTTGCGTTTGAAACTTGATTGAGAAACTTGTTACTAGATAAACCCATTCCACATCACTTGATTTCATTAGTTAGTTCCTTTCATATTTAAACTTATTGCTTTGCACAAACGGCCATATAATAGGGTTATAGGGCTTTAGAGAATAGATAGTTTACCTTCAGCTCCTCGTGGGTTCGACACTCAAATACTTATCGAATTGTGCTACAGTGATTCCTTGCTCTTGGGGATTATCAACTATTTTTCTGGCGTCGTTGCCGGGGAGCGTTGTGCTAAGATTTTATTCTTGTTTGCATTGCATACTAACATATAAATCTAAAACATTATTATAAAATGGAAAATAACCAAACAATTATAGAACTGTATAATATCTATCTTGAGTTAGGACATGAAGTGTTTGAGGAGAAAATTAAATTTTAAGTGCATAACAATCATGTTTGTGGTAGTACTAATTCGTTGAACACCTTTATTGCTAATGCTAAGGAAAACCTTAAGCTTGGGGAAGTTTGTTTTGATGAATATGATATTTTTAGTCCCCCAAGTTTGGAAGAGAAAATTTATTTTGATGATACTATGTCTCCCATTTATGATGATTACAATGATGTATATGATATTTTCAGTCCACCTACTATTGAGGATGAAAGGGATTTAATTGAGTTTGATGATCCATTATGCTCATTAGATGATAAGTTTTTATGTGGTGATTCTATTCAAAACTATGTGGTTATGTTTAACTTTAATGCTTGCAACTATTATGAGAGAGGAAGAGATAAGAATCCCCTTTATGTTTCTATGTTATTTAAAATGCAAGATATTGATTATTATATGCATTGGTTACCTCAAATTTGTTGTTATTTATTCATATATAAAATTTCAATGCATAGGAAGAGAGTTAGACTTAAAAGTAAATTGTTTAATATTCTGTGGTGTGTTCCTTATGCTTTAATTTCCTATTCGGTTTGAGCACACCTTTATATCTTTACAACATGTAAAATATCTTTACCTACTGTTTTGTGACAATTAGTTTAAGATTTTCATTTTATATAAAATTTGGGAAAGTAAATGAGAAGGATGAGTAATGGAGAAGTTGGGGTCGACCTTGAACATGTGTTGTTCATGCTAATGGAACCGTTGCAAAGTCTCTATCATTAAAAAATTTCCCAAAGCTAAAACCAAATAAAAAGAGTGTTTATGTTGTATATATTTGCTTCTCCTTTTGCCTTTTTGCTAAATCAAAAACAACAAAAATATTTTCCTTCTTCTTTGATTGTTTCTCTTGATTCTTGCTTGGTTCTTTTTGTTTCTTTTTGATTTTTATCTTCAGCTTAAGTGAAAGTGCATGTGTTGCCCCATGCGTGGTTTTGGTAATTAATGACAATCCCTATGGACTAATGGTTGCATTAAGATATACTTGTAGATCTTGTCCATAGGAAAAGATTGGAGTTCATATGTTGGACTCTAGAAGATTACATGATGACCAAGGTTCCGTCCAAGGGTTTATATGAAGAATGGTCATGTGAAGAGTTGAACTTATTGCAAGCATGGCTTGGAAAAGAAGATTGAGTGAACTTCATGTTTATCGCCAAGCCATCATCTATATCAAGATAAGAAGATGAAGTGCAAGTGGATTCATGAAGACGGAGTATAGCAAGGCTCTCCCATAATGGTGTATGGGGGAGTATTTGGAGAAGTCTTCATCAAGCATGTGCTAGCAAGCACAATCAAGAAAGGTGTTCCAACTTGAGAGAGTCAAGATCGTCATCATCGAGCTCAAGTGGAATGCGCAAGGCAAAGGTATGATCTTGATAGGTTTTCTATTTTACCGGTCTCACGGTGTTAGTGGGAGACCGGGTTATAGGATAGACGGCGTACTATCAAGAGGGACTTTCAAGTGAGTAACTTGATCGCATCTTTGTGGAGAGCTCAAACCTTTGCATTTTTCGCATATCATCTTTCTTGGTTTTTATTTGGCTTTTATCCATGTGAGAATTTAGAGCTTGTGTTCATCTCCATACCAAGCTCTAGTTCATCAAAAACGGATTTCATTTGAATATCTTGTGGTGTTTTTTGATGTTGGAGGTTTTACCGGTTCGTCTCTTGTAGAGAGGTCAAACTCTCCTCTTGTGTTATTCTTCTCACATGATGGACTATGATGTGTATATGCTAATCTTTTAGAGCTTGTGAGTATCTTCGAAACAAGCCCAATATCATAGAAAACGGAGTCCGGATGAGAAACATATTGCGATTTTGGTTTGGAGATTTTATCGGTTGTTCTTTTATCGAGAGGTCTAACCTTTCCCCATTTGGTCTCCTCCTCACATGATGGACTATGATGTTTCTCTGCATAATCTTGTAAAGCTCTTCGTTTTGATTCCAACGAGCCCAAGATCATCGAAATCAGAGTCCGGATGCAAAAGTTCTTACCGTTTTGGTGTCGGTGGTTTTGCAGTTTTTCAAGGGGCGGTAGTACCGCCCGTGGTACCGGTTGTGCCTCCCGAAGCCGTTTTCCGCGGTACCAGAAGCGGTAGTACGCTGCCCGGGGCGGTAGTACCACTCCCTGGAGCCTGTTTTCAGCCTGTTTTAGTGTTCTAACTTCCCGGGGGGGCGGTAGTACCGCTGGGGCCAGCGGTAGTACCGCCCCGGCGCGTTTCTGCACATAACGGTTGGATCTTGGGTTGACCTATTTAAGGGGCCTTCTTCCCAAGGGTTCCCTAACCTCTTGAGCTTGTTTCCCCCCCCCCCCCTCTCTCCTCCATTGTTGACCTTTGGAAAAGCTTGCCTACCTCTCAATCCCTCCCTTGATTCTTGCACATCTTTGAGGGAAAGTGAGAGGAGATCTAGATCTATATTTCCACCAATCCATCTCTCCTCTAAGTGAGGGTAACCTAGTGGATCTAGATCTTGGAGTTCTTGGTGCATCTCCTCTTTGTTCTTCATCTCTTATTCCCCATAAGCATTTCTTACTTTGTTGGAATTTGAGAGTGAAGGATTTGAGCCTTGTGCTCTTGCCATTGCTTCGTTGCATCGGCTGTTCTCTCCACGATGATTCGTGGAAGTTGAAAGCTTGTGAACTTGTTACTCTTGAGTCTTTGGACCCTAGATGCCCGTGTGGTGGTTGAGACCTTGTGTGGTCACTTGTAGCTGTTCGGGAGCCCCCAATCCCTTGTGGGTTGTGCCCCGGATCGTTGTTGAAAGGCTCCGGATATCCGCCTCGAAGGATTCCGATAGTGGAAGGTGAACCAAACCTTTGTGGTGCGGTTCATCGGAGAAGAAGGTGAAACCTTTGTGGTTGTTGAACCATTGTGTTGGTTCACACCTCTCCAACGAGACGTACTCCCTTAACAAGGAGGAACTCGGGAATACATCCTCGTCTCCGCGTGTCTCGGTTATTTCTATACCCGAGCTTTTTTACTTATGCACTTTACATTGTGATAGCCTTCGTGCTTGAAGTATTCTATATTGCTATCAACTTGTTGCTTGTCTTGCTTAGCATAAGTTGTTGGTGCACATAGGTGAGCCTAGTTTATTTAGGTTGTTGGCTTGTTAATTTAAACACCTAGTTTTATTCCGCAATTATCAGGCCTAAATCGGAAAAGTTTTAAATCGCCTATTCAAATGCTTATGTTGTTGATTGTTTTGGGAGAAGTTGGTTAAAAAGCTCTCACGAATTTGATGCACACTTTACTTTTATTCTGCACTTAATAAACATGAACCATTGTGATTAAAATTATGAAGTTGTGTGCTTGACAAGAGTCTTGGTTGGGAGTTAGCCCATATGTGCTGTCACATGGCAAGCTTTCAACGTGCTCTTAATTATATTTAGTTGATATCATGCACTTTTGTCTATGGATGCCTAACATTGTGTGAAATAAAGGTGGAAACTTGGCAAGTTTAAGGAGCAAGTATAAATGGCTAGAGAGACGCCTGGGCCGCTAACATAAGCCATGCATCATTCATGGTGGAAGTTTACTTACATGCCATAGTGGACCTTCAGTGAAGCACTTCACAATAAAAATCTATACCCATAGTAAATAAAAGAATGCTGAGATTGTCCATTTTGTTTGTTTGTCTTGTCATTTTGACATGAGGCATGTTCCATGTCCTGAGACAAGAGGTACCCCAGTTGACGCTCTTGATGACGCTTTTATTATTTGCAATGACTTTAAAACTTGAACTTGCTTTGTGACCCGAGTTGAGTAGCCAGTTGGGGAGGCTTTTGTATTCACGGGGCAGGAGGCATCCAACCTTACTTTGTCAAGCACATTACTCATATTTGCTTTCACTTTCAACTTAACCATTCAAGATGCTATGATAGGGGTAATGAGAGCTTGACACCAATGAATACCACATTGCAATCATTAACTTAAGTAGAAGCATTTGGAAGCTAGATGAGACTTTTGCATGTTTTACCTCTACTTATTTATCTATCTTTCCAAAGTGTCCACCTTTTATATTCAGATTTCATAAGAGTACTCTATGACCATTATAGGATGTTTTTACTTTTCATTATGCATACATTTGGTCCATAGTACTTTCTTCTATGTTACACTTTGTGAATTATCATTGAACATCCTTACATTGAATATTTGATATCACTTTATAATCCATCTTGTATATTGCTACTCCTTTGAAGAATGAATCATTTGACTCTATGTAGCAATAGTAATCATCCTTGATATCCATTGATAGTATTAAAATGCAAAGTCCATGTTAGTTTTATCACCTTCATACTCGAGGACGAGTATAGGTTAAGCTTGGGGATGTTGATGCATGTAAAATGCATACATGAACTTTGCATTGTATTACTTATATTTCAATCATATTTGCATCATATAAGGGTTATATCATTGTTTTATATTGATTTTGGGAATATTTCATAGTTTCCCTATTTTTCTGGAATTAACCCTGCATAGGCAGAAACCCTATTTTCTATATTTTGATGTTTCAGGGACCCAAACGACGTCCAAATGACCTGGAAATTTACGAGCATCAGTTTTTGGAAGGAACAAAGCGTGGGAGCGAAGGAAGCGAACAAACGGAGACCCGAGGGCCAAGATAGGGTGGCCCACGCGGCCAGATTCCTTGGCCACGTGGGACCCACCATCTTGGGCCTCGAGGCTCCGCTGCTGTCGATCTTTTTTCCCGAGCCTCCGTCTTGACCTAAAAACGACTATAAAAATAGTCCCCGACGCCGCGGCGGAGAAACACAAAACCACGAAACAGAGAGTCAGAAGGCTGCCGCCGGAGAAGATCGGGGGGGGAAACGCCGTCGGAATCACCTCCGGAGGGCTCCACCCCCCTCCGGCGTGTTCATCATCAACATCTACAGCAAGATCATCTCCATCTCTCCACTGTAAACTCTTGGCAAACATGATATATGATGCAATATACTATTCCCTTGATCTATTGTGTCTCCCCATCTATGTTTGAGAAGTGATTTGTTCATGGCAATAGTGAAATAGTTCGTTGATTGGTTGCATACAAGTTTTGTTATCTTTTATGATTGTATTTATGTACAATATATGAGTGCACACATATGTTGGGGAATGCATGTAAGGTGATCACCGGTAATGTAATGGAGTGAGGGAGACTTGGGAGGACATGTAAACCTGAGACCGAGTCATGAAGTTACTTTATTGGGGGATATATATAGGGGACCTTAGAACTTAAGGCTATGGTGGGACTTTTATGTCTTAATAATTCTTGTGTGCTCATTTACTTGGCCATAAGATCCATCATAAGGGGTTTTAGTTCATTTACTTGGCTACACCTATTTATGGCTCCTTCCTAGAAGAAACAATTAAGACTGAAACATGTGCTTCACTAATTGTGACAACCACACGAATGAAATAACAATTGGTAGAACATTTGCTCCCTTGAGATATTTGCTACTTGAGATATTTGCTACTTGCTACTTTGAGAAACTTGCTCTAAGAAACTTGCGTTTGAAACTTGATTGAGAAACTTGTTACTAGATAAACCCATTCCACATCACTTGCTTTCATTAGTTAGTTCCTTTCATATTTTAACTTATTGCTTTGCACAAACGGCCATATAAGAGGGTTATATGGCTTTAGAGAATAGATAGTTTACCTTCAGCTCCTTGTGGGTTCGACACTCAAATACTTATCGAATTGTGCTACAGTGATTTCTTGCTCTTGGGGATTATCAGCTGCAAGCTATGCTTATCATAAGGACCAATTCGACAGAGCAATGGAAAATTTGAAGGCAGAGAGTGAAGAAGCTTGGAAGTGGCTAAGTATGATCCCACCTCACACATGGGAAAGGCATGCTTTTGACACCAACTGCAAAACAGATTTGGTTGTCAACAACCTTAGTGAGGTTTTTAACAGGTATATCCTGGATGTAAGGAAGAAACCTATACAAACCATGATTGAAGGCATTAAAAACAAGTTAATGGTAAGGGGTTTTGAGAAGAGAGAAGGGGGAGAACAAGCAAGATGGGAGATCACTCCTCACTACACTGAGCAGCTAGAGCTAGGTAAGAAGTACTCCAGATACTACACGCCTAGGATTTCAGGAACAGATTTGTGGCAAGTGACAAATGGGAAGGGTGACCAGACACATGCTGTCGATTTGGCTGCCAGGACATGTGGGTGTAGAAGGTGGGATGTCACAGGGCTGCCTTGCAACCATGCTTGTAGTGCAATTATGTAGGCCATGCAGTTTCCAGAAGATTATGTCAGCCCATTCTTCAAGAAACCCATGTACCTTGAAGCATACAAGCCTATCATTTATCCTGTGCCAGGGCAACATGACTGGCCTAATACAGGTCGTCCTGACATTGAACCACCTTACTTTGACATCAAGAAGGGCAGGAAGCAAGAGAAGAGAAGGAAGGGGAAGTATGAGGTGCCAAAGGCAAAAGATACTTCTAGAATGGGGACAATTACTTGCTCTAACTGCAAGCTGCAGGGTCACAAATACACCAGCTGCCCAAAAGCATTGAGGCCAGATTTGAAGATAAGAAAGAACAAGCATGTGGTCAGTTTATCTATCTAGCTAATTATTTTTTTTATCATTTGCACCAAATCATGTATGTACTGCCATTTTATGCACTCTTTATCTCTTGTACAACAGCCCAACAAAGGTGAAGCAGGGTCTGGAAGATCATCTCCACCACCACCACCTGCACCAAGCCAAGGTTCAGGTTCTGCAAACTCATCTCCACGACCACCTGCACCAAGCCAAGGTTCTGCAAAATCAGCTCCACCACGTACGTAGAAAGTTTGCTCCACCACCACCACCAGTTGGAAGATCACATCCACCACCAACACCTGGAAGCCAAGCTGCACGCCGACTTGCAAGATCAGCTGCACCACCACCACCTGCGAGATCAGCTGCACCACCACCACATGGGAGATCAGCTTCTGCTGCAAGACAAGGTTTTGTTGCCCCAAGATCAGCCTTTACAGCTCCAAGAGCAAGAGAAGGCAGTGGCAGTGAAGGTACAGATGAGAGTGGGTACAAAAGATACAGGACATGGAGCTACTTCAACCGTGGGTACCAAAGAAATGATGGTGATGGAGAGGCTGGCCCTTCCTCCTTAATTTGAGAAGTAACAGATGTGTTTTATATCCAGAACTTGCTGGTATTTTGGTGAAATGGTTGTGTGTAATTCAGAACTTGCTAGTTACACATGTAGGGAAACCACTAGTACAGAACGACACATCGGATACCCTCTATGGAAACGGCAGGTGTTAGGCGACGGAGAATCGCGCTTTCCGCGCGGCCGGTGCGTACAAACCTGACCAGGCCCGCCTACATTGGCAACGGACCCTTTCCAATCTCCGTCACCTATTATATTGGCAACGGTTAATAAAATTGTCCGTTTCCAATATTTGCCTCTATGGTAACGGATATAATTTTCCAACCGTTGAAAATGTTGATACGTGGAGGCTAGCGAATGGGCAGATGGGGAGGTGGGTGGAGCAGACCCGCGAGTATAAATGGCGAGAGGTACCAGCAGCGGTCTCTTTGAAGCCCCAGTCCATCGCCTATAGTTATTCAAACTTCGCCAGATCCCCTCCGTCCAAATCCATGGCGAGAGGTACCAGCAGCGGTCGCGGCCGTGGACGAGGGCGAGGCCGTGGTAGGGGGCGCTGTCGTGGGTTTGTCACGTCAGGTGTCATAGATGACTTCGTAGGTGTGGGATTATGCGAGTCAAGCATCTCCGAGCTTGGGATCGCAGGAACAAAGATCAACACAGATTTACCCAGGTTCGGCCCCCTCAATGTGAGGTAAAAGACCTACTTCCTGCCTACCCTAGATTGGTATTGATATGATAATCGAGGTGTTACAATGGAGGCGATCCGATCTGGTACTCGCCGTATGAGCTAGGGTTTGGGGCTTGATAGCTTGACCCGCTCTAAGTCCTGCGAGTCCTCTTTATATACACAGAGGCTCGCTAGGTTACAAAAGGAAACTTCCCCATAAGGAATACATCCACAGAGGCCTACTCGGAGACTACTTGGTCTTCACGTCCTCCGGGATTGTCTTCTAGATCTTTCCCTTATGGCGGTTCAATATTGGGCTTGCTCCCAAGTGGGCCTTCGTCCGTGCGAGTAAGTTAAGTCGCACTGGGCCGCGGGTTAATCCAGAAAGTATTCCCCCGACATTAGCCCCCAAGATTGGTTAGGACTTTACGGTGAGAATCTTCTGCCTCTTGAAATGGTCTCTGAGCCGCACTGTAAACGTTCTGACCAATCTCCTGACTCATGCGATTCAGAGCTGTGACTCATCTGCGCGACTCATCTCTTCTTCTGGAAATATTCTGTTTCCTTTAATTGCGGACCGTTACTCGTTTTGCGGGCGCAAATTGTGCCGTTGGTTGCGAGCACAGATAATGCCGTTAGTTGCGGGCCCCTTCAGTTATAAGCTGCGGCCACCTAGGTCATTATCCATTTGCCCTTGCAATCTTCTCATCCCTAGCCGCGCCGTCTTCTTCCTCGACCCGAGCCTAGTTCCCCAATTCAATCTCCCCCTCGCAATGGCGCCCAAGGCGAAGCCATCTGACGATAGGCGCAAGATCTCCTGCAACTGGGAAGGATCCTGGGTAACGGAGGAAACTCTTGCGGATCTGGCCGAGGCTGGCTTCTTGCCGCCGAAGGGGACGGCGTCTGGCGGGCGCCAGGCGATGAAATCGAGCCGCGCCCCAAGCCCAACGAGCTGGTGATGTTCGTGGAGCACGTGGAGCGTGGATTCACGCCGCCAGGTTCTCCCTTCTTCCGCAATTTGCTGCAACGCCTAGGCCTCCGTCTTCACGACATCGGGCCCAACTCAATGCTCCAGGTGAGCAATTTTCACGTGCTGTGCGAGGATTATCTTGGCATAGCCCCCAACATCGATCTATGGCTGGCCTCTTTCACCTGCAACAGCCAACTTGTCTCCAAGGGTGGCGCCTACGTTCAGGTCGGCGCCATCTCTCTTCAACGCCATAGGAACTCTTGCCTTCCCAAGCTAGCCCTGGCGAATCGACCCAGGGCTTGGCAAAAATCTTTCTTCTATTGCCAAGATACTTCACCGGAGGGCGAAACTCGCCTTCCCTCCTGGTCTAACACCCTCTTCGTGCCTACCGAGGCACTGAAATCAAAACCCCGCGACTCGTCCATGTCCTTCATCAATGAGTCGCTGATCAAAGTCCGCGCCTTAATAGGTCATGGTCTTACTGGCCTTGATCTTCTCTCTTGCTGGACCAAATGGCGCATTCAGCCCGTGAGTCCACGACAGCGATCCTTCCTTGAGTGCACAGGCACCTCTGCTGACGTTGATCGTATCAAGGCTTCGGACTGGAGGCCTGAGGATTGGGTGGAATTTGTCACCCGCGTGACTGAGGAGAAGGACATCTCCTTCGATAAGGTGGGGCTTGCCCCTTTCAGTGTTAACAACAAGCCTTTTGAGGTAACTCCTCTTCTCTGTCTTTTCGCCTTCGTAGTTGAGTCGCATTCCTTTTCTTAATACTGCAACTTATATCTCCTGATCCAGGCTGATGAGAACTACTGGTCGCTGCCTGCGACCGTCGCCGGCACTGCTGCTCCCAAGCGTGCCGCACGAAAGAAGTTGCTGCCCACTCTAGAGGGCAGCGAGACTGCTGATATCCCTTCTGTTGCTTCTGCGGCCTCAGATGGTGAAGAGACTGAACTGGACGAGGACGAGAGTCCAGTGCCAGCCGCGAGTTCTGTTGCCGCGGCTGGACCAACTCCCCGTAGAGCCTCCAAGAGGCTATCTCGTGAGGAACCAGAGGTTGATGCTCTGGAAAACCCTGAGGCCACGAAGCGTCGCAAACCTGCTACGGGCGCGACCTCCTCGTTGCCAGGCGTGCTTTCAAAGCCACCGCCTCTGCTGAAGAAGACATGGGTCCCCACTCTGGTAATTTCTGCTGTCTTGTCATCTTGAATGCTTATTCTTTTTCCTCTACTGACACGCAAAACTTCTGCTCGTAGATTCTGGGACCCAAGGCCTGTCCTCACCGTCAAGCGGTGAACTTATGGCCTTTGTGAAGATGGCTCCAGAGTTAGTAACTTTTCCCTGTGCTTTAATACTTTTATTCTGGCTTATGTGCTTCTTCTTCACACAATGCCCTTGCTTTTTCAGAAGTGCGGCTAAACCCGCGACTGAGCCTGGAACCGCGGTTGAGCCGCATTTATCACCTGCGGCTCATACCGCCATGGTAGAGGGCGTGGCCACCACTGATGACCTGGCCACGGTCCCTGTTCTTGACACAGCCACCCAAGAGGTGGCTCTGGAGGATAGAACGGATCCCCTTATGATCCAGGACGTGGAGAAGGTCAACCCCTCCTCCATAGATGTAATGGCCAAGGATGCTGATACGCCAGTGGTTGAGTCGCCAGTGGCGGACAATCTGCGGTCGCCAATTCTGCATGCTGAGGTTGCTTCTTCCTCCTCCACAAGCCGCGCTGAGAAACTGTCAGAGGCTATCATTGCCTCAAATGACAAGCAAGCCATGGAGCTCCGCAAGGCACTGTCTGACCTGTCTGCGGCTTATAAGGTAAACTTCTATCTCCAGTTATCTGTCTCTAGCCCCCAAGGATCAAGTTTCTTCTTTGACTGTAAAGGGAGACTTGATGCTTCTCTTTTAGCTGTTGATATATACTTACTAACTGATGTACCCTTCGTAGGAGGAACTAAGCTCCATAACAGCTGCCAAATTGCCTTGGAAAAGCAGCTGGGGGATACTCCCTCTGAACTGGAGAGGCTGCGCGAGCTCCTTGGCCAGCGTGACGCTGAGCTGAAGAAGAGGGAAACCAGGATGGGCGAGCTATCTGATGAAAGCTTCAAGTTATCTGAGCAAGCCAAAACCGAGCTGCGGCTTAAAACTGTTGAAGAGAAGTTCCAGAGAGGGTCCAGCAGCTGGAGCTCCAAGTCAGTGCTCAGAAAGACGCCATTGCTGATGTCAATGAGGACGCAAGGCTTAAGGCTGTTTCCATTGGCGAGCTTGAGAAAAAGTTGAAGAAAGTTTCTGATGCCCATAACCTTGTCCACGCCAAAGTGTGCATCATGACTCAAGAGTTAACTGGTATGTGTTGCGACTCATATCTGCATCTTTTTCTCTACTATCTTTGCCTGTATGTTGTAGAGCTGACGGAGACATGCCTGATGTAGGTGAAGATGCCAAGGAGCAGCGCGGCAGTACTCAAGAACAGCTGGAGTATATCCGCGATTTTTCGCGAAGAACTTGTGACGCCATGAAATCACTGTCTAAGTGCCTGCTGCCGACCAAGCCAGTCCCGGTGATTCTGAAGGGCTGCTGAAAAGACTGCTTAGGGCGCCTCAGTTCTTTTTGGACTGGAAGGAGTCCTCAGCTCGCACCGGCGCGGCTCATGTTCTTGCTTTGGCCAAGACGTACTATCCTTCTTTTGATGCTGCCAAGGTTGCAAAAGGTAGGCCCTCGAAGAAGGTGGATGGCACCGAACTGACGGCCTCAGAATATGCGACGACTTGGAAGGATATGCGCGGCCACGCGACTGAACTGGTGGAGGGGATAGATCTTGCGACCTATATGGGCAAGTATAATGCAGATGGAAGCAGATGGGAGAAGTTACCCGCTCCGTCATCCAGTGCGGTGATTCCGCAGGAAAAGAACCCCTCTCCAGGCGTATCCAGCTCTGCAGCCCCCAAGCCCGCGACTGAAGAGCCCTCCAGCGAGCCTGCGATTGCTCCTTCTGGCAAGCTTGGTAAGCCGCCTGTTCCTCCTTCCCACCGGCCAAAAGCTGCGCACAAGTGAAGAAGAGAAAACAATGGTTTGATGATCTTGGCCCTTAGCGGTCTGTAATAATTGTTAGAATTTATGTGTCATAAGACAATATTATGGTTTGCTTAAGTACTCTTGGCAGTACATGTTTCGACCAATAGGCTGGTCCTTATGATTTGTCTCGGTTTTTCCTCACTTAGGCCCTTGCGCGGCTCAGTATTTCCCAGGTAAAAAGTGCGTGTTCAGGGTCGAGAGCGGCCATGATAGGCAATCAAACTCGATTGACGCCGCACCCCCAGTACTTTGGCCGCATAGTGCAAGTCGCATCCAAGAGAGGTTGAGTATAATCACGATAAATGCCACTTGTTTGGCGATCCCAAGGAATAGGCCGCGCTAAAAAGCTGCCGCACCCCCAAGGGACCAATGATTAAAAAATAAAAGACTCACAGCTCAATTGGTAGTTTGAGATGCTTTATTTCAGAATCATTATATGATACATAGGGTCGGTCGCGCCTAGGTGGCGACCAGAAGTGATGCTTGGGTCGGTTGCGCCTAGGTGGCAACCAGAGATGTTACATGGGTCGGTCGCGCCTGAGTGGCGACCAGAATTGGGTCGGTTGCGCCTAGGTGGCAACCAGAGATGTTACATGGGTCGGTCGCGCCTGAGTGGCGACCAGAATTGGGTCGGTTGCGCCTAGGTGGCAACCAGAGATGTTACATGGGTCGGTCGCGCCTGAGTGGCGACCAGAATTGGGTCGGTTGCGCCTAGGTGGCAACCAGAGATGTTACATGGGTCGGTCGCGCCTGAGTGGCGACCAGAATTGGGTCGATCGCGCCTAGGTGGCGATCAGAAGTGTCATATTGGGTCGGTCGCGCCTGAGTGGCGACCAGAATTGAAATTTTTAGCCCTGAGTGGCCAGCTTGATGATGTAAACTCTTAATAATTTTGCTGCGGCTGCTGATGGCAACTCGCGACGCTTGGGATGTGTCCTTATTGGCAATGGCTCGTAGCCTTTGACTTCCTTGCCTCCCTTGCGGCCGTAATCTGAAGTCGCAAGTCAGGCAGGTGCCTCTTGGCCTTCACGATGTCATCAAAATTCTCCTGCGACTCGCGCATGGGCGCGCTCTCTGCGATGCAAGCTGCTCTGGCTATGGCCTTGTCGCCTTCTTCACATTCTTGAGCTATTCTTTTGTCGCCATTGATGGTGATGACACCTCTAGGGCCTGGTATTTTAAGCTTTAGGTACACATAGCACGGCCTAGCCATAAACTTTGCGAATGCTTCTCTGCCAAACAGCGCATGATATGGGCTCTGGAAATCTACAACCTCGAACCAAATGTACTCGCTCCTGAAGTTGCTTTGTGTCCCAAAGGCGACCTCCAAGTTAACTCGCCCCAATGGCTGAGCTGATATGCCTGGCACGACACCATGAAACGTTGTTCTTGATGGGTGTAGCTGCTTTTCTTGAAGGTTCATTCTTTTGAAGGTTTCATAGTATAATATTTGATGCTGCTGCCTCCATCCATCAGTACTTTGCTCAACTTGTACCCTGCGACTTGAGGGGCAACCACCAGCGCGAGTTTTCCCTCTTCATTTATTTCTCCTGGGTGATCCTCGCGGCTCCAAACTACTGGTTGCTCGGACCACTTTAGCCACTGTGGGACGGCTGGTACTATGGCGTTAACAGCCTGATTGCGTCGTCGCAGCTTTTGTTCCCTCCTTGAAGTATTCACCACAATGGTATGATACTGACCCAACTGTTTTGGGAACTGTGGCTGATCTGGCTGCGGATTTGGGACGGCGTTGTTGCTGTTGTTGCCTCCGCCATGTTTACCTTCCTCGTTGTTTTGATGATTGAAGTTTGTGTTGAGTGGCTGTCCATCCTTCCACTTTTTGTAATGATAACACTGTGCCTTCGTGTGGTTGGGTGGTTTCCCATCTTTTCCTATATGGATGTCGCAGGGGCGGTTGAAAACCTCTTCCAAATTAACTGGGTGAAAATTCCTTCCTCTGCTGCTGCTTTGTTTGTAACGAGTATTCGTATTTGCGACTAACCCTGAGTTTCCTTCCTCGTTTTTGCGCTTGTTATAACTCGCATTGGCATTGCTAGCTTGCTGTTGTTGAGGCTTGCTACTGGCCTTCTTTCCCTTGCCAGTGTTTTCCTCTTCCTCCCCATCAGATGCGTCCCTGGTTTTATCCGAGCTAGCATACTTGTTGGCCGCCGCCATTACCTCGCTTAGGCTCTTGACTTTATCCTTCATGCGACCTAGTTTGTGGACTAGCGGCTCAAATTTGCAATTTTTCTCCATGACAAGGACTGCTGAACTGGGTGGTATATTGTCTGAGGAATGTATGATCTCTGCGACCCTTCTCATCCAGTGGCGACTCGACTCGCCTTCCTTCTGTACACAACGCTCAAGGTCCTCTATGCTGCAGAGTCGCTTGCATGTTCCTTGGAAATTCTTGATAAAAGCTTCCTTCATCTCATCCCAAGAGTTTATTGAATTTGGTGGCAAATTTTGTAGCCATATGTGGGCTGCGCCTTCTAACATCATGTTTAGGTAACGTGCGCAGATCTCTTCGGATGCATTTAGGATGCTCATGCCCATCTCGTAATTGTTGAGCCAAGTAACAGGGTCCATGCTGGCGTTGTAGTTGGCGACCTTGCGAGGTCCTTTGAAATCTGCAGGAAACGGTTCAGACCTGATTCTTTCGCTGAAACAGACTGGGCCTTTGAGTCGCGACGATAGGTTGGACGAAGCTGGCCTTCCTATTGGATTGGCCGCCGCGCGGCTGCACAATCTCTATGGGTTGAATTTGCTGAGGTTGATTTTGAGCCGCAGGTTGATCTTCCCTTTGTCGCCTAGCCGAGCTTGAGGTCGCAACGTGTGGCGACTCCGCGTGGATGCTTCTCTCCGCCGTTGCTCTGCTATTGTAAGGGGTGGAGTGCAGCCGTCCTGCGTGTTCGGACATATTCGCCTGCTGTATTACTGCTGTGCTCAGCATCTCGATGGCGCGCCGTGCCTCTCTGTCCATTGGCGTGTTTCCTGCTGGCGCTAATCTGGCCAAGATGTTTGTGGCTGCAAAGAGATTCTCCACTGGGCTAACATAATGCCCTTGCGGCGTGTGGAACCTTTGAGGCTGCTGTGGCGATTGCTGAACAAAGGTTGGCTGCGTCAACGGCGGGGGCATCATGGCCCTGTTGTTAGCCTGTACTATGGCCCTTGACCCAGGTATCTCTGCTACTCTTGGTGCTGCGAAAGATGGAACCGCTGGTACGATTGATGGTACAGCGAGTGCTTGAACCGCGGGCGCAGCTAACGGGGCCGCGGACCGCATAACCATGGCAGATGGTGCCATGCGTGCGGGTACCGCGACTGAAGGTTGTGCGACCCCTGACCATGCGACCGGGTGCGCGTGTTGGTGGCGACTGATGGGATAGTGTTGGTGGCGGCTGACGGGACCGCAATTGCTGGTTCAGTGGTAGGTGATTGGAACAGCTCCATAGGGTTTACTGTTCCTGGCTGCAGGCGACTCGCGTGGCGTCTGTGTGGCAAGGTGGCCTGTATTCCTTGCAGAGATTGGTTTCCTCGATGAGTCGCAGTTGCTCCTGTTGGAGGCGCTGTTCCTCACGCGCCAGCCTGGCTCTCTCATCTGCGATTCTCTGGACTTCATCATATAGCCCGATCCTGGTAGCCTCCAATTCTGTCACCCTAGCAGCCGCGTTAACCGCAGATATTGGTGTAAACAACACGCTTCCCTGTGGCGGCGTGACCGCTGCGCTGGGGGTTACCCTTGACCCTGATTCCGCAGGCGCGACTCCAGGTGGAGTCTCTCTGTTTGCGACTCCTGAGGCCGCGACTCCTGGCGTCATCGCAGCGGATGCGCGACTCCTGACTCCTGATGCGTCTAGCGCGGCTTGTTCTGCTGCTTCCGGCGGTGTGGGGGCTAAGCTGCCTGGTGGCATGCCCAGCCCTTCGTCTGCTTCTGTGGTCCTGTAGACCCCTTCCACGTGCCGATCTTCTACAGAGGGCGAGCCACTATCCACAGGGCCTCCGCATAGCCTTTCCTCAAGGACATACTCAATGGATTGGCCTTCTTCGTCTTCGAGAGGCAGCGACTCGTGGTTGATAGATTCTTCTTCTTGGTCCACTGTTACCGCGACTCCTTCTTCTGAGTCGCCATGTTGCGATGGATCCTCTGACTCGCCGCCAATGAAGCCGACGAAGACGTTGATGGATCCAAAGGGGATGACGTGGCCGGTCTCCAAGTAATCTGCTTCCGGCCCCCAGCTTGAATCGTCGATGAGGGGTGTGCCATTGACCGTGATGATACGGCCAACAACAAGATCTTCAGCTCCCTTCATGGATCCTGCGCGGAACGTGACGCTCTTGACCGCAGGCCCCACGGTGGGCGCCAACTGTCGTGGGTTTGTCACGTCAGGTGTCATAGATGACTTCGTAGGTGTGGGATTATGCGAGTCAAGCATCTCCGAGCTTGGGATCGCAGGAACAAAGATCAACACAGATTTACCCAGGTTCGGCCCCCTCAATGTGAGGTAAAAGACCTACTTCCTGCCTACCCTAGATTGGTATTGATATGATAATCGAGGTGTTACAATGGAGGCGATCCGATCTGGTACTCGCCGTATGAGCTAGGGTTTGGGGCTTGATAGCTTGACCCGCTCTAAGTCCTGCGAGTCCTCTTTATATACACAGAGGCTCGCTAGGTTACAAAAGGAAACTTCCCCATAAGGAATACATCCACAGAGGCCTACTCGGAGACTACTTGGTCTTCACGTCCTCCGGGATTTGTCTTCTAGATCTTTCTCCTTATGGCGGTTCAATATTGGGCTTGCTCCCAAGTGGGCCTTCATCCGTGCGAGTAAGTTAAGTCGCACTGGGCCGCGGGTTAATCCAGAAAGTATTCCCCCGACAGGCGCAGCGGCAATGCCATGCCGTCGGTGTCGCCCTCACCGTCCTCTGAAGACATGTCCCCGGCGAGAGGTACCATCAGCGGTCGCGGCCGTGGACGTGGGCGCGGCCGTCGACGAGGGCGCGGCCGTGGTAGGGGGCGCAGCCGCAATGCCACGCCGTCGGTGTCGCCCTCACCGTCCTCTGAAGACATGTCCCCGGAGCTGCGCGGCTTCGAGTTCTTGGTTATCCTGTACAAGGGCATCGAGAGCCGCCTGAGGCTCCCGAGGGCGTTCGCAGAGAAGCTCCAAGGCATGGTGGCAGCTACCATGCATCTGAAGATGGAGGACTGCGAGAACGGCAGCTAGGCGGTGAAGACGGCCGTGAGTGCCGGGGGGAATTTGTACCTCGGCCAGGGATGGAAGTCATTCGCCCAAGCGTACAAGCTTGAGCAGGGGCACTTTTTATGCTTCGAGTTCGACGGCGACAACGGGTTCTTCATCAAGATCTTCGACGGTACCTTATGCCGGAGGGACGCACTCGTGTACAGCGACGACGAGCCCGAGTCTTCATCAGCAGCTGCTAGTAGTAGCATTAGCTAGTAGTAGCATATATGTAATCATTTACTTCATTATCAAGTCCGTATGTAGTAGCACTAGCTGCTAAGTGGTCTCTGCCTTCATATGTAATTTAGAGTACCTGTTAGTAAGTTTACCCTCTCGCTGGTGTAAAATCAATGGAAACGGTTATATAAAATGTCCGTTGCCAATGTGGCGCTTATATATACTGCCGGCTCGGTCTCATTATCACTCTCTCACTTGTCTCTCTTCCAACCTAGCCGCCGCACACTGTGGCTTTCAACTCTCCTCACTCTCTCTAATGGCTTCCTCTGTCGGCGCTTCTAGATCCGGCCATCGCGGCCGCGGCTCTAGCCGCCGCGGCAGCACCGTTCTAGCGGCAGCCCTTCGTGAGGGGAAGGTCGATCTGGAGGCGGCCATGCGTCCGCTAATGATGCGGCAGCGCCACCATCTGACGCCCTCCTCCTCCGGTGATGCCCGGCTTCTTCTGAGCCAGGCCGATGTGGAGGAGGTCATTCATGAGGTGGTGGTGCAGCACCTCCGGCGGATCTACCAGCAGAAACCCATCTGGAGGAGGAAGTGGCCGATCTGGAGGTGGTGGAGGATCTGTAGGTGGTGGAGAAGAAGGAGGAGGTGGATGTCGACGAAGGAGAAGGAGGAGGTGATTGCGTCGCAGCGCGCTGGTAGCATCTCAGCGCATCTGGCAGAGGCCTGCACCTCCTCTCCCGCCGGGTGAAAGGTATAAATCTTTCTGTGACCGGCTGTGATGCCGATGAACTAGGTTCTACGTATGAGCATTTCATCACATAAACAAATTCCTAGTGCAAATTCACACATACATGTTCTGATAATTACAAACACTTATTGTTAAAGCACCAACTGTACAAACTAGTTAAACAACCACATCCAAAGCCTATTGCAATTCACCTAGGGCATTCTTGCACCTAGGGCAGAGCATTTCCTGCCATGTTGGACGTAGCCTGTCCTTCAAGGTTAGGATCTTGCGATACAACTCGTAGGTCACGTACCCATCTCTTGCTGCGTAGTCGAGGTTAACTTTGTGCAGCGGCATCCACTCCCAAAAATCGTGCTGGTTGGATGGGAACTCCTTCTTCATGTTGGCGTATGATTTGTCGATGAGGTCTGCCGCTAGATCACCCATTCCGTCCCTCTCGTCTCCACCCTTGATTTTGTATACGAGTTGGATGTCCACGTAGTACTCCGGTGGAATGTGGAAGCCGGCAGAAGAAAGCACCTTGTTGTCGTTGGTGATGTCCACGCTTGCGAAGGTGATATTCTTGCGTTCAAAGAATTTGCCCAACTCTGGACAATTCTTCTTGGACTTGCACCAGTGGAACACGAGGACATGCTCTCCTCTGCTAGCCATTCCTCGTACTTGTCGAGGATCCGCTCCACGGTATGCTCCTCGTTCGTGTACACCACCTCCAGAACGGTGTCGTGGGTACGGACGGTAGTTGTCTCTGTTATTCTGTTGCGGTCGTCCATGGCGGGTGGGGGATTGGGGTGGAACGAGGAAGAAGAGAAGGAAGGAATGCGAACTGTCTGCCACCAAACAGAGCAGTTCCTGGATATTTGCCGTCGATCTTAGCAGTTTCTCGAAAATGGCAACCGAACAAAGCAGTTGCTGGAAAATAGCCACTGATTTTTTTAATATCCAGATGTATTTTGTACATTTCGCTAATATAGTTTTTTTCTTTCACGCAGGAGTTTATTTCGGCAACACTGCATAAAAGTACCAATGTATCATTCCGAGAACCAGAAACCTTAAGGCAAGGAAATTTCGTGGATACTGGTCTTGGAGTGGGTACAGCGACGACCGAGAGCTCATAGAAGGTGAGCTCCAAGTCAAAGATGGAACGCTGGCTTAATTAAGCCAGCCTTCCATCTTGTTAGGTTAGTGTAATAGGTGATATTACATTATGCCAATGTGTGATAGATATGATTGTAGTCAAATTGTAAACAACGGTAATATTATTGTATACCAATGTAATGATGGCATTTGTTCTATGTTATGAATTGAATAACGTTTTAGTGCATTGTGCAATCAGCCTTTCATGTATTATGGCATATAACCGAAATATGAGAAATGCTCAGTGCAAACGGGTGGATGGGAAACTTCGTATCTGATGAAGGAAAACTAAGGAAACGGAGGTCTGCGCACAACCGTTGCCAAATGGATACCTCATCGGAAACGGTTTTTGGCCTCCGTTATCGATGAAGGCCTTCACATCAGTGACAGAGGCGGGGACACGGACCCTTTCTCCGTTGCCGAAGGGGTTTTTGGCCCGTTTCCGATGTGTCGTTCTGTACCAGTGAACCCTATATAGGTAGGTGGACACTCTGTGGCGCACCCTTAATTGGTGCGCCACAGAAATAATTCGGTGGCGCATGGTTCCCCGTGCCCATGCGCCACAGAAAGCCTGAATTCTGTGGCGCATGTCATCCCATGCGCCACAGAAAATGTGTGGGTCCCATGTCCAATGATTGGGCCAGATCCATCTAGGCACTTTCTGTGGCGCACTGCCCAAGGATGCGCCATAGAAAGTAGGCTTTCTGTGGCGCACCTAGACAGTGCGCCACAGAAATTCATCTTTCTGTGGCGCACGGATCCGCCACAGAAATTCATCTTTCTGTGGCGCACCGAGATCCGTGCGCCACAGAATATTGGCCCAGATCTACAAAAAGGTGGCAGCCCCACTTTCCCCATGTGACCTTCTCCATTCTCCCATCTAGCTCGAGTTCCTCCTCTCTCCCATGCCATTTTGACCATCATATTCTCCATTATTTGTTGTTAAACCTAATTTGTTTGCTATATAATTGGTGAAGGCTTGGGAGAGCCTCCATATATACTCTCCTCCTCTCTTTTTGTCCACTATTTTCTCTCCATCACCACACACACTCTCTCATCGATCACGGTCACGTCTCGGGAACGGATCTAGATCTACTAGGTGGGTATTGTTGGATGGATGTTTGTTAAAGGCATGAGAAACTTGTCGGCGGGCGATTGTGTGTGTGGTTTGCATGAAGCAAACTATTGTTGAACGGATCTATGCATGAAACTTGTGTGTGTGGTTTGCATGAATCTTTGCATGTTGTTGCTTGCGCCGGCGTGGTGCATGGATGTTTGCCGAAATGTTGATTCATTTCCATTTTGGTAAATTTTTGCACCACCCATATGTCCTACTTTTAGGGGAAGTCATGCCAAATTTTTTCGTCAAACATTTCCGACTTTCCGACTTCCCGCATGAGAAGCTTGTATGTGTGTGTGCATGTTGCGGTTAATTAATTCTAATTAATAACACATACTCTATATGTATACCGCGTAGGCGTCCATGGTCATCAAGATGAGCTCCAGTCAAATCAACAACTACAAGGAAGAAGCGAAGGCGGAAATGAGTCGGTGCAATGGGCGCCAGATACGATGTCCGTGTCGAAGTTGCAAACTTGTGAGATGGATCGACCCTGATTCTGGACAATTGGAGGAACACCTGCTCAGGCGCGGTTTCATGCAAGGCTTCAACCAAGCGCCGACAGCAAATGTTGCGCCTGAAGACGAGGGCGGGCAAGATGATCGTGACGAAGGAGATGCCGACAGACATGGTCACGATGAAGGAGTAGATGGTGGTGGAGAAGACACGAACACGCCACAGAGCTCGCTATTGTCGGCCTTGATGGAGTCTCATGTTCAAGAACTGCTCCTCAAGGAGGCGAGCACCGTTAGAGAGAAAGCCAAGCTGGCGCAAATGGAGATAGACGGGAAGACTCCGTTGTATCCTGGGTGCCGGCCACAGGATACGCGCTTGCAAGTAACGCTTGATGCTCTGGAGATGAAGTCGGGAAACAAATGGACCGACGCGAGCTTCAACAAGAACATGCAATTCTTCCACGAGCGTCTTCCCGAGGGGAACACATTGCCAACTAGTATCGAGGAGGGCAAGAAAGTCGTGTGCCCTCTTGACCTACCGCACGTTAAATACCATGCCTGCATCAATGATTGCACAATTTATCGGGGCGAGTACGAGGACAGAACCACATGTCCGGTGTGCGGCCAAGGACGGTACAAGAGCCGTGGGAAGAAAGTTCCTCGAAAAGTGGTATGGTACTTTCCTATCACTCCCCGTCTGCAGCGGTACTTCGTGGACCCTAAGGAAGCAAAGCTCATGCAATGGCACGTGGAAAGGGAGAAGCCGGAAGAAGATCCGGAGAAGGGCAGGATCCTTACACACCCTTCAGACGCTAGCCAGTGGCAAGAGTTGGACGCCGTCGGAAATTTCGGAGGCGACGCAAGGAACGTCAGGCTCGGTATGAGCACCGATGGACTCAATCCGTTCGGCAACCAGAGTAGCACGCATAGCACCTGGCCCGTGTTTGTATGGCCTTACAACCTTCCCCCGTGGTTGTGCACGAAGCAAAGGTACGTACACATGAGTATTCTCATTCAGGGGCCGAAACAAGCAGGTGTCCACATACATCTGTATCTCGCGTTGTTGAAAGAGGAGTTAGCCACGTTGTGGGAGACGCCAGCCCGTACGTGGGATGCCTACACTGGAGATTATTTCGACATGAGAGCCGCGTTGCTCACGACGGTGCAGGACTATCCTGGTTGCTCATATGTATCGGCCCAGGTAGGCCACAGATTCTGCGCATGTGTCAGGTGCATGGATAAGACCCCGCATCTCCAGCTACCAAGGAATCCCGGGTCTTCAAAAACCGTGTACCCAGGGGCTCGAAGGTGGCTTCACATGGATCACCCGTGGAGAAAACGCGGTGACCTGTTCAATGGTAAGGACGAGATCGAAGGAGCCCCGAGCCCGAGGAGCGGCACAGAAATCGACAAGCTGTTGAAAAATTGGGAGGAGTGCCCCGCGCCGGGAAAGAAACGACCGAAGGTAGATCCGCTGCTGGGTGTATGGAAAGCGAGGTCTGTTTTCCACAACTTGGAGTACTGGAAGGTCCTTAAGACGCCACATAGCCTCGATATGATGCACATTACGAAGAATGTCACCGAGGCTCTGCTTGGCATTCTTTCCAACATGCCGGAAAAGTCCAAGGATGGGACGAAAGCAAGATACGATCTGAAATGGCTTGGTGTCAGGAAAGATCTTCTGATCCCCGATAGTGATGACGATGATGATGATGATCAGACGGAAGGGACTCAAGGTCGCCGCAAAAGGGTAAAGAAGAACACTGTGGTGCTTCCCGCTACGTGCTTCACTATGAGTCCGGAGGAGCTCGAGCAATTCTACAGGTGTCTCCTAGGAGTCAAATTTCCTCATGGTTACGCGGGGCTGATAAGCAGATATCTGGACGGAACGAAGAAGAGGTTTAGCGGGATGAAGTCTCACGACTGTCACGTGCTGTTGACGCAGATACTTCCCGTTGCGATTCGAGGGATAATGAACGAGCACGTCCGTGATACGCTGCTTGCCCTTTGCAATTTTTTCGACGTCATCAACAGGAAGTCGATCGGCGTGAAGCAGCTCGATAGGCTACAGGAAGAGATCGTGCGGATACTATGCGAGCTCGAGATTTACTTCCCGCCAGCATTCTTTGATATCTGCGTGCATCTCCTTCTCCATGTCGTTGATGACATCAGGCAGCTCGGGCCAACGTTCATGCACTACATGATGCCGTTCGAAAGGATGAACGGTGTCATGAAAGGATACGTTCGCAACAGGGCCCGTCCAGACGCAAGCATGGCCAAGGGTTTTCTAACCTATGAGTGCATCTCCTTCTGCCAGAATTATCTAAGCACCGAGAACCAGCATGTTGGTCTGCCCAGGAGGAAACACTTCGGCAGGCTCCAGGGATATGGTCACCGAGGCGGCACCAGCTCAATCTTTGTCAGCATGCAGGGTCGAAAGGACGACTTCGACAGGGCTCACCGGGTTCTGGTTGTTCTACCTGAACTTGAACTTACACTATGACGGTACAGGTGCTTCTCTGAAAGATACTGGTCAAGTTTGATCAGATTTGTGGTGCTGAAGTATATGTGCTTTAACTGCAAAATAATATTTAGGTTTATGCTTACTACTGATCCTTAAGTAGCAAGACTCCTTTCGTTTATCACCTAAGATTATTTGCACAAATATGCAAGCAATACACTTATAACAAGAGGCCAAGAGCAACTACACCGAAGTTTCGAGTTTCAGGACAATGTGGACTTTAGTTTGTAAATTCGGAGATGTGCATTGGTTATGGTCTGCTATGACAAAATGTCTTGAACCAGATGTATGATTCTGTTTTAGCTCTACCTACATTCAAAATTAGACAAGCAAGTGAGAACCCCCATATTACTTACCAAACAACACCACAACAGTTTTTAAGTTTCAAAACATGTCACTGGTTTTTCCAAAGCTATGCAGGTGAACAGGTTCAGGCAGCAGCCACTTGTATAAGCACCACAGTAATATATACTAGCAGGAAGTGCATTTGGTGGGAGATACAAGAAGTTAATTTATTCACAAGTTTTGACTTTTTTATGTACTATGCAGTTTGAAGAGAAGACCTCGACGCTGCTGTTCCGGAGCTCGTCGATAAGTGGTGAGAAATTATGGATGTGTTGTGAATGGTGTTGATGGATATATATATGTGTCCATGACCATCGTGTCGTGGTTGTTTGTGCTCCGACCATCGTGTCGTGGAGATGCCGGCCGGAGATGCCGGCCGGAGTTGTGGATATTTTTTGTGAAATGTTTGCAGGTACCGCGTGAGGCCCTTGAGATTGCCGGAACGTCGATTAACTTCCGTTCCGGCAAATTCGGGTACTCCATATGTCCTATTTTTAGCAAAGGTCATGCTTGGGTATTCGACTAATGCATGGGCCGGGGTATCTTAGTACTAAATTAAGTGATGCTTTTGTTATATTTGTTGTACTAACTTTTTGCCTCCTTTTCAATGCAGTGCAAACATGTCCTCCGACGCCGGCCCTTCTAAGCACATCAGCGTCGAAGAACAAGCTAGAGAAAAGAACAAGGCCTACTGGGAATTCTCCAAGGAGATGGAGGATGCGGAGGCCGCCGAACTGGCTCGTGACGGCGATGGTGACTTTCTGATAGAGGATGCCGGCGGTGATGGGGACGAAACCACCACCACCGATGGCGGCGACCACACGGATGTCGGGGGTGGCGACCACACGGATGTCGGGGTGGCGACGACACGGATGGCGGTGGTGGTAGTAACCCGACTGCTAAGAGGCATAAGAAGCCGAGGAAGGACCGGACACCGCAAGCGGTGGCCCCCATCACAGACACGTTCACTAAGGTCTCCTTAAGTGGCCAACCACAGGAGCCTAGGAACATCGCAAGCGGGTACGGCATGCAACTAGGGTGCATCCTCCGGGAAACCGTGCCGATCACCACGTATGACCTCAGAAGCAAGGAGAATGAGGCTTTGCGCACAAACCTCCTCAAGAAGCTTCACCAACGATACAATTTCCCGGATGATGGAAACAAAAAGGTGGACAACTACGCCATCACGAAGATGAGCACCGCCTTGACCAGCTGGAGAGGCCGGGTGAAGGCGAAGATTGATAAGGGTCTTAGCTGGGCGGAGATCAGTGCCAAAGAGCCGTACATCGACATAGAAGAGTTCGAGGCATTCAAGTTGTCCTTGGAATCTCCGGAGGCTCAAAAATGGACCGAGTGGGGGAAGAAGATGCGGGCACTGAACTTAGGTAACCACCGTTTGGGAAGCGGCGGTTACGCAGGAAAACAACCCGTTTGGGACAAGGAGGATGCCGAGGTTGCGAAACTTGGGAAAGAGAACCCGTGGCTTAAAATCACGGACGAGCAAGTTAGGAACTTTGTTCGGTCCCGCTACTATCTGAAGCCGGGGACGGGGGAATTCGTTACCGACTATCAAGATGTGCTGGATTTCGAGAAAAAGCTGGTAAGGAACTTAATTACCGCGGATATCTCAAAGTCCATTTGCGTTGATTTCTACATGGGTTCACGTTTATTTCCTTTGTCCGCAGGAGGATCAGTTGAAGGATGAGGCTGAGGCCAGCCCGTCGTCCCAGGAGGCTCAGGCCGGCCCGTGGGACACGACTTTCAACCGGGCGATGAACGTTTACAAGGGGAGGGACAAGTCAAAGCCGCCGACGTCGTGACCGGCTTTGGTACGAGCATGAAGTTCCTCGAGTACTACAGCACGGACCCGAGAAGAAAAAGGAGAGGAGGAAGCCGGCTAAAGATAAAGCCGAGGTTCTCGAGCTAAGGAAGAAGCTGGAGACACTAGAGAAAGAAAAGGTGGACGCCAGCATGGTGGACAAGCTAGTGGCCGAGAAGGTGAACGAGCAGCTCCGGAGTTTCTTACCCCCTGCATTGCTGGAGGGGATAGCTGCTTGGCAAGCGGGAGGTCAACAGGGGCCGATACACGTGCCCAGCTTCGCCGGCAGCACCTCCAGCAATAACGTGTCGCCGGTCCTGGTGACCCCACCGGTGCCCCCTGTCGTGGATCAACATACACCAAGGCCGGAGAATAATGATAATGCGCACGAGCGGCCGAGAATGATAGGCCGGCCGCCGGCACCGGCGCCCTTGTCTCGACATTAGCCGAGCTCGACGCCATCACCAAGGTAACTAATTAGTTAGTCCGCGACATCTTCTATGACTATATATGCCTTTGATGACTGCCATATCTCATGCATGGTGCCCAACATGTGTTGACTCCCAGGACATGCCTTGCATACTCCTGCATAGGGTGGGGGTCGGCGGCGAGTTGAAGGAAGTCGCAACGGCCAAGATCATACAACCTTTGACCCGCGATATGCACAACACCCGAATGAGCGAGGTCGTGATGAAAGTCAATGTGAGCGAGGTACTGCCTGAGTTCCGTGACATCGACCCCCCCACGCAACCTCCGGGAGCCGAGAAACACATGAAGCTTGGCGAATGCGGGAAGTGGATGATGGAATGGCCGAAGACCCAGATTCGTCTTGGGGATGTTCTTCATGGGGTCAGGCGCACCGGCGGCGCCACCTCGAGGCCCCGGCCCCCGGTCGTTCGGCCCCCGTCGAGGCGGCCACAAAAAGCTGTTGCGGATGAACCGGCGCCACAAGCAGCCGTCGCCACCACCCAGAAGAACCGCCGGTCGCCGCCACCACCGGCCGGAAGCTACCGCCGGTCGCCGCCACCACCGGCCGGAAGCTACCGCCGGTCGTCGCCGCCACCAACCGCCACAAACAGTTGTTGGGAACATCTTCACCGCAACCGTCCAAGGTTAGTTCTGACTTTCCGAATTCCCCGACTTTCCGACTTTCCCGACTAACGGATGTGCTATTGTTTATGTTTAGGACAAAGCCGTTGCACCTCAACTTGGTGGCAACGACGACAATGAGGAGGAGGAGAATGATGTCAACGTCGATGACTACATCAACACTGGCGCCTGCATGGATGGTATGTACATGCCTCTTGTGGATGAAGAACCCTTCCGCGACCACCGCGGTCAACCTGCTCGTCCCACTTCATGCACACAACGCCTGGCCTTCACCGACACGCCTCCGGATGCCGGCGATCATCAAGCTCAACCGGGTAACATTTTCAGCCCTAACACACTGAAAGAAACTGTTAAAGCGGGGTTCACTTCACCCCCACAATCCACAGAGATGAAGAACAAGAAGCACAGGAAGAGAAAAGGATCCTCCACCTCTGCGAGCCAGCCAGCTCCTAAGATCCGGGGTCTTGAAGACACGATTCCACCCCGTGCGGATGGCTTCCCCCGAGTTCATGAAGCTGGTAAACCTATCTTGTCTGGGGACTTGCTCCGCCTTGCAGAAGGACCCATGATTGCCTTGCAGGAATCTATCTTGCATCTAGAGGAGCTCCTTCTTAAAGACAAGCAGCCGAGTTACCCGGCGTTCGCGGTCAAGGTGCCAAAGGAGCTGGTGGACTTCGTCCAGGAAGACCCCGCGGATGTGTTCTTCATAGCGTACGAGGACATCTTCAAACTCTTTCACACTCAACGGCTGGACTATAACATGGTCCGCCTATATGCGCTCGATATGGCGATGAAGATCAGGAGAGATGATACCCCGTACGTCGCGATAGTGGATCCCTACTACATGCGCGACAGCCATCTGGTGGAAGGATCAAAGACACGGGAAACGGCCACGGAGTACCTCGTAAGGGTCATGCTGGCCAACAAGAGGAAGAACGCCCTTCTTCTGCCTTTCTTTTTCGAGTAAGTACACATCCGCTCGCCACCGTCGGATCTTATGCCTTCTTGTACATTTCTTCCATCGCTGATCCTTTGTCCAACATTCTGTTTCAATTGTGTTGAGCAGGGACAAGTACTGCGCACTCATCTACGTATCCCCGAGGTGGTCCATTGCCACTTATTTGGACTCGGGGAATAAATCCACGCCGAGACGATACACCAGAATAAAGGGTGTTCTCGATGACGCTCTCGAGGCCTATGCCCAAAAGGGCGGCCCCTTCCATAAGAAGTCGGAATTCTTCACGGAGGACAACACACACAAGTTCCAGCATGGGACCGGCTTCCATTGCATCAAGCAACTGGATGGCAGCGTGAAGGAGGCCTACTACGCCCTCCATCACCTTAAAGCGATTGTCCGGGATTCGAGAAAACGAAGATTCCATCTGGTCTCGCAGAATACACCAAAATGGCGGATGCTCTCACCGATGCTGATTACAGAACAGACTTCCATCGCATCCGGCTGCAGTTGTCAACGATCATCCTCGACGATGTCATTCACAAATCAGGGTCCTTCCACTACCCCAGAGGTATTATAGAAGTGCATGTGTAGGGTTATATATTATATATATGCTATGCTATGAAACCCAAATAGGATAGCCATATGATTTCCAACCATGACAATTGATTGATTGTCTTGCCTCTCTACTTAGATGAATAAATTATACTCTATTTATATCACTAACCAATATATATCCCAATCCATCTTCAGGGTTGTGTCAGAGGGATATCGAAGAACGACTAGAGGCACAGAATGACACCAGGGAGTGGAAGACGAAAGAAGGCTTTCTACCGTTCCCGGCGCCGCTCAAGAAGAGGACTCCATGATCATGCATGCTCCCGCGCGCTCTTGCTCACCATCATCGCCGATGTGTACTACATTTGATCATAGTTAGGCGGCGAACACTTGATTTGTAATGTGTAGTGTGAAATGATGAAACATTCGGCACTTTTGTGACTATGTGTATATATGTATCTCGATCGGGCACTAAGTAATATGTGTGATGACATATTGATTAATGTGTTTGTCTGTTTATATACCTGTCAAATATACCTGTATTTCTGTATAAACCTGTATAAATCCTGTATATACCTGTATTTGTACAGCAAAATGAAAAAATACCGGTATTTCTGTTTCATATTTCTGTGGCGCACGCTTTTTTTGTGGCGCACCACTTTCTGTGGCGCACCAAGGAACAGTGCGCCACAGAATTCCTCTGCATAGGGGTGCTGCCGAGCTATTTCTGTGGCGCACCGCGCTTGGTGCGCCACAGAAATATTTTTTGTGGCGAGAATTCTGTGGCGCACCCTGCAAACCTCCTGGTGCGCCACAGAAAGACAAAAACGTGCGCCACTAATAGGGTATTCTGTACTAGTGTTACCACAACCGTGCGCCACTAATAGGGTATTCTGTACTAGTGTTACCACAACTGCTGGCTATATTTTGGTGATGTAGTTGTAAGTCAGAACTTGCTGGTTACCACTACTTCTGGCTGTGCCCAAAACTCTATGTATGCTGAGATGAATGAACTAATTAGGAGACAAATTTGTGTGTTCCACTGCTGGCTATATTTTGCTGAAATGGTTGTGTGTAATTCTGTTGAAATTATTGTGTACAAGTTGCTAAAGATATGCAGAGATCATGTTCAATTTCATCTAGTTCTATACACCTAGTTGTCGTCGACGAATTACGTCGACGACAACTATCAACTACATCTACTTCTATACACCTAGTTGTCGTCGACGAATTACGAATTACGTCGACGACACCTATCAACTACATCTACTTCTATACACCTAGTCGTCGTCGACGAATTACGTCTACGACAACTATCAACTAACACGAATGCCACAAAAATTCAAACAGATTGATCAACATGCATATTTGAACAGAATGATCAACTAACATAAAATGAGCTCCACAAATTAAAATCCATACATAGGTCAATTAAAATCCATACATAGGTCCACAAATACGAATAGAGGTTCCACAACACACAAATAAGGTCTAATTAACACAAATTCATGCACTAATGCTTCCAGCAAGTTCATACTGATGCATAATTTGAATCTAAGCTATTACATCGTGTTGGAATCATCAAGGATCTGCTGAATTTTCTTGAGCTTCTCTCTCTTTGCATCGTGTGCCAGGAACAGATCAAACAGAGCATGCTCCAGCTTCTTTTTTTCCACCTTCAGTGCTTCAATTTCACCACCCTCAATTTTCTTCTCCACCTCCTTCTGAACCTCACTCTGTTTCTGCACCTCCTTAAGCTCAAACAGCTCTTGCTTAAGCTTTTTGTTCTCCTCCACCGTCTCTGCCACCTTTGCCTCAGCTTCAATCTTTGCTTGAACACACGCTTCAAATTTTGCTTCATCCTTCTCTTCTTCCTTCAAGTTGGCATAGTAGTTTTCGAGCTGAACCTTTTTCACAGTCTCTTCCACCGTCTTGTTGACTTCAGCCTTTAAGTCATTGTATTTCTTCTCCATTTCACGCAGGTCATGAGTCAGATTCTTGCTCACACAAGTGTGATCAAAATGCTCTTCCAGATTCTGCATAGTGAGCTCATCTACCTTGCTCCACAAACGATGTAATGCATACTGAAGTGAATCTGGCCACTCAGGATCTATCCACTCCACAAAGCCACAGTTTTCAACTTGCTAACAAAAATAAAGACTAAATCAATATGCAACTAGATAGATAATTACTGGAAGTACATGTATTTAAATTACTGCTGTCCAAGCACTAATTAACAGGTAGTACTACAACATATCCATCTAACTAATTACCATGTACTACAACACATTCAGAACATCACTTAACAAAAACTAATAACATAAAAGCGAAAGTGGAAGAACTTACATTCTTAACTGCACACGCCAGAAAACGCCTCCCTGTGTTCCTCCCTTGATAAGCTACAAATCGCTCTGGCAATTCCTTGTGGATGCAGCAAACATACATCGAATCCAAAGCAATGTCGCATCAGGTTGGATCCTCGATAGATTCTGGAATAAAGCCACCCTCTGGCTACAAATGAAGCAAAATAGTAGAAATTAGAGGCTTAATCGAGGCTAAATCGACGATTCCTTGAAATCCCCAAATCGAAACCCTAACCCTAACCCAATGGAGGATGAATGACTTACCTCTGAACTTATAAAACTGCTGCTCGACGTCTCGCCGTCGCTCCAGCTCACCATCTCAACGGCGACGACGGCGGCAGCCAGAGAACCACGCCGGAGAAGGGCGGCGACCCTGGCGGGGACTGGAGCTCGACAGCGAGCGGGAGGAAGAAGACACGGGCTCGAGTGAGTGGTTCCGACCGAGCCGTGCGACCGGGCTGGTCTTGACCAGGCACGGGCGCGGTCCAAACGGCCGGCGCTAACGGCCGTCAGCGCCACGTCAGCGCCACGTCGGCTCTGACAGTGGCCCTGCCTCGTCAGACCTCCTAACTCGAGCTATCAGCGCCGGTTGTTGTCATTACCCCAGTGTTGGTATGGTTTTGAAAAAATTAGTACAATCGGTACTGACCCGTTAATGCTGCCCGAATTGTGGTAGTTTTTTGTAATTACCTCTCAAGTTAGGGCATCTCCGCCCCCCGACCCCGAAACGGCGCTAATTCGGCGTGCGTGGGGGTAACGGCGCTATTCCGCGCGCTGGGGGCGCCGATTCCCAGCCGTGGAACCCAGGCCGCCCCCAGCCGGCGATTTTCGCACAAATTTCACATACAAAAAACGCCGACAGATTATTTTGTCCACATAGTTCAACATACAAATCCACAAACAAATAGTTCACCAATGCAAGCAAATACAACAAACCAAACTAGGCAATGCCATTGCCTTTGCGACTACACAAGTGCTCCACCAGATCATTCTGCAGTTGTGTATGCATCACAGGGTCTCGAATCTCCTGACGCATAGTGAGGAAGGCTGCCCATGTTGCCGGCACCTGGTGATCTACATCTGCAAGAGGACCCTGTCGGTAGTATGGCTCAGTGTCAGCCACCGGATCATTCTGCTCGCTCTGAATGATCATGTTGTGCAAGATCACACAACAGTTCATCACCTCCCACATATTTGCTTTCGACCAAGTCAGAGCTGGGTACCGGACAACCGCGAATCGAGACTGCAGCGCACCAAATGCCCGCTCAACATCCTTCCTGCAAGCCTCCTAACACTGAGAAAACCAAGCTTTCGCGCTTCCTGGCACAGGGTTGGGGATAGTCTTCACATATGTTGACCACCTTGGGTAGATGCCATCTGCAAGGTAGTAGCCCTTTGTTTACTGGTGCCCATTGATCTCGTGGTTCACCGGGGAGCATGACCTTCAACAAGCTTGCTGAACACATTCGAGCACTGCAGAACATTGATGTCATTGTGAGTTCCTGACATACCAAAGAAGGAATGCCAAATCCATAAATCTTGTGTAGCCACGGCCTCAAAAATCACACTGCAAGCTCCTTTGTGGCCTTTGTACATCCCTGCCAAGCAAATGGACAGTTCTTCCATGCCAAATGCATGCAGTCGATGCTTCCAAGCATCACAGGGAAGCCTCTTGCTTCATTCATGGCTAGGATCCGAGCAGTGTCTTCTGCATTGGGTGATCACAAGTAGGTTGGCCCGAACACTGCAACCACTGACCGGCAGAACTTGTTCAAGCAATTAATGACAGTGGAATCAGACATGCACAGATAATCATCCTGCAAATCAGCGGGAGCACCGTATGCAAGCAACCTCATCGCCACCGTGCACTTCTGAGGTAAAGCCTACTGTACTGGTGCAGTCCTTCTTGAATTTGAAGTAGGTGTCGAACTCCCGGAAGGCATGCATGATGTCGAGGAAGAGCTTGCGTTTCATCCTGAGACGGCGCCGAAACACGGCCTCGTTATACAGGGGCTCATCGGCGAAGTAGTCGGAGTAGAGGATGCAGTAGCCTTCGTAGCGCTGCCTCGGCTTGCTCTTGCGGCGGTCGGGCGCCGAGCCACCATGCCTCGGTCGCGCGTCGTTTGCGAGCAGGCCGGCAAGGGATCAGCAAGTGTTCTTCATCGTCGACGGCGGCGTCGGCTTCCTTATCCAGCAGTTCGGCGAGTAGCTCCTCGTCGTCGGAGTCCACGGCTGGGCGGACAAAACGCCGAACACCTAGCGGGCGAGGTGGGCGCGTTTCGCCCCGAAAGTCTTCCTTGCGGCTAGATCATGGCGGAGGGGAGTGGGCGGCGCCGGCGACGTGGATGGGGCGAGATGGTGGTCTTCCTAGCTGCTTGTGTGCGGCGGAGGGGGGAGGGGTGGTGCCGGCGGTGACATGGCGGCAGCGAGACTGGATAGAGGAAAAGGGCGAGTCGGGTGGGGAAAATGCGCTGTCTCACCGACATTGCTGGCCCACGCGTGCTTTCGCTTCCGCCGACTCCCCCAGGCGGAACCCAGTGGGCTGGGTTTGGCCTCTGTGCGCCGGCGCTATTTTCGGCCGAAACGGCGCTATTTGGGCTCCTGGGGGGTGACTGGGAAGATTTCAGCGTTATTTGGGCCAAATGGCGCTATTTGGCCTCCTGGGGGACGGTTGGAGATGCCCTTATGCCCAAGGTCTTCTTTGCAATGCACGGCTATTCTGTATTCTGTACCATGCAGAAAATTGATACGTTGAGGCTTAAGAGAGAGGGACAAAAGTTAGTTTTTTTTTAAAGGGGGGCAAAAACTTTGCCCCATTCAATTAATTAAGAAGGAGTTTTACAAGAAAGTAAAAAGAGTACAAAAGGCCACTACTCTCCCGGTAGGAAATCACTCAAACATTTCGCTCCCGCGGTAACCCAAAGGCGGGCTTTTCTCTCTTGATATTCTCGAGGATGATCATCGAGGGGGCATGCTTGTTTCGAAACACCCTCGCATTGCGCTCATTCCAAATCTCCCACGCCGTTAGCAACGCGAGGGACGCCAAGCCTTTGCGCGGGTTTGAAGTGCCACAAAAAATCCGTTGCCACCATTTGTGAAGAGATAGGGATGGCCATTGGGAGGTGTCAAGATTGTTGAGCCCGACCCAAGTCTTGATGAGCTCCCAAATGCGTCTTGTGTATCGGATGTGAACAAGTAGATGGGAGATCGATTCCGGCGCTTGCTTACTCAACGGGCACACACCACAATTTGGCCATCCCCTTTTCGCAAGGCGGTCGGCCGTCCAAAGCCGATTTTGGAGGGCAAGCCAAGCAAAAAATTTGACTTTAGGAGGGGCCCAAAACTTCCACACAAGGTGTGATTCCACAGGTAGTGTGCATGCGCGCCGTGACCCGGCCCGGGCACGATACGCTGCTACGGAAAGGAGAAGATCTGCCCATGTCTCGTTTCCAGGAACAGCAGCCACAGTCATCCCGCGGGCCTTGACAATGATAGTATCTGTCACCGTTGTGATACCACCACACGGCATAGCAGCAAGCAGGGATGAACCGTCGACCGGCCTGTCGCTGCGCCCCCCTTCACTGCCAATCCACCGAGACAAGGCGCAATGTGTTTCTAGTTACTGGAAATATTGTCGCGGTTGAGTTTTGTTGGAGTACTGTTGTATATACAGTATATTCCAAATGGGCATAACCCTTTGTTCCTTAGTGCAAAATAGATCTTCCGACCATGGTTTTAAAAACCGGACCGGTGATCGAACCGGTGAGGCTGTCGGTTTAGGTTTTTTACCAGTGCGACAGCTGGTTCACCGGTTCACTGGTTTTTTAAGATATAAATTAATATATATTTACTTTTAAATGTTCTAATAAATAAATAATTATATATGCAAAAATATTTTAGACTAGCAATTTGGCATGATAATAATATAATTAAGTAGTCAACACGAGCAATGACTATGCGATAACAAACTGTCTCTTGATCGAACATAAAGCAACTGCAGCTGAACCGATAGGCTGCGTCTCCGCTGCTAGCTTGTAGGCTAAGTGCGAGGTTTGAACCCTGCGCACGCCTAAAATAATTTTTTAGAGAACTCTCACAATTGAACCGGTCGACCGGATGGCCCGGTTTAGTGCGAAAACAGCCGGTCAGACCATGTTTTACCCGGGTTCCGGTCCGCTGGCGCGTCCCGTCTAGTGCGCTTATAAAACCGCGCACGCCTAAAATATATTTTTTAGAGAATTCTGACGACTGAGCCGGTCGGACCGGATGGCCCGGTTTAGTGCGAAAACCGCTATCAGACCGTGGTTCACCCGGTTTCCGGTCCGAGTCATCATGGATTAGGAGACGAGCGATAAAGTTTTGGACAGCGTCTTGCCGCGACTGCTCGCTTCCGTCCGAGTCCAGTTAAGCCGACTCCATGGCTGACATCGTGCGGACCTTACCTGTCAACACATATGTGCAATTTCTACTTTTGTCTGCACTAGTATTTGGTCCATATATACAGAGCTGTTGTTACTTCTGCTAGTACATCTGTAACGCGGATTTCCGTAATTAATTTCCTATGAAAATTGGCTAATATTCCAACATCGATTTCCACTACACGAACCCTATCCCTCCTCCAGGCAGTAGGCACATCCTGGATCTCTGATCAGATGAGGTGATGGATGGAACAGCAATCATATCCGCAACATTTTAGCCATCGAAATGAATCAATCAATGAGATACTAGTACCTCGCGTGAAACCAGGAGTGCGTTCTCGTGCTGAAGCAGCCTTTTCCTCCCGTGCTACTCCAGTAGAGTAAAGCCAAATCAATGCGAACACGGAGCGAGCCTGCAGGTGCACTCAGCTTGCACGACATGATTGATGCGAGTATAAGGATGACTCCAACCGGCCGACGTATCGAGTCCGCGTCGGTCCGTTCCAGTCCGTTTTTGCGAAAATCAGGACCCAACGGGTGACGCAAACGGATTACGGTCTGGTTTTCTGTCCGCCGCGACCCATTGTTGGCCCAAATTTGGGTCACCGATGCGTCGGGCGCGGACGCGCGGCGGACTGGAAACGCGTCCGCGCGCCCACGCGGTCGGTCCTCCCTGCTCCCACCTGTCAGTGACAGGGCGCCGGTCAGCCTACCCCTGGCCCAGTCCTTTTTAATGCCAGGGGATAGGGACGGCCAGCCCCCACCCACTCCACTGCCCCACTCCACTCCCTCACCGGTGACCAAACCCTAGCCCGCAACCCTCGCCGGCGACGCAATGCCGCTCCGGTGGCCCGGATTCGGCAAGGCTAAGAACGACGCCGAGGCGGGGTCGTCGTCTGGCCGCCTCCGCCTCCGCACGCCATCCCCGACGCCGCCATCTTCCCCGGAGCCGGAGGCCCCCGCCACCTTCGAGCTCGCGCCGCCGGTCGCGCAGATCGCACGCCGCGATCGCGTGTACGTGCGGCGCGAGGACTGCGAATGGTACTGGGAGCACGCGTGCCCGCTGCCATGGCCAGATGTCAAGCTCTGCGAGGGCTGGCATCTGAACCCGCAGCGGATCCCGGTGCCGCCTATGCCCACGAGCCAGCGCGCCCGCGATATGGAGGTCGACCGCCGCCGCCGCCGCCTCCCAGCGTCCCTCCGCGCCGACCCTGCCTACGCCGCGTCGTCCCCAAACTGGGACACGTGTTCTGCGGCGAGCACAGCCTGCGGCGCCAGGCTTGCTACACGCGGGCGCCGACGCCGCCGCCGGCTAGCCGCTGGGACCTGCCGCCGCACATGCGGTGCCGGGATGCGCCGCCAGTGCCGCGGTCCACGGCGCGGTCCCTGAGGATTGGCTCGCCGCCGCCGCCTCCCGTGAAGATGGAGGTGGAAGACGAGCTCGCCGCCGCCCTCGAGGCCTCCAAGCACACCATCGTCGAGGACGAGGAGAAGCGGTGGGTGAAGATCCTCGAGGCTGTCGCCCGCGAGAAGGAGGAGGCCCTGCAGGCGCAGCAGGCCGCGGTCCTCGAGGAGCCGCAGCAATGGTGGCAGGTCCCCATGGACGTGGACCTTCCACCGGCGCCGCCCCTTCCAGCCGGCCTGCTAGGGCAGAGCTGGACCTTCAACGGCGGTAGCTGGACGACGCCCCTCCCGGAGCAGGACGCGGAGCAGCCGCCGACGCCGCCGGCCGCCGTCCCACAGCGACAAGGCCTCCCGGCGCACCTCTACCAGGAGCCGCCTTACTACATCCTCGACGACGACGAGGACTAGTTGCCCGCGAAGGGCAGTTTTTATTTTTTTTGGTTTTTAAAAATATATGTAAAATGGCCGTTTGTGGCCCACCCCTATATATAAATGAAAATGGCCCATATATGGCCTTTTAACAAAACAAAAATTTGGGGGCGGACTCGATGCGTCGCCCCGTTGGGCGCACTGCCAGAAAATAGCCGGACAAGGGGCGGACGCGCGTCCGTTTGCCGACCCAAACGGACCAAACGCGGACCAAACGCGCGTCCGTTTGGGTCGCCCTGTTGGAGTCATCCTAACAGCAGATTGATGTGTGCACAGTACAGTAAGTACCTGCCATTAGCCCGTTGGGCAGTAGGGAGACCCCCTGCCTGGAGGAAGGCAGGCAGCACGGAGGAGCGAGCTCCACTATGAGCACGTCGCCGGCGAACTTCGAGGTGCATGCATGCTTGCAGTACGTGTACTTGTGCGGCCGTGATTATGGTGGCACCGGCTGATATCCCGCCCTAGCCTACGATCGATCTTGGCACGCGGTTGGTTAGTCAATGGAGTAATGGCGGATATGGAGTTTACAAAATATGCGGTGCTGCTATAACTGTCCATCACTGGCCTCATCGTCCTGGGTCAGCACCGTTTGGTGGTGGGAAGTTATGGCAAAGGCCAAGGAAGGTGAAGATCCCTGCCGGGAATTTATGGCCGGGTCCTAGCGTCGGTGACAGTGGCTACACAGGCTTCGCTTACTCGAGACAGTAGCAGCACTGGAGGCAAACCTGAACAGCTTTGTGCATGCAAAATGAAAGTTTCAAATAATTTCGGATGCACGAATTTTGCCGTAAAAATCCGAGAGAGGAATGTAAAAGCCCAGCGAGGCAGCTCAACTGATGAAAACACCCAGCAGCGGGCCCGCGAGTCGGCCTCGGGCCGACAGCACGCCAGGCGTAATCATTAGTACGGTCTCCGCCCGATCGCGCGTGGGCCCCGCAAATTATTTCCCCGTGATTGGCCCGGTTCCGCTTTGCCTCCCTCCTCCTTCACAAGCTGGTCGGGTCTGTTGCGGAGCAACGCGAGGTCCCGGACGACCCGTCAGCCCGTTCGTTCATCGCTCCATCCATGCGTCCTTCCTCGTTTCATCATCATCTCTCTTTTTTCTCGCTGTTAACATCCATGGCGGCATGCCCTGGTCGGGCGGAATCATTGCTCGTGGGATGGACATGGACACACTTTATCATTCACGGGCCACCAATCTGATCTGTTGATCAACGCTTGCCTCTTGTGCATGTATACTGTGGACATTTCTCCGATATATATATGGCTGGACGGACATTGCCGTGATGCGAGGAGCAGTTTGCCCAAGACCGGCAAAGCCACCGCCGATCGAGCCGATAGAGGAACAGTGACGTAGTACGCCCGTGCCTTGGTGAGTGAGTCGGGGGCAATAAATTCCGATGCGGAATGAATCATGCGTGCAATCACAATCCTCTAGCTCGATCCTTGCCGCGCGTACCGCTGCCGTGCCATGGCATGTGCGGGATGTACTCGAGCGAGCGAGCGCGTTAAGAACAAAACAAGGCGCCTGTTTTGTTTTATCAGACGCGCTATAATTTAGCGCGGCGCAGTCGCGCTAAAATGCAGCGCGCGAGCAGCGGCAATATGATGAGCAAATTCATAGCAACATAGCAAAATAGCATAGCAAAAATTCATGACATAGTTCAAATTCTTCCACAGTGCATAATTTAAATGCATTACAATAAAGTGCATACAAACAAATAAAACATCATCACTTGCCACAAGTTTTCTCTCCAATTTCTTCCTCCTCCTCTTCTTCCTCCTCCTTCTCTTCACCTTGTTCAACCCCATCTTCATCATTGACGGGGACGGTGCTTACAGTATTTCCACATGCACCATCCGAAGGCATAGGAGACACCATGGTAGCATTGCCTCTACCTATGGTTGCACCCAAGTTAACCGGCGGTGCATCCATTCCTCCCATGGTGCCCATCCCACCATATGCTCCAAAGATGTTTGGAGATGCACCCATGCCTCCCATGCCCATCGGAGGTCCTCCCATGGTAGCACCAACGCCTCCCATGCCTCCCATGCCCATCGGAGGTCCTCCCATGGTAGCACCAACGCCTCCCATGCCGCCCATCCCTCCATATGGTCCCATGCCTCCCAAAAGAGAGCCAAAACTCATGCCTCCCATGCCCATCGGAGATGCATTCATCACTCCCATCCCTCCATTGCCTCCCATGCCCTCCATGCTTGTTCCTATACCTCCAAAGCCTCCCATGGTACCACCAACGCCTCCCATGCTTGTCATTCTTTTCGTCATCAATAGTTCATCACGGCGTATGTTTGAGGTACTCCTTTTGCTTGTCATCAAAGTGTGACGTGTCCATGAAGAAGAGGTATTTCTCCCACTCCATCATCCTAGCTTGCTCCGCCATTTCCAATTTCTTCTCCTCCAATGCCAGCCTCCTCTCCTCCGCCGCCACCTTTCTTGCTTCGGTCTCGGCGTGTAGGCTATTCTTCTTTTGCTTCGCCTCTTGCGCCAATTTCCTCTCCTCCATTGCCAACCTTCGTGCTTTCACCATTTCCTCCATGGCGTGCTTGAGATCATCATCTCCTCCTCCTTTCTTCATCTCTTTTGCTATTTTTGCACCCGTTGGTCTCCTTGGATTTGCATAGTTCACCGAGTTAGGGGTCGGGCTCCTCCTCTTGCCGCCGTCGCTTGATGCTTCATCTCCGCCCAAGTTCAACACTTCTTTAATACTTGGCACCTCTAGAACATCACGCTTCTTCCATTTCTCTTCATCCTTCAACTTCTCATAGCAATGGGACAACACAAATGCTTTCCCTTTCTTCACCTTGCCTTTCTTGTTCTTCTTATCTTCTCCACGGAACAAGTTTTGTGCAATATTGAGCTACACGTTGAAAAGAACAAGTAAGAGCACATAGTAGCAAAGGAGCAATGATGTGGGTACACAAATGAGACACTTACCCTATCTATGTCATTTGTGCCACTTGGGTTTAGGGCATCAACCGCCGCCATTGCCCCCGCCCACTTTTGACAATCGGTGTTTATCAATGACCACCGGGAGCGAAGTGATCTATTACTTCGCTCAATTCCACTCTTATTGTGCGTGTCATAGTACTCATTCATCCTATCCCAATATGCGTTGAATGTTTGGGCCGTTGCGACGGCGGCATCCAAAGACACATTTAGATATGTCTCGCATAGCAAAAGGTCATCTTGCACGGTGTAGTTGACCGACCTTCCTTTCGGAGGACCAACCAAACCCTCTCCTTCCTCATCCACTTCTTCTTCAAATTCATGATCGTCATCATGTAGTTCATTGGTTTGGGACCAATGTGAAGTGGTGGAGCCAACTCCCATTGTTGAGAAATATGCGTCATCATTCAAACTACAAATAAGTTGAAGATAGTCAAGCAAGGGGACGAATCATACGCGAATTGTGAAGCAAGATAGGGAAAAGTACCTTGTGGGCATTTCGTCGAACACCCTGTTTGCATCCTCCTCCGGCGACGGCTCCGGCGCGGGTGCCGGCGCTACGGGTGGCGGAGGCGAGGCCAATGACGCTGGCATCGCCTTCCTCTTGTTGGCTGGCGCCGCAGCGGCGCCCACCTTCTTCACCTTCTTCGCTGCCGCCGCCATCGTCGCCGCCGCAATCGGGCGCTTGGGGAGGCCGTTCCGCCGCTGCGCACCGGGCGCCTGCGCGACGGCTCCGACGGAGTTCGGCCGTGGCGCCGTGAAAAGGCCGCGCGCGAGCCCCATGCCGGGATTTGGTGCGGCGCCGGCGGCGGAGTTGGTCACGCTCGCGCTAGGGTTTGCGGCGGCGCCGACGGGAGAGGGGTCGCGGACGTAGGGAGGGGTCGGAGGAACGCTCGATTGGCCTTCCATCGCCGGAATTCCGCCGGCGGCACCGCGCGCTCGGCGAAGGCAGGGCGACGGCGGGAGCAGTGGGGAATTTTCCGGGTGGTGGTTGCTCTCTCGCGCGCAATTTCGTTTGGCACCGCGCGCTGGAGCGGCCGCCCCAAATTCAGCGCAACGAGTACCGCTTGGGCCAGCACGCTGGCTCTTTTTTACCGCGCGCGGAGTTTTAGCGCGGCTGCTGGAGACGTCGAAACCGGTGCGCGCACGCGATATCGGCGGTTTCTTGGCCCCGCGTGATCAATGAATGAATCACGAGCTTCCCCCATGCATGCTCAATCATGGCCCTCATCACGCCATCCAGGATGAGGGAGGGCATGTCAGTGGCAAAACGGATCGACAACGCAACGCTTCAACGCGGTGCGATCATCCTACTACTATGGAGAGCTTGTTGGTACTCTATATGGCTGGCTCCAATAGAAGAAAATAGTACGCCTACAGAACGTCAGCTGCTACGACGATTATCTTGTTGGTGGCATCGTGGAAATACACTCTGAAAGTAAGTTCAACAAGGAGAACCAGATGATTACAAGAGTCAAACACGAAGATTCATTGGGTACGTACTGGCGTGCGTGCGTGAAGCGCAGCAAAATCATCTGGATCTCCCGAAAGAAAAAGCACGGAAACGAGATGAGATGCGGGAAAAGCCTTCCGGCTCGTGCTTGCTTTGACCAAAGAGGTAAAGCTCTCGCGTCAAGTGGACCGAGTACCGGTTAACCCAGCACTTAGCAGTGGTGGTGTTGGTTATGTGCACTTGTACCGGTTAAGACGTGGATGAGGCAAAAAATCTGAAGTTGTTGAAGGTGTTCCGAGAAAAAAAGGTTCTCTTTGCACTTTTCGTCTGTTTGCTCACTCTTTCCCTCTTTCTCGAAAGTAATGCACTTTTGCTCTGTTCAAAAAAGTTAACTGGATTTGGCTAAAAAAAATACTGTACGAGATCACGGTGACATCTACTCCATTCCACAATCATGTATGGTGACTAATTTTCAATTAGTTTTATCGTTATTGACAAAATGAAATCGACCAGCCTATGGACTATAACAAACAAAAAGTCAGCAAGTTGGTGTTCGCCTTCAACTTTGCTGTTTTTGGTGTGAGGGCTACAGTCTCAACATGTTTGTATAATTTCCTGATAAGATGTCTCGGCCAAAGCCCGGAAAGATACCCTGCGCTCGTGTACTTGTGTTTCGACGGGCTCTTTGATTTCGTGCAATCCCTGATGATTCCACGGCCTTTGATGTTCCAATGTTTCTCGTGGCCTCAACGACCTTTTTTCTCCCAGGGAGAAAACAGAGTTCACTGGTGACGAACTTCGGCAGAGCCCCTTCATTTGCACAGGTAAAAGTTTCTGGTTACTTTTATGTGGCACCTAAAGCTGATGATGGCACTGTCATGGAAAGAGTGATCGTAAATCTCGAGTAAATCCACATGCTTCGCGAGTAATCATGGAGGAAATCATGGCGATTATACTTTCACGGTAACTTTGAATCTTGTTGAATATGAGGGGATTTGACAGCATTTCTCAGCATGTTACAACCCTGAGCAACATGGTCTGGTGGAAAAGTAAAACCGGATTAAGGGGCATGCGATCAGTGGCCGAGTTACAACATTTGGAACTAGAGTGCGTAGAGGGTACCGTACAGGGGCGGAGCTAAGATTTTACCATAGGGAGGACGTGGAGGACGACAACCACAAACCTGACATAGAGAACTTTTTCTGTATGGTAATGATATATGATGTATTGCGTATGGCATGAATATACAAATGTGACAAATCGTTGGTCTGTTGGGGTGTCTTTCTATTCATTTTTTGACGAGGTGTCTTTCTCTTTATTTCTGAATCATAAGTTTTTTAAAGAATAAATTGTATTTTTCAATTCTTATCTTGTTTTTGTCTTTCAACTCAATGGTAGTATACAAATTTACATATAATTTCTAGTCAATATAACAAAAAGACTAACTAGTACGACCTCTGACCCGGACAGATTGACGTGAGAGGTGAGCTACATCAGTACAAAGTTGTACACACTGCTTGACACAATCAAATCGGATTGGAGGGAGTAGCATCTATGAATTGAATTGTAATGATATTAATACACACCATACCGTAAGGCCTCCTTTGATTTGTAGGATTTACTCAGGAATTCTATAGGATTCAGTTCCTATGGATTTTTTCCTTCCAACCACGTTTGATTCATGGGATTGTACCCTGTAGGAACAATTCCTGTAGGAACAATTCCTATAGGAACTAGTTGGTTTTCACAGGAAAAGAAAAATGAGCTCCGACCTCATTTTAAAGTTCCTGTGATGTTCCTTCGCTGCAATCAAACAGCAATTCCTGAACCATAGGATCTGATTAGGCAAGGCAGGGCACTCCATTCCTGTATGTTTCCTATTCCTTTGGTGTTCCTATCCTACAAATCAAAGGAGGCCTAAGTATAGATATACACATCACAGATCGCACAGACGGCGTGTGCCGTATGGAGGCAGCGGGCGGCTAGCACCGGCCTGCTCTGATCTCCTCGCGTGGTGGCAGATGGAGGCGGCGACCAGCAGGCAGCCAGGCAGTTAACAGCGGGAGGTACAGTTCATTGATCGATTGTAGATCGATCTACTCCCAATCTCCCATGGACTGAAGCGGTGAGGCCAGATGCAGAGCTAGTTTTGATCCAGGAAAATGGCCACGATCACCCTGGTATCGTAGTAAATAAAAAATATATTTTAGGGTGCATATGCGGTCAAAAATATTTTATAAATGAAAAAAATTCCCACCCGCTATCCTGTGCACCCCGGCCAAGACTTGGCTCCAGCACTGCATGCGATGAATGATGAACTCCATAGTTTTCTCGGCGATAATGTGTAGACACCCCTAGGAAGGAAGGAAGTGAGCTTACCTCACTTGGCTAACGGCTAACATTGTGTATAACCTAGCCACAAAATCCAAATCCAGTGGATGCACTTTTGGATTGTTATTATTTTTAAAACTCACCGTTGAGGCCAAAGTCCATAGTTTCATTGTCATTGGGACTAAATGGGGTTTCAAGAAAAACAAAGATGAGAAGGGAAAGTCATGCAAAAACAAGGCAAAGGTAGTGGCGCAAGGTTTCTTATAAGCCAATGATATAGACTATGAGGATACCTCTACGCGTATTACTCGCCTTGAAACTATTCGTCTTTTCCTTACATATGCATCCTTTTACATTTCAAACTTTATCAAATAAGTGTGAAAAATATATTTCTTAATGGTCATTTGAAAAAGTTGACATGCGGCGCATAACCTCCAGGTTTTAGGGACCCTCCGCACCTCAACCACGTGTATAAACTCCATAAGACGCTCCGTGGAATCAAGCAAACACCACAAACTTGGTATGAGCAGCATGGATATTTTTTACTCGAGGACAAATTTGTGGTGGGAAGGTGGATTCCACTCTTTTCACCAAGAGGGTGAAAGGTGGTAGTTTGTTCATATGTCGAATTTGTGTTGATGACATTATGGTGGTGCTAGTGCAGTGCATAACAAATGATTTGCCGAGTTGATGGCTAGGAAGTTTGACATGTCAATGATGCGAGAATTGAAATTCTTACTCGCATTTCAAGTGAAGCAACTCGAGTGGAGCCTCCATCTTTCAGTCAAAGTACCTTCTATAGGGGAACATATATGATACGACAGTTATAAATCAATTTTTTTAAATTTCTGCCGCGTCACAATATACAAGATGTGTGTCACGAGTGTATCATTTGATATCCTGGTCGACGTACATGATGAGTATGTAGTCGAAATAGTCGACATCATGGAAGCAGATGTAGTCTATGCCATCCTCAGCATGGTACTTTGGGTTCAAGTACAATAGCAGCGGCCGCGCGTCAAAGGTATCCACATGTATGAGAACGAAAACCAGCAGAGCAAGCGGTGCGAGTTGCTCCGAAAAAACATGACGTGCTAGTAGCCAGAGGTCTAATCACATGCATTAGGTTTGCGGCCAGCCCCAAGTCGCTCCCACAAACAAATCCTCTTCTCCAAACGCTACAAATCAATGCTTTAAGGTATCCACACGTACAAAGTGGAAGCTCCGCATGCCGGACTGAAAGATCCACACAGACGGCTAGGACGGGGAAAAGTGGTGGCCGTAGTGGAGGGTGGATCCAATGAGAAACCCTAAAATGCATGTCCACTTCTCCTTTATATTGACCTCTTTAACGGGCCTCAACCTTAGAGGACCACTAGAAGTCTATGCACTAATCCAATTCGGATCCAAGCCAAACAAGTCTTGTAGCACCTTAAGTGTGTGAGCCTATATATTGCCGCACGCTTTAGGCATGACGCAAGTACAAGTACTCGGTCAAAAGTTTGTAGCAAATTCTAGCAACACGACTCAACTCCCAAACGCATATAAATACCATACCATGAATCCTCACAAGGTTAAATGTTACATTCCCTTTACCTCACGACATTTGGTCGAGCTCCAAATATACTGCTATTTCTCGATCCTATGATCTAGAATCTCTTATTAGGTTAACTCTTAACATTGTGTGCACACAAATATATTTCTGGATCCGATCACTCGAGAGCCACAGAGATATATTTCTCATGTAAAGACGTGAAAATCACATCCTGACTGACCAGGCTTCGTAGAATGCTTAATGGAAAAATTATACCTTTCATGTTACGGTATAGTCTTTGATGGCCCCTAAGAAGGTCAATTCACATCTCGATTGCATGCGACAAACTCAGGTCTAAGGACGAAGCACACACATTGTGTACAGAGAGAGAACCATGTGCGTTATTGCTATATATCAAGTTGGCCTAGTCCACCAAGCCCATGTTCATAACATGTGTCCACATTATCAGTTTGACGTCTCCATGTGTATGACTTACGAAACATAACATCCACTAATATATGTGCTAGTTTAATATTCACGTGTGTTGTCACACAAACTCTCACTAGCCACATTTCTGTTATAGTCCGTAACTAATTTGTATAGCATCTTCCGTTTTAATATGGTGGTGGTTATCTCGATGGACTAATAATGTTGTATTGACAATAATTAAGTAATGAGTTTCATAGTCAAGTACTTGCCAGCCAATACAAAGACATTGTTAAACATATAATGAATCATAGATATATCGAAATATCATAATCAACTCTACATTTACACCTTGGGTAAAAGGTCCAAAGAGAGCTCGGTCTCCTTGGAGCGTTATATTTAAACAAAATGAAAATATCCATTTAAAGTTACAAAAAAACCTGAACAAAAATCTTACATGTAGGTAATGTCAAATCCACCAGTATTGAAAAATCAATGCAAAATAATTTATATTCAAGACTACAAAATATAGGAAATCTAACAAAATTTCATATTTTCAAAGTATGCACTATTTAGTACACACAAATGCACACTTTTGTCATTTTTCCCAGCACAGAATATAATTTTCTCGTATTGTTTTCCTATGCACTAGTAGAGTTCATCATTTTCTACACCCTAGAATTTTTAAAACTTACAAATGCCATTTTGAATTTTTCAAATAAAGGGCTCCATGGAGCCCGAGCTCCAACGAACTGCACATGTGGCATATTTTTAACTATAAAACGGAAGATGCTATAAAATTATTTGTTATGGACTATAACGTAAATGTTGATGCCGACAACAAATGATCTCGTTGAATACGCTAGTTCAAAACCTTTCCTCGTCACATCTCGCGACAATTAGCGCCCATCGGCTCAGGCGATCCCACAATGGCGTTTGGTTAGGGTACATAGAATGTTTGGTGGATAGTAGAGTGACGTGGTTATAACTTTGGTGTCTAGGTAGATATCAAAATTTTCACCCTCTAACATCCATCAAAAGTTCCCTGGTCTCGACGCAAACTAGAAGAAACCTATCATGGAACACATTTTGTTTCTCTATTCTTTATCAATTATGGAGGGCATATATTCTTGGTCATTCTAACTAATAAGTCTTATTTTACTCCTTGTTTATACATTCGTGACAATTTTGACACCATTTTTGTTTTTCTGTCATATTTTAACCGATGGTCATTACATTTTCTCAAGTTTTTACATCATTAAAAAAATTCCTATGATTTAAACCTAGTTGGTGATTGGGACGTCAAATTGAAAGCTTATACCAGTGGGCGTGTATACCTAACCTGGGCGACCTGATCTGCAACCTGGGCAAGAGCTCATTCAGAAGAGGGCAAGAGTCGTGTGTTGGGCGGCATATGGGTAAGTGTTGCACGGAATGGGTAGATGTGCGAGGAAACCACAAATGGAGGCCGGGCTAGAGGGAGTACTTTATTTTGAAAATTTTGAAAACCACATTTTGAAGTTGTAAAAAATTCTGTAAAAATTCCTGCATGTAGACAATGTTGTATTCTACCGACTTGTAAAATATCAAATCAAAAGAGTTCATATTTTGAGCTACACAAAAATGACAAAATCTGACAGATTTGAAAGAGTTCAAATTTTGCACTGTTCACTACTTTCAAATTTCAGATTCGTCATTTTTTCGCAGCCCAAAATCCGAGATATTATTTTCTGATATTTTACAAGTCGGTAGAATACAACATTGTCTACATGCAGGAATTTTTTTTAATTTTTTTACAACTTCAAATTGTGGTTTTCAAGATTTTCAAAATAAAGGGCTCCCTGTAGCCCGGCCTCCATTAGTCCACTCTAGATGTGCGTAGCTAGTTTACGCTTCTAAGTTAGCATCGTAGTTCTAGCCATGTCGTTCTAACTAGTAACCGGTCAGAATCGTAGGAAGCTGTAAAGCAGAGTGAAATTTGATACAACGTAACACCGATATGTTTAAATGAGTCAAGAAAATAAAATGGGATAAACACTTTCACAAATGTACAAACACGGAGTAAAAGTTACAATTTGCTCTAAATTACTATATTCGGCCCACTACGATATGCGTGGGGTTAGGTATCATCACATTTCTGTACACTAACGAAAAATGGTTTTACCACGGCTAAAAACTGTCACGAGCAGCATGAAAAACCCTGATGAAATTTTAAAGTCATCATTTTCATGATGGAGCCGTGTGACCTTCGAGAATTCGAAGTACTGTCAAGAAAACATGAACTTATGGTAGTAACACTTCTCAAATTCAAATGTTGAATGGCTTTGTATAAGCATGCATCAAGAAATTCCCATGTTAATTTGTTTATCCCTTCAGGTGTAAGTGTCTAAAAAAGTGAACCCAAGTTTGAACTGAGTTGCAAATTAGGTAAGAAACGCAAGCCAATCCTCTCCATTTATGACATGAACGATCAGTTGTACGCCTGCCGGTAAGCAGCCAACCCTCTCTCGGACTATCACCACCCCCTATACATGCACGCCCCATAGGAAGCGTCGTCCCATACACACCCCACTCCCCCTTCGTCCTTTCTCTCCTCACATCTGATCCCACTACCGCAACGAGCCAACGAAAATGGACCCGTCTTCCCTGGCCACGGTGCCGACCACCAAGCAAGATCAACCCTCGCCTACATAACCTACTGAAGATAAAGTGGTAACGTCGCTGCTTCTGCTGAAGGAGGCCAGTAGTCCCGAGCGGGATTCCCCGCTCAGACTATGTTTGTTTCAAGAGTTTTTTTTGGGGTTTGGTGGGGATAAACCCTAGGGGGATTAGTTGAAAACACTCCCGTCACCCAATCCCCACGTATATCCCCTTCCATCCAATCCCTAATCCCCTCCATTTGAAATATCATTTGGTGGGCAGGGATGGTGCGCAACACCAAGGTTCAGTTTTTACGGTTATCAGCAAGGAAGACATATCAATATACATCAGCAAAGACGAATTTGATGTTCCGCATACATTAAAATTTACAAAGGCACACACTGTAACAAAGTCTGAAGCTGCATTCAAATTAAAACAGGCAGACACTGTATGCATCTAGCCAGACAGATTAAAACATTCAAATTAACAAAGTCTGAAACGGCAAGGAAGTCGCGATCCCTTCTAGAAACAGATTGAGCTGAATAACACCATTTGCTCGGACTGAACAATTCCACAAGTCGCAGTACAACATGAACAACTGCATCTCAGACATAACCAATATCCATGCACGTCTCGGACGGAACAATTCCACATGCCATCAGAAATGCAACCCACAGAACCAGCGAACTTCATTGCACCATTTTCACTTCATAGATGGGCCTAGACCAACATAGTAAGTAAATCCAAATAAGATTCGACACTAAGGACTGAAAAATATATTAGAACATAGTACCGGAGTATATCTTAAGCAGCTGTAAGCAATTCCCTAACATGCTCCATGCCGTACAAGAAGTAATGGTGCCGTTTCTCTCTCTTCCTTCGACTTAAATACAAGTACAATGCAGGAAAAATGATAAACAAGATCTCTTCATCTTCAAGTAATGGTGCCGTTTCCTAATATGTTCTATGCTCCTTGAGCTCATTTCAGCGCTAATGAAAATAAGTTGAGGTTTCCTGCACATTTATAAGCCACAAAAGGTACTGAAATGAATATTGCAGCAAAAGGGTATACTATTACTTCCAACTAGTAGGACTAGTGAACCTTCTATATACTACATAGAAAAATACAAAGAGGGCACGAACTCATACAAAAAAGGCAGAAATTTTGGAGTTGTCACCGGATACATACCAAAATTTGGAGTTTTCACTGGATCCCAAGAGGGTGGGAGCTCGTCAACGAATGAATATTTCACCGGAGAGAAGGCCAGATCTAAAACTGAATGAAGTAGTTGTTTCCTGCATATTTGAAAGCAAAAAAGAATTGAACAAAAGGGAAACTATAACTGTCTGCATTTTTACAAACTATATTTATCTCCGTTCACACAAACATGAATTAGGTCTACATTTATCTCAATTCACACAAACTTCTTAACACATATGGTGACATGCTTCATGAACAATTTTATTTTTGCAACTACAAGCATCGCATGTTATTGCTGTTGACAGGATGGCTCTGGTAATTCAACATGAATGCATGGACGATGCTGCAACATCAAGAAGCTACAGCTAACATCACCAGCACTCTTGCCAGAACAGAACCAGTTATTTTCAGAGACAGCCAAGCAACATCAAATGTAGTATGTATGCTGTTGATCTCGTCTCAGATCAGCCAGCCAGAGGAGATGGAACAGAACCAGGTATACAAAACAGCAAGCATCGAATGTATGCTGTTGATCTGATCTCGTCTCAGATCAGCTGTAGCTTGTGAGGGACTAGTGCGAGCTAAGCTCTCAGATGCTACCTACAGCTACCAGGAGAGGAAGGAGGTGTTACCAGGAGAGGTGCAGATCGGAGTAGCTTCACCGGAGAGAAGCCAAGAACGTCGACGATGCGGAGAGATCGGAGGAGCTTCGCCGGAGGAGCTTCCTGCTCGCCGTCGCTCTGGCGCCCCCTCTATCTCCTTCCCTCTCCCTTGCTCGCCTCCCCTCGCCCCTGCTCGCTGTCTCTCTGGCCGCCGCCCGCTGCGTGCGCCGCCGCCTCCCCTCTCTCTCTAGCTCGGGGACAGGATTGGAGAAGAGTTGGGCCGGGTTTGGGGAAAGGTGGGGAATACTTGGGATAAAACCGGGCCAAAAACTCGTGAAACAAACGGGCTTTGGGAAAAAAGTGGGGATTCAGGATTGGGCCGGTATTATCCCCAATAATCCCTGAAAAAACTCTAGAAACAAACAGAGCCTTAAGAAGGATTTTAATCTGGGACAAGGAATACCATCCTTCCCTAGTTGAATCTACCTTTCAAAGTACACACACCCCGTTTGTCCCAATATGTCTCACAGTTCTTTTATTCCAAGTGGTGCAAGAAAAAATGTAAAAGGCACATTTTTGTTAAAGGCATGCTTGTATATCCTTTTACATTTCTTGAATGATAATCAATCGTTGATCTATCCCTTGTGTGATTATCACTTGTGGGAGTATTATTCGAATTTATGTTAATGGCATGCTTGTACAGGCTTGTGTCTTCTACATTTTTTTTGTACTAGCAGTGTACGTTAGTTTGGTTATGAGAACGAGTTAATTCTGATCGAAAACACTGTGAATGTTTTTCTATGCATATATGGACACTGCTATTTCATGGATGGCGGTAGACCCTGAGATGCTGCGGCACATTTAACTCCCTAGGAAATGGAGATTCATTCAGCACACATGATCATCGATTCTAATATTCAAACAAAGGACATCTATCTTTTTAGGAAAACACAAAGGATTTTTGTGTTTTATTTCAATGAACAGAAAAGGTTCATCAATTGGAAATATGAATTCTTAATTTGGCATAGAAATTGAAAGTCACTAATAAATTTGTCCGTGTAGCTTCTGGCGACGACATCAATAACGTGTGTTTGTGCATCTCGTACTTTGAACTGACACTACATATATTGCTCTAGCTTGATAATGAAATCTAGATTAATCTCGATGATAGTTTTATATTAGCGTTTGGGATTTTTTGCATTGCAGAACTAATGTTTCCCGGGGTTCTAAACCTGTTGTGCACTTTGTGCTTGATATACTAGTGCCGAGGAAGAGTTGGACAAGGACGAAAAGAAGGGCTAGAGCAGGAAGGAGATAATGATGGTGATGAGACGATGATGATGACGAGGATGTTGATGATGATCGATGATGTTGATGATGATGAAGGAGGAATACGTTTGCCCAACAATGGTGACCAGGTAAGAAGTGTGACGGTGTAACCGTAATAACGGCCGTGAGTGGATCTGCCACGAGCTGGCACAACCAGGATTTTCCACGTGCTTGCGACACATCACCAGTCGCCTTGAAACCTACAAAAGATTTTAGTGAAAGAAGACACAAGGTAGTACTTGTGGATCTGCGGCCACTGTCGAGCCCAAGATAGTATACGCAACGACATTGACGGTAGGAGATGAGGAGGAGGAAGTCATCCCATCTTCCCCAGTGACACTTGCCCATATCGAGCGAAGCAAGGCATGTGAGATTCAATTGCGCAAGATGATGATGACGCTTCCCATTGCCTTCGACATCCAACAAGAGTGAGATCGACACTTTGTTTGATCTTTGGAGTTTAGAAGGGTGAGAGGATATTAATCCTCCCTTTGAGCTGGGCAGAATGGCCCCATTTTTTAGCTTCTTCCTATCCATTTGCTATGAACAGCCTATAAGTGGTAAAATTGCTAGATACCATGTTAATGTTATTATTTGCTATTAGTTTATGTGGGATGGTATACATGGTTGTCATCGATGAAATCATTATGGGTTAATTAAGTACGTAGCATAAGGACGAAGCTATGCAATATGCACCATATTTGCACCAACAATAAAATATCATACGATTAGTGTGGTGGTCTTTTGCTTGACTCATATCTAACATGATCACAACCATTTGATTTTTATAAGTCTATATAAACAAGTTATATCGGCATGTCATCATAATTGACGATGGGACAAATACCGGGTAACCTATTAGATTTATTCAAAAAAAAAACAGTCAAATGGTGAAAGCTCCAAAAGTTTGGTAGTCCACGACAAGTAGAAAGGCCGCACTGGACTGACTGGAGGCCCGGCTAGGAGATGCCCACTCCCCCAGGCGTTGAACAGGCAGCCTCATCATGCGTTAGAGATAGAAGACCACCCGACCCCACACAGAATGCATACGAGTGTGTCCAAGCAATCAAGTGTAGTGTTACTAGCCGATGCCAATCTATACTCCTATAAAGCAAAACCTCATTAAGAGCAATTAATATTTTTCTATCTCCACATGCAAGTTATCTACATCACTTGCTCTTTTAGTCAATCAATTGTCTATGTCATCTCACCAATACATTAAATTTTTTGTATCTCTACATGCAAAGCATCCACATCATCTTTTTTTAGCCCATCAAATTGTCCACAACATATTTTTGATCAAAATTATAGGCTCTTTTATGTGTATTCACTCAAAAAGTTTCTGAAAATATTACGTGGCAATGTGCATGTCATCTTCCTGCAAGTAATCTTCATGCAAGCCATCCACAGCAACCGTTTTTTCAGTCCGTTGATATTTGTTTTATCTCTATGAATCAGATACACCCTAAACCATAACGATCTTAAATTATAAACCACACATACATTCGATGTCTAAATATTTCATACATTTTATTAAAAAATTTAAGAGATAACCGCTGTAACGCGCGGGGTGTTGTTATAGTAGGGATTAATTTCTCATTATAGTTATGACAGTGGATTATTACTGCCCATCATCACATTGATCATCTGTAACCCTGCCATGCCACTATATAAGATATGGTTTGGGATTCAGCAAGAAAATAAATTCTTTTTTGGACAAATTACACCAGACGCAATACACAAATTAGGACAAATTAGGAGTAGGTTCTTACCTCTACATAGTGGGGACAGATCTGGATAAATCTCTCGTGTCAAGTTTTTTACAGTGTTCTCTTTCTCCCACACTATCAGATTCTTATGACGTTGACTACTATGCTGACTACTCAACAACACACGTCGACAATTGGTGTCCACAATGGGGCAAGTAGCTGATGGACCTCCGATCCTAGTGGAACCTATCCTGACCAATGTTCACTTCATCCTCTAACATCTCCTCCACGTCGGTTTAAACGACGACGGTTGTACGATTTACGTCTTCGCTTCTGACCAGATAGTACGTTTAGGGACGCTGGACTGGGGCGTAGTCGAGGGCGACTAGAGGTCAGGCTCGCAGCAAATGAGGAGAATTCTTCCCTCAAAAAAGAAAAGCAATCGAGGAGAATATGGTAGTCTTTTTTTAATGGAGAATCTGGTAATTGTTCCTTTTTTTAGAATTATCTGGTAGCCGTACCTTTTTTTAGATAATGGTCCGTATATTTTTTTGAGAATTATCTGGCCGTTGGTATATAACGTAATTACTTCTTAGGCCCAACACCGAAGCCCAAAAGACAACAGCCCATCTCCTGACGGCCCATGTTTTCCCCTAAAAAAAAAGAAAAACAACTGCTCATGTTTAGGCCATCGGCCTGCAAACTGATTGATCTCCCACATCGGCCATCGTGCTCGCTCGCCTCCAACCAGATCGATCTCGCTGGCAAATTGCTAGGGTGCCTGCCGCCGCTCGGCGCTCGCTGCTCCTGCTCCCAAGTCCCAACCCTCGAAGATTTCTTCTGCACGCTGGACAGCCGACTTGTGGCGAATACGGCTGCTGCCATCAATCATCGTTTCCTGCTAGTCGCCCGATTAAATCACCGCCCGATATTTTGTCAAGGTACACCATACACTACCTGTACATGCTGATAGTCTAGTAAATCTCCTTCCGCTACAGTTTGGTTGTGCTTCACAAACCAAGAAAAACGAATATAATAGAGTGATTTGCATACCAGTTATTTTATTTAAATCACATATCTAGCCTACTACTTCAAATTCAGATCTAGTCGTTCTTGGCAGTAGATTATAAAGTATGCCTTTTGTCACGGTTCCTTCATTACTTGCTAATGTTTGATATAGTTTATAGTCATAATCTACTGCCTTTTTGTCACGGTTCCTTCATTAGTTGCTAATGTTTGATATAGTTTATAGTCATATAATGTTCTTACCAAACATATTTTGATATGCTGCCTTATTCTATACATGATACATGATATTCGGATATACTATATTTCACCCGCGATCAGTGGCGGAGTTATGTCGAAGCCAGGGGGATCTCTGCGAAATATATGATCTTCAGCCCATTAGCCCCCCGCCCCCCCAATTTGGCCCAGAACAGTGCAGTTTTTTTCCTAGAGTCCCCCCCCCCCCCCCCCCCCCCCCCCCCACCACCACCACCACCACCCACACACACATACACACACAAATTGAACAGCCCAAGGTCCGGCCCTACCCGAGATCATCATCGCTTCGCCCTCACTATGCCCAAATCCTGGCTCTGCCTCTGATTGGACTTCATCGTCGACAACGAAGGTGAGCTTCATTTTCGTCACCCCAAACTAGCACATCCTAGGGAGGCATTGTCTGCGACTCCTACACCGCCCGAGATCATTTGCACCACTCTGAATAGGGCAGCGCATGACTGAATTCGGATCCTGACTATTCCCTCATGAAGGAGATGAGTGTCTGTGTGAATACTAAGATGGATAAGAATTAAGAAATTTTTGAACGAACGTTATGGATTGACGTGTGAACGGATTTACCAACGTCTGTGTCGCCTCATGTGACTGAGACGCACATCGGGGACATTCGTGTCTAAACAAAGTCGCGGCGACGGCGGACGCCAGTGACGCCCTGGTCTTGTTTTCCGTCATGTGGTTGCTGAATCTTTCTAGACTAAGAGGCTGAACAGAGAAAGAAGAAGGCGATGGATCACAAGTTTGTGGCCCCAACCTTACTTATATCAGAAGGAGGTTGACGCCTCCCCTCCTCGTAGGAAGTTCCAGTTCATCCAAAGCAGATCGGATGAAAAACATCACTCCACTTCAACATGGAAATCGAAACAGAAATGTCGAATAAACCGCGCACACATCGAAAAGTTCTGGGTACTATTCACACGCAACAATACCGCGTGAGAGCCCCAAGCCAAGGATTACCAATGTTAATTAAGAGTAAGGTCTTGCAAATTAACTAAGACATGAATGCCTCATCCCCCGTGACGACCTACAAACGTTGTAGTGGAGCATTCAACATTTGAGGTCGTGCTTTTAGCTTAGCCGGGAAAGTCTCATCACTGTGGCGGCCTATTCACTTTGCGGAGGACACCGACGACTTCTCATTCCGTCCAATGGTAGCAAATAAAATATGCGATTCCATTAGGTCAGAGGCTCGTCACTCAAGAGAATCCCCTCCACCAAGAGACCTCCCCAGGTCTCAAATGTTAAACATGTTGGAATTATCCTTCCGCATTACTCCTAACTCTTGTAGGACAAGGACAAAAACGTCGAGACCTAGTACCCATGTCCAAGACAACCTCAAAGAACCTTCATCCAGGTCAGGAAAATCAAGCAAGATCTCCCATCTAGGTCAACGACTGTAGACCTATAATTCGGGTCAAAGCAGTCATCAAACCCAAACCCATCAGACAAGGTTGATTAGGGGCAAGCCAACTTCATCGACATGTCAAGAAAACCGGTCGCCTTATTAAAGGCACTACTCGGGGGCTTGTGGTAGATAAGTGAATTTATACCATACGAACGTACACCACTTTGAGCCCATGACGTTTAATCGGATTGCTCTCATCTAAAAGCTCCACCAACTTAATCTGACATGCTACAAGAAGACTCCCTAAAGATTCCCTAAATTGGACATACATTGAAGCAATGTTACTAGATCAACTTAACATGCAAAGCATCGAGGAAACCCTAACGTAACACGATGGAGTCTCCCAGAGAAGCTTATAAATATCAGAAGACAACCAACCGGAAGGACAAACTCAAGCTCAAGTTTATCTATGCCTAAGTCAAAGTCCTAGCCTTCATAGTCTCCATAGTCATAAACCCTAGCTACGTCTAAACTTGTTGGGTGCATCTATAAATTCGATGAGATCCATCTTGTAAACCTTGTACGATGTCGTGATCATGCCTGAATAAAGTCCGAGGGAACTTTATCATATCGTTGTGTTGATCCTAACTTGTTTGACGTGTCCTGCCTACCGAATAAATAAACTTTGTTCCAATCATCGGAGATGAGGTTTCCCTGGGACAGAAAAAAAACAGAATTCGACAACTAGTCACGTGGGGGTACCACGGCAAATCCCATGGTTCGGTACCTAGGGTTGAGTTTGGGGGAGAGAGATGGCGTGGCGCTGGTGATTACGACGGCTGACAAGCAAGATTACCCAGGTTCAGGCCCCCGGAGGGTAACACCCTACTTCCTGCTTGTCTGGTATTGATATACGAGGTGTACAATGGAGCTACAATGGCGTCCCGCGTGATGTCGATCTCGCTAGGGTTTTGGTGGTATGAGTATTGCGTGACCTAGATCGGCGGCCCTCCCAGCCTTTATATAGGAGGCTGGGTCTCGGAGTTCGCAACCGACCCGGTTTACAGATAAGGTAAGTATCTACCGACTTCGGCTTCTCTTGTCTTGAAGAGCACGTCTCCTTGTTGGGCCCCCTTCGTGGGCCTTGGCCATCGGCTTCTAGTTGGCTTGTTATTGGGCCTTAGCTTATACGTGCACCAGGTGTCCTCATGGTGGGGTACCCGAAAGGTAGGTCCACATCAGTAGCCCCCGAGTGCCTGGTTGACTCGAAGATTCGGGCAGGGACTTCTCCATAAGTGCACGTCATTACTTGCATACTTTTGCTACGACTCAAGTCAGTCGGAAATACACCGACCGCCATTTTGTTCGTTTTGCTATATGAATGTGAGTCGATAATGCATCGATTGTGCCTGTGAGGTCGGTATTATGTCGACTTTATGCTTTGCACGTACTTTTGCAGGGATGGTGGCATAGTAGGCCCGGTACACTCGACGGATCGGGGCCAGTTAACTGCTCATTTGGGCAACACCTTACTAGCCTACATCAAGTTCGAGTCCCCGGACTCAAACCCGGAACAAGCTGGTCAGGCCCAACTCAACCGCGGAGGTCTTACAGAGTCGGCCTGCAGCATATTTTGAGGGTACCTAACGCGTCCGCTAGGATTTTTGTCATGTCGTCTGACACGGAAAGTTTCAGAGCGAACGCAGTATGTGCGGGCTCCGGCCCAGCTCGACGGATCGGCGGGTCTTACCTATGCACCATGCGTGCAGCTTCCAAGGATCGTCTGATGCAACTCGGGGAGATTATGACTGAATTTGCCTTTGTGAACAACTAAGCAGCTGAGTCGAGTAAGATTCGACTGTGAAGTATGCATTTTGCCTTTGCCTGTAGTCTATCGGGTGTGCGACAGCGCTCCCGATGGGAGTAGCCCCCGAGATTGTGCTTAATTGCTTGCAGTTGAGGATAATCTCAAAACTTTGAACCTTTACCTTAGTCGACAAAATTTTGATATGCTCCCGATGGGAGTTGAATGCTTCAGACTGGAAGCAGTCGAGTGACTTCTTTGCATGCGCAAAATATGTTTCCTCAGAGTTGACCCTTTAGGGACTCGAGTACCTCTTCTTTTTGTGGCAGAATGATGACGTCATGGATGACGTTTTTTGCTGTCTGCACCGCCTGACAGGCGGTGTGCTCGTTGCGATGGATGGGACGCCACGGCCCCACTTGTCAGTGTTGACCAGGGACGGTGCCTTTTGGACTGGATTTGACAGTTCTGGCCCGGTTTTCTCGGAGACGTGATGATGATCTCCTATATTCTCGTGCGTAGTGGGCGGCCTGCACCCACATTAGCCAGTAGCTATGAAGAAAGCTGGAGCGAAGAAGGTGGGGACTATGGCGAGCTCTGCCGCCGGCGCCGCGGCGACGAAGAACAAGAGGGGGAGCAGTGCGACAAGTGCCGCCACTTCTGCCGATGCCGCGGAAGTGAATGCACTGAAGAAGATCCCCGACGACTAGGCCAAGTCCTCCATCAGGGAGGAACACCTAGATGGATTCCGCGAAGACGGATTGCTACCGCCGGCAAACCAACTGGCCACACGTGCACCCGGAAAGGAGGTATTCCCGCAACCTCGGTCCGGCGAGCGTGTGTGTTTTGCAGATTTTTTGATTCGGGGGTTCTCCTTCCCACTTCACGATTTCGTCCGTGGGCTGCTGTACGCGTACGGGGTGCAAATGCATGATTTGACCCCGAATGGCGTCCTCCACATTGCTTGCTTCATCGTCCTTTGCGAGTGCTTCCTTGGAGTGCACCCGCATTGGGCTTTGTAGAACGCCATCTTCAACGTCAAGAGGAACGTGGGTGCTGGTGGCACCTATCCGCTTGGCGGCTTCGACATCCAGACTCGTGGCGACACCACCTACTTCACGCTGAAGCAGGTCGAGTCCGTCCAAGGCTGGCGGAAGAAATGGTTCTATGTGCGTGTCGACCAGGAGGGCCTTCCTGACTTCGTGGCTAACAAGCCTCTGAGGAAGACGAACGCCTGGACGCACATGCTGTCGAGTGCAGAGGTTGAAGAAGTGGGACCTTTGCTGAAAAGGGTCTCTGAATTGATGAAGACGGTGGGCAAAGAGGTGAGTGGCATCATTGCCACGTTTTTGAAGAGGCCAGTGCAGCCTATACGCCTTCGGGACCACCCAATGTGGGAGTTCGAGGGCGCGGATGACTCCTCCCGCCTGACGAAGGAGGAACGGTCGCAGAAGGAAATCGAAAGCTCTGTGCGTTCTGTGACTAGCCTCAGAGTCACAGACCCCTGCAACATCGACTGCCCGTTGCTCCGTATGGGTTGAGAACCCATTGCCTGAGGTGATTTTTGTTTTACTTCTTGTTGCTGTTTCTTCTATGTTGCTGTTTTGCTTAACACCTTGTGCTTGCTTTGCAGGGTCACCGGCTCTCTCTTGTCTTCCACCCCTTCCAGAAGGTGGGGTGACTTTTGAAGTGGAGTTTCCTGAAGTCGAGCCAGTGGATGAAGACTCCATTCCCTCCGCGAACACCCCCCCTGAAGAGGAGGTGGAGGAGACGGAGCAGGATGTCTCCGACGGGACAAGGTGAAGTCTGCTTCTGAGGGCTCGCCGTCCAAGAGAGTGGAGCCAGAAGATGATGACGATTCGGGTTCTTCGTCGCCCAGCGTGAAGGAACCGATGGAAGTTGTTCCTCTGAACACGGCACCTCCCGCCGGAGCTGGCAAAGCGTCAGAGTTTGGCGGGATTGTCGACTTCGACTGCCTCTCCAGCGACGAAGACGAGGAAGCAAGGTGAGCACCTTTGTAATTGCTAAGCTTCTGTCTTCCCTTATACGCAGTCGTTTTAAGTTGAGTATTTTATGTGCAGTGTTGGGCATGGCACAGAGGTGTCTCCTCCTGCCCCAGAACAAACGTCGGCCCCGAGTGGCGCGCAGTCTCAGCTGACCACCCCGGAGGTTGTTCCTTCGATGACTGCAGCGGCCACCACCGAGGTCGTGAAGTCTTCGGCTCCGCCTGCTCCGGAAGCACATGCGCCGTCTTCTTCAGTTGCTGCGCCACTGCACGACCACGCAAGTGTCTCCTGACTTCCTATGCTATCGGGTGCGCGATAGCGCTCCCGATGGGAGTAGTCCCCGAGGCTATGTACAACTAGTATAGTTGGGCATAGGCTCAATATTCATGGATCTTCTTATGTTTTGCAGCCCTTCTACCGCAGCCTCATGGAGTCGGGTGCAACCTATGTCCAAATGGAGCAAGAGAGGGACCAGCTTCACGTTGCTCTCGAGCAATCTGAGCGTAAGTGGCTCTTTGGTTGTTCTTGACTCCGTGCATGCTTCGGGTCCGTTGAAACTTCACTCTTCTTGCAGGCGACCGGAAGGCTGCTGCGTCTCGGATTCAAGAGCTAGAGAAAGACCTCAAGGCTCAAACTACTGACGCTGAACAAAAGCTGAAGGAAGCCAAGAGCCGTGAGGATGCTAGTCTTTAGGGCGAGAAGACGCAGACTGAGCGCCTGCTCTCGCTTGCGCATGATGTGGGAGGTAAGCCCGTAATCCCATACTTTGTTTTGCTTGAATTTGCTCGAATTGGCATGTGAATTGTTGTGGGCGCAGGTGCTTTTCGTGCGGCACCATCTATGGAGGCAACGAGTGACAACACCTCACTGGATCAGGCCGTCAGCACATTCGACGCCATGTGCGCCTGTGCCAAGGATGCGCTCGCCAAGTCAACTGGTGACCTTGCTGCGGTGCACAAGAGCATCTTCCCACGGGGCACGCCACCCGCCACTGTTGATGGTCTGGCTGCTGTTCTTGGCCCGGAATCTTCCACCATGGCGGACTTTACCCGCACCCAAACGGTACGCGGCTCGGAGTCCACATTCAAGCTGTAGCTGGGTCATGGTGTTTCAGGTGACTTCGAGAAGGTCGTATCGGACTTTCCGCGGAAACCTGATGGAAGAATGGCTTCGTTCGGCCCCGTGAAGGAGGACGCATCACGATTGGCAGAGAGCCTGGTGGCCCTGTTTGAGCGCCGTGCGGCGGAAGTCGCTGCCCGCGCATCTAGGGCTAAGTCAGAGTCAATGTCATAGGCTGTAGTGTCGACTTCCGTTTTTCCTTTTGCTTGTAATGAACCTTGAAGCTTTGTAGGGTTTGATGAAGACTTTTGAATACAAGATTGCTTTTGCTTTTTCCACTCCTGTTTTTTGAATGTGCTTTTAAAATATTGCAACCCCCGAGTCTGTTGGTCGGGGTCGCACTTGATTCTGCTGAGTTCTTACGCCTGAGATTGCTTTCATGTAGCCTGGGGCACCTGATGCATCAGCTGGCCCTTCCTCTGGAGATGCTGCTCCTAAGGCGAGTACCCAAAGCAAGAATGATGAGAGGCTCATCAACTTTCTTCAGACGAAACTCGCGAAGGTGGAGCAGAAGGTGAAGGAGATGGAAAGTGTGCTGGCTGATCTGCAGTCGAAGCCTTCGCCGGCTACAGCGCGGGAGACATTTTTGCTTGCCGAGCTGGACAAGGTTAACATGAAGCTGGAGTGTAAGTACACCCGAATAAACTTTGATCCCATTTGCTGTTTCACTGTTTCTGTCATCCCTTTTGCGATTTTGCAGGCGCATGTTTTGAGGAGCAGTCCGAGGCCACACGTGTGCGTGAACGCCTGGACAACTATGGTAGCGGATCACCAGATTGCACCCACGTCTTCTGATCCGATAGGGTGAGGGGTCACGTGCTGGCAATACTCCAAGACCGCGCCTGCCGTGCGGCTATTCTGATGGAGACCTGCTGGTCGGCTTTTGCTCGAGTGCATCAGACGATGTTTCCCTGGAACGAGCAACCGCAAGGCCTGAAGGCGGTGATGCAGAGGTTTTGCGATGATGAAGCAATCAAGAAGTTTGTTCGGGATCAACTTGTTGGCGGAGCCACTGTGGCACTTGCCTACGTTCGAGTGCACCGCCCGAACCTTGACCTGAATAGGATCTCGAGTGGTTTGCCGCCAGTGCCCGGCGGTGGTGAAAGGACAAGGATGTCGCCTAGAGGGGGGTGAATAGTCGATTTAAAACTTTTCCAGTTTAGGCTTGATAAATGCGGAATAAAACTAGGTGTTTTAATTTAACAAGCACATAACCTACATATACTAGGTTCACCTATGTGCACCAACAACTTATGCTAAGCAAGACAAGTAACAAGGTGATAGCAAGATAAAGACTTCAAGGACGAAGACTATCACAATGTAAATTGCACAAGTAAAGAGCTCGGGTATAGAAATAACCGAGGCACGCGGAGACGATGATGTATTCCCGAGTTCCTCCTTTTGAGGGGAGTACGTCTCGTTGGAGGGTGTGAGTTTCAAACTCAAGACGCCGCAAATGGCCTCACCCTATTCTCCGATGAACCTCGCACAAAAGCTCGGTTCGCCTTCCACTATTGATTTCCTTTTGGGTGGAAATCGAGTCCTTTACAACAATCTTGAGGCACAACCCACAAAAGGATTGGGAGCTCCCAAGTGACCACAAAAGGTCTCAATCACCGTCTAGGGTCCAACGACCCAAGAGTAACAAGCTTACGAACTTTCACTTCCACGAATCCTCGTGGAGAGAGCAAACCGATGCACAAAAGCAATGGCAAGAGCACAAGTGCTCAAATCTTTCACTCTCAAATCCCACCAAAAGCAACTAATGCTTATGGGGGGAGAAGAGAGGAAGAACAAAGAAGAAATCAACAAATGGAACTTCAAGAACTAGATCGAAAGGGTTCCCCTCACTTAGAGGAGAGATGGATTGGTGGAAATGTAAATCTAGTTCTCCTCTCTCTTTTCCCTCAAATATATGCAAGAATCATGGGAGGAATTGAGAGAGGGGCAAGCTTTCCAAGGTCAACAATGGTGGGGGAGAGAGAGAAAAACGTGTTGGGTAAAGCTGGCTGGCTGGAGGTAGGTGGAGTGGTTTTTATACCCCTCCCAGAAATGTAGTCGTTGCAGACAAGGGAGTCGGATATTCCGACACAAGTCAGGATCGGATAATCCGATGGATCGGATAATCCGAGTCAACCTGTATCGGATATTCCGACAACCTCCAGAGGGCCACAAAACTGGTTGCTTGAAGTCCTTAGCCGATTTCGAGAGAAACCTTGAGAGTCGGATATTCCGAGTCAACTATGGACCGGATAATCCGACAACCAACAGAGAGCCACAACACAGGTTTCTTTAAGTCCTTAGCCGAAAACGAGCAACCTTGGGGGCCGGATATTCCGAGTCAACTGGACCGGATTATCCGACAACCACCAGAACGAAAACTGCAAACCCAATAACTTTTACGTACGAAATCCAAATGAGGTGAAACCAATTTTGTTGGAAATATTAAGAACCATAAATAGAGTTAAGTTGGCACACATGAAGGTGTGGAACTTTCCTCAAGGATAAACCGATAATGTTTCCAACCCGAAAACGCAACAAGTTTTCCATACGAAATCCGTTTTCGGAGAACTTGGGCTTGTCATGAAGATCACAACAAGCACCAAAACCCAACAAGGAGAAAAACCAAGTAAGAGCCAAGAAAGATGATATGCCAAGTATGCAAAGGTTTGAGCTCTGCACAAAGATGCGATCAAGTTACTCACATGAGAGCCGCTCTTGATAGTACGACAACTATCCTATAACCCGGTCTCCCACTAACACTATGGGACCGGTAAAATAGAAACCCTATCAAGATCATACCTTTGCCTTGCGCATTCCACTTGAGCTAGATGATGACGATTTTGATCTCTTCAAGTGGACCACCTTTCTTGATTGCGCTTTGCTTGGTGAAGACTCACATATCGCTCCCCCATACATCAAGATGGGAGTGCCTCTCTTAGGAACATCTTCACTTGACCATTATCTCCAAATGGGTTACAAGATTCAAGCATGAAATCTTCTAGATGACCATCTTGAACTTGCACACCTCAATCTTGATGACGATCACCACTTGACATCATCCTCCATGAGCTATAAGAAATCTTTCTTTTGATGCAAACCCATGGAGAGATACCTAACCCCAACAAAGGAATGCCACACACACATAATGGGTTAGTTCACAAAGCTATATGGACAAATTCTTACCATACCATTGGATCACATGATCCCACATGGTATATCATTTAGCTTTGTGTGTTGATCAACTTGAATCTATTCTTTGCACTTAGTCTTGATCAACCTTGTATCTTTTCATTTTCTTGATCATATCAAATATGTCCATTATAATCAATGATCTTGATGGCATACAACCTTGAATCCAACACATGGAGTTCAAGCGATGCCAATGGACAAACCTACAAGAATAACTCAACACAAACATTAGTCCATAAGGATTGTCATTAATTACCAAAACCATACATGGGGACACCATCACTAGTACAGAACGACACATCGGAAACGGGCCAAAAAACCCATCGGAAACGGAAAAAGGGTCCGTGTCCCCGACCCCGTTACTGATGTGAAGGCCCTCATCGGTAACGGAGGCGAGAAACCGTCGCTGATGAGGCGTCGGTTTGGCAACGGTTGTGCACAACCTCCGTTTCTGATGTGTCGGAACATCAGTAACGGAGATTCTGTTTCTGCTCGTTTGCATTGAGGTTTCTTCATAAGCCTAGAGCAGGAATAGATTTGGCACTGGACATTTAAAATTTCACAGCAGAAGCACAAAAAGGCTAACACATTCATTCATTCATAAGGTATAACAAATGTCACCGATACATTGCATCACAAGACAACCAATTACTTATCTTCATTGTCATGCCTCTCTAAATCTATCATTGACATGTCTGGCTAAATCTATCTATGTCATGCCTCTCTAAACTTATCCTTGTCATTTCCAACTTAATTTATCTTCATGACTTGCTGTTAGAGTTCATGAATTCAATCTTCTTCTTGGACGGTGTCGCCAAAATATAATCAACTCGCCGCTTTGTCCCCGACCATGTATTTAGCTCATTTAAATGAGCTAAACGAATCAGCACCATGCTCTACAGATAGTGCAATAAGCGAGTGCTGATGTACTGAAGGTGCCTCTTTTGTAAAGTGGTCACTGAAATGCAAAGAGAGAATATATGACTCCATGTTAGCTCACTATACATCTAGCATAAAGGACATACAACACAAAAGGATGCATAAGACAGAATAACAAACTTACAAATCCATTGCATAGTTGTTGTGTACCAACAATTATGCTGGACGACAAGCGCACCTTGGCTAAGGACCCGGCTTTTTATACAGTGTCACCGAAATGTACATCTGTTTTGCAAAGGAGATAAGTCAGCCATGAGTTTCATACACTACCGATTTGTGCTAGTTATGTTCTTTTCGAGCGACACTACGTAGTCGTCCTCAGTGGCGGAGCTAGAACATATTGAACCAGGATGCACACATGTTACCACAATACATTTAAAATTTTAGGGGTGCATATGTGATGAAAAATTGCTAATTTACAAAGAAAAATTCCTTCTCCCGGTGTCCTGTGCACCCGGCTGGCTCAAGGTGGATCCGCCAGTGGTCGTCCTCATCGTCCTCGGATGTATTACAACCCTAGTTCTAGTTCTGTTCATGAGTGTCCTATGGAAGAAAACCTAAGCAGAACAATGACAACAACCCTAGTTCGTCGGCACGACGGCCGGTCACAAATAGATGTATTACCTTTGGATCTGGCGGCGGGAGTACGTAGTCGTCCTCGTCGTCCTCGGATCGACACGCCATGCGCCCTCCAGCTACAGATCAGGCGACGAGATCTGCCCGGGTGGAGCAAAGAACGGGTACGCGCTGCCACGGTCGGAGGAGAGGAAGATGCGCGCCGACACGGTCGGAGGAGAAGAAGATGCGCGCCGCCACGGTCGGAGGGAGGGAGATGCGCGCCGCCACGGTCGGAGGAGAGGAAGATGCGCGCCGCCACGGTCGGAGGGAGGGAGATGCATGCCGCCACGGTCGGAGGGAGGGAGATGCGCGCCGCCACGGTCGGAAGGAGGGAGATGCGCGCCGCCACGGTGGATCTAAGATCTGGTGCTGCGTGGAGACGCCGCCACACTTTGAGAGTGAGGCTGAGAGTGAGCGATAGAGTTTAGGCTGTGTGAACGGCGCATTTATAGCAAAGTAGAACATCGGAAACGGAGGGTATAAACAACCGTTTCCTTTGATTTTTTCACGGAGGGGCTTATATTGATCTCTACTAGTATTGAAGTTGAAGAACATAAAAATAAATAACTATAACTACTCCTCGGCCTCCGCCTTCTCGTGCTCGTATGCGAGGAGAGCCGCGTAGTCGTCCGTGTCATCGCGCGGCTCCTCGCCGACGATGTCATCGCCGCCCGTGCGCCCCTCCCACATCTCGTCGTCGTCGTAGGCAGGATCGTCGCGCAGCTCCGGCGGGAGGAGGAGCCGGCGGCTCTGAAGCAGCTCAACTCTTTCCGGCGGCATAGGCACCGACGCGCGGTTGAGGTGCCAGCCACCGGGTAGCCGAACCTTTGACCATGGCACTGGCCTCCTATATTGCCAGTGCCGCTCCGCGACGGCCTGCCCGACGATGACGCGGTTCCATCCAGGCGACCGCGGACGAGCGGCTGCGGTCGCGGGCGCCCGAGGATCCCGCGTCCTCTTCCGGCGGCATAGGCACCCTCCTGTCGTTGACGCGCCAGCCAGCGGGGAGGCTAACATTTGACCAGGGCACTGGCCTCCTATATTGCCAGTGCCTCTGCGCGACGGCCTCCGGCATGACGACGCGGTTCCAATTCAGCGAAAGCGGGAAACTGCTGCGGCGAACGCCCGAGGAGTTGCTAGGAGTATCCATGGCTGCGGCGAAGTGGCGTACTGAGATGGACGGTGCCGCGGCGCCACTACGCCATAGCAGTTACTCCGCCTCGCTTCGAATTCCAAGAAGATGGAACGTGTCCACATTGGAAACGGACACCCAAAAGTCTCCGTTGCTATAGAGGCACATATCGGAAACGGAGCCAGAATTAAGACCGTTGCCAATACTATGGGTAACGGAGTTAATACTTTCTCCGTTACCTATGTTGACGGGCCAGCCACGGCCCATGTCAGGTTTGTACGCACTGGCCGCGCGGAAAGCGCGATTCTCCATCGCCTAACGCCTGCCGTTTCCATAGAGGGGTATCCGATGTGTCGTTCTGTACTAGTGCATGCACTTTCAGGTGGTCCTGTGCCGACGTCGGAGCATTATGAGGCGACTGGGGGCCCTGCGGCAAGCATCATCGACCAAGTTGAGAGGGCGACAAATCTCCTTGTGCTACCAAAAGATGAAAACATAGGTTAGGCTGTAAAGGAATATAAGTAGCTTTAATAGCTTGTATGTATGCACGCTCGTCTGAGCTGATTATCAGTCGTTGTAATTTATGTGCGCGGGGTCCAGCCCTCGAGTGTGAATATAATGATTGTTGTGTCAGAGACAATTTTTGCAAGTGTTTGATCATGACCAATGGTTACGAAGTTTGTAGGACCTGTACGGGTCCAGCCCCCGAGTGTGAATATAATGACTGTTGTGTCAGAGACTCTGGGTGCGTCGAAGCGCAGGTCGAATGGCAAGACTGCTTCTTCGCCGTACACCATGAAGAACGGTGTGTACTGAGTCGACCTGTTTGGAGTTGTGCGCAGGCTCCAGAGGACAGATGGTAGTTCTTCGACCCATGCTCCTGCCGCTCGTTTGAGTGGCACTAGTAACCGCTTTTTGAGTCCGCTGCACACAAGTCCATTGGCCTTTTCCACCTGACCGTTTGATTGCGGGTGTGCGACGAACGCGTAGTTGAGCTTGATGCATTGGTCTTTGCAGAAGTCACAGAGCTCTTCAGCCGTGAAGTTTGTACCGTTGTCGGTTATGATGCTATGAGGGACCCCAAAGCGGTAGATGATCGACCTGATGAAGTTCACCGCCGACGAGGCAGTCGAGCTTGTAATGGGCATTGCTTCGATCCACTTAGTGAACTTGTCGACCGCCACCAAGAGGTGAGTGTCCCCACGCGAGGATTTTCTGAGTGGCCCAACCATGTCGAGCCCCCACTGAGCGAAGGGCCATGCCAGCAGGATCGTCTTCAACTCTGATGCCGGTGCATGCGGCTTGGTGGCGAATTTCTGGCATCCAATGCATCTTTTGACGATGTCTTCTGTGTCCCTGAGTGCTGTAGGCCAGTAGAGCCCTGCTCGAAAGGCTTTGGCGACTAGGGCTCGACTGCTTGCATGGTGTCCACACGTTCCTGCGTCGATGTCCCAAAGGATGGCCTTGCCGTCTTCGAGTGCTATGCACCTCTGGAAGATCCCCGATATGCTGCGCTTGTACAGTTCGCCCTTGATGATTGTGTATGCCTTGGCACGTCTAGTGACTCGCCGTGCTTCCGCCGCGTCTTCTGGCAGCTCGCCGCGCAACATGTATGCTAGGAAGGGATGTGTCCAGGTCGGCTCGACGAGGAGAACTTCGACTGGCGTATCCTCTGCGCTCGGTGAGGTGGAGCTCTTGTCTAATGCTGTGGCAGCGGGCACCAAGGGTGCGGTTGTTTGCTTGGTCTTGATGGACCGATGCTCAATTCGCTCGAGAAATACGCCGGGTGGAACTGGTGCCTTGGTGGAACCAAGGTTGGCTAGCATGTCTGCTTCTTCATTGCTTTCGCGCCCAATGTGACGCAACTCGCACACGTCGAAGTTGCCCTCCATGATGTTGTATAGCTCGCGGTACGCGATCATGTTGTCCGCTATGGCGTCGCAGGTCTTCATCGTTTGCTGCACAACGAGGTTTGAGTCGCCGTAGATCATGAGTCGAGTTCATCCGAGCGCCTTGGCCATTCGCATGCCGTGTAGTAATGCCTCGTACTCTGCCTTGTTGTTGGAGGGTTTTGGAAAGTCCATCTGGAGGACGTAGCGGAGCTTATCTCCCTTTGGTGATGTGAGGATGACGCCTGCGCCTGCGCCTTCGTGCTTCTTCGAACCGTCGAAGTACATGGTCCACGAGTTGGACACGTCTGGGACCCCTGGTAGCTGAGCCTCGATCCACTCGGTGGTGAAATCAGGAAGGACCTGCGCCTTGATTACATTCGGATGCTTGTATGCGATGTCACGAGGTCCCAGCTGGATGACCCACTTGGCGACTCTTCCCGTTGCATCAGGGTTTGTGAGGATGTCACTGAGGCCGGCGGCGCTGACCACAATTATTGGGTGCTCGGCGAAGTAGTGGACGACCTTACGCGATGTCATGAACACGGCGTAGGCCAGCTTCTGATAGTACGGGTACCGCTGTTTTGATATGGAAAGGACCTCGCTGAGGTAGTATACGGGTCTTTGTACGCTGTGTGCATGTCCTTCCTCTGTGCGCTCGACGACAAGCACGGTGCTGACCACTCTGTTGGTGGCGGAGACGTATAGGTACAGTGGCTCGCCTTCTCGTGCCACGACTAGGATTGGAGGGCTCATCAGCACTCACTTGAGGTCGACGAAGGCTGCTTGAGCTTCTTCCGTCCACTCGAATTTGTCTGATTTCTTCATCAACTGATAGAATGGTAGCGCTTTTTCGCCGAGCTTGCTGATGAAACGGCTAAGTGCCGCGACTCGTCCTGCCAGCCTCTGTACCTCTCGAAGCTTGGTTGGCTGCCCCATCGTCATAATTGCTTGGATCTTCTCTGGGTCCGCCTCAATTCCTCGGGCCGAGACTAGGTACCCCAAAAGTTGTCCGGCTGGCACGCCGAAAACGCACTTCTTGGCGTTATGAAGGTTGTCTTCTCCTCGTCTTCGACCTTCATCCTTATCTGGTTGTAGCCTGATTAGGCATCCAGGAAGGACATGCGTTCGCAACCCGAAGTTGAGTCGACTATCTGGTCGATGCAAGGCAGCGGAAGTGGTCCTTGGGACAACACTTGTTGAGAGCTGTGAAGTCGACGCACATGCGAAAGATTTCTGTGTGCTTTTTTGGTATGAGGACAGGGTTGGCTACCCAGTCCAATTTCTTAATCTCGCGGATGAACTTGGCGTCTAGTAGCCTGTCGACTTCTTGTCCTATGGCTGCGCGTTTCGGCTCTGAGAACCGGCGCATTGTTTGCTTCACTGGTCTGGCATCCGGAAAGAGCTGAAGAGAGTGCTCGGCAAATTCCCTGGGTATACCTGGCATGTCGGCTGGACACCAGGCAAAGTCCCAGTTCTCACAGAGGAACTCGACGAGCGCGCCTTCCTATGCGGGAGATAGGCTTGATGACACGTTGACCGTCTTGGATGGGTCCGTCGGGTGGACCTGATGCGATCTTGTGTCGTTTGTGGCGTTGAAGGCAGTGTCGGGTGCCGATTTCTTGGCCTCAGGAAAAAGAGTGTGATCGTTATTGACGGAGAGCTCCTGGAGTTGCTCCTGCATGCCGAACATCTCGGAGATTTTGCTGAACACTCTGTCGCAACTATCGGAGCGCTAGAAGTTGCCGTTCACGGTGATGATGCCATTGGGTCCCGGCATCTTTAGCTTGAGGTAGGCGTAGTGCGTGACCGCCATGAATCGAGCGAACGTGGGTCGCCCTAGGATGGCGTGGTGTTGTGACTTCCAGTCGACGACCTCAAAGTCGATCTTCTCCGTGACGAAGTTTCCTGGCTTGCCAAAACAACTAGGAATTGTATTGTGCTGAGCGGGTAGACTGCCTTGCCCGGAATGATGCCACGGAAAGTGTTACTAGACTTTGCCAGATTCTCCATCGAGTGATTCATTTTGCGTAACGTGTGTAGAACCCCCACCTTTTAACAAAGGTTGGGATTCCCCGTGTATCGTGCTAGTCCCTGGATCGACTTGCTAGCACACACAGTTTGAGATGCAATACCATAACAATGTATCAATGTATTTTACACGATGATCCAGAATTTAAAAGATTCGATACAAGGTGCATAGCCAAAGGCTAGCTCAAACCAAAGTAAACACACAGCGGAAAACAAATGATACAGTGAGCCCATCATCTTCATGTGCCACAGGCAAGCATGTTGGTTGTAGACTCGAAACCCTGTCGCAACCTCACTCATCGTCTGACGGACCTGCAACGGTGAGTTACAGCCCAACTATATGGGTCAGCACAATTGAATTGTGATGGCAAGATGACACTTATGTGGATATAAATGGCAACCTATCTTCTACATGAATATTTGGCTAAGTGGAGTTTGAGGCTGGTTTGCATAAAGCCAGTTTCATCCTATCATTTGTAAAACAATTTTAATCTTAGACAAAGAGTACCACTGATAGACATCAGTGAACACATTTGACAACTACTCACAACAAGCACCACCGATAGACATCAGTGAGCTCCCATCCCTTGTTCACCCTCAAGTTTTAATTTAGAAATTGGGATGAGGAGATCTTCAACAGCTTCCCGGTCTAGTTGCTCAAAATTGTCCATAACCGGGGACACGGCTAAGTATACTTAGTTTTAACTCTCGAGAGGGTGTGCACTTTCACCACAAGACCCAATCATTTCCTCCTCCATTGCAACCAATTATGAAATGGAAAAGAGAAGACTGAGACGAGATATTTCGGAAGAACTTTCCCATCCCATACCGGCCTGACGCGCTTCACCTATAAACCTCTACCACCACCTGTCAAGCCGGGATGAGTCCGCTCAACTTACTCCATCAAGACAGAGCCCATATGACATGTGGCTGCACTAGAAGCTACTGAACAAGGAGAGTCTACAATCTCTTTAAGCCTGGGTGACTTTCCACAATTGTGCACTTCCACCAAGGGCAAATTACCATAGACATGAACCATAGACATGGACCCCCTGAGTAGTCACCCACCATGGTTCTCCAACCAGCACCCAGGTAGTTCATTGATTAGTTATTAGTTTCCATCACTATCAAACTAATCAAAACATTTTTCATAGCATGACTATACTAAGTTCCATACTACAAGTTCTGGGTGGGGGATGGCTACACACTAATAGGAGCATAGCATAGTATAATATTCAGTAACAAGCCTATCATGCATACTACTGAAAACACTAAGTGCATAGTAGTAAAAGTAGTAGGACTTTTATGGTGTCACTTGCCTTGGCCAACTGAAGAGTTGAAGTTACACTCTTCACAACACGCAAAGCACTCCGTACAATCTAAACATAAGGATAACACAATAATAAACAAACAATTCAACAACATCAATGCATAACAAAGCAAACATACACATCAACGTATTCACAAAACGGTGGTCAAGGATTATCACATAATTCAATATGCAAAAAGAATTAATGTGATTAGGTTTAGGGTTTGCCAATTTGGTTAAGGTTGGTCAAGCAATTATGTATGAACATCATGGATGTCATATGTAACTTGCTGTGGTGTTCCAAGGGTTCTAAAAGGTTGGTCTTGATCAACATGGTCACACAAGGAATTTTGGAAAAGTTTAACATATTTAACACAAGGATTTTTGTAACACCATATCTTTAGAAAGATCTTAAACACAAACCTTAATAATTGGGTTGGCAAATATATTCTAAAGATGGGTTTTGGTCTTTCTGGACAGAGACAACTAGTTGGGTCAATTTTCAAAAAGGAATCATATTAAAATAATTTCTAGGATTTAAACTATAACCAAAATACTTCAATTGAGCATCTGGTTTTTTTACAACAGTTTAAAAGTATTCAAAAATATTTATAAAAGTGACCAAGTTATTCTACAGAACCTAAGGTTTCCAAAAAATATTTTATTTGCAATTTTTGGACTTATAAAAATAAAGTTATGCTAAATATACTCAAATCTCTCATTTGAAATTTGAATGATTTAAACTTCGGCAAAACAGAACACTAATAGTTCTAAAAGATTCTACAAGTCCAGAGCTTTTCAAAAATATAAAGTTTGTTAAATTTGGACAAACCAGTAAAAAGTTGTGATGGTTTGAAGTTGCAGGGGTCTTTCTGCAAAATGGCCATTTTAATTCAATTTCGGAATAATTCCAGAAAATGGCTGGGTGACGGGGCGTGCTGTGATTGGCTGATAACGGTTCGTTAAGTGATCTAATCGTGGCCGTCGATGTTCGATCGGACGACTCTGGGAGCGTTGACTATTACCTGGAGGAGCTCCTCGCCGGAGATGGCTTGGACGGCGGCGCGGTGTTCGGGCGTTGGACGGCGGCGGCGCTCCGGTGGTTCTCTCTCTCCAGGAATACGTCGACGAGGCGCGGCGTGATGTGGCGGAGGCGATGGGCACGACGGCGTGCTCGATTGCTTCCCGGTACAGCGGCGCGACCCGGACGGAGTGGCGCGGTTGCCGGCGAGCCTCGGGCGGTTGATGGGGACGTCGCTCCAGAGGGTCTCCGGGCCTAGAGATGGCACGAGGTGGCGCAGCGCGACGCTGCGGACTCGATGATGTGGCCGACGTCGTCAATTCCGTCTTGGGACGGCGAGGAAGCGTCACCGGAGTGATGCGGGAGACGACGACCTTCGTGTCGAGGATGGACGCGGCTATCTCGGCACCTACCTGTCCAATCCAGAGCACCAGGGAGATGAGCCACGAGATGGGGAGAGCAGGGGACGACGAATGGGCGGATAGGACCTTCGATGTCGCCGGAGTTGACGAATTGCGGCGGCGGCAGTGGCGAACTCCTGCGGGCGGATTTGGCGGCCTGGGGGCATGAACCGGAGGGGTGCGTGGGGGAAAATGAAGCCGCGGGCGTGGGGGATTTAACCGCGTGGTAGAGGAGCCGTCGCGGGGCGTGGGCTAGTGGAGATCGTGCGGGACACGGGAGGAGGTCGTGGGCGCGGGGAGGTTCCGACGCGGGGACGGTTGGGGAAGAAGGGGTAGGTGGTCTGGGCTGGGCCGCGCGAGGTAGATAGGTTGGGCTTCGCCCAGTATCTTTTTTTTTGTTTGTCCTTTTCCTTTTTCTTTTCTGTTTTTCTTATTTCTTTTATATCTTTTGTTTTACAAATCCAAATCATTTCAAACAAATTTCTAGAATTTTGTAAATTCAAAACCTTTCTTTTAAACATATAAACAACCATTTCCAAAACTTTTCAAATTTGAAAAGATTCAAAATAACGCATAAAGGTTTATTTGAACCTTTATGTCATTTTATAAAATAGGATCTTATAAATTCTTTTTGAACTTAGAATTTAATCTAATAATTTAGTATGAGTAATATCATTCAACATGATAAACTTAATAAATTAATTTTGGTACAAAACATTTTATTTAAAAGGGTTTGGTAAATCATTTTAAATACAAATAATCATTTGAAGTATCAAAATAAATGTTTTACTTCAAAATCCTTAAATCTTAAAATAGAAGGTAAAGAATTATTTAAAATACATTTCCAAATCATATTTCACAAATATTGTATAATTGTTTGATAATTTTGAAAAATGGGTTTTAATAAAATCATTTGTGGTTTTAAAGGAAATCTAGGAAATTTACCACAATTACATATTTTGAAAAAGAGTTACCAAGAATCATTTCAAATCATATGAAAGAGTTAAAACTAATTTTTTTGAAAATAGAGTATGTTTAAATAACCCAAAACAATTTATAAATAGGGTTTATTAAGTAATCGAAAGCAATATATTGGATTCCACTTCAACTTCGAGTAATTTATTTTATTCAAACAAAAGTTTCAATTTTTAGTGATTTTTAAAACATTCCAAAAATCTGGGATGTTACAACGTGTCGGCGAACAAGATGTTGATTCCGCTTCCTCCATCCATGAAGATCTTGGACATAGCGAAGCCACCGATTTGGGCGTCGAGTACCAGGGCAGCGTGCCCTGGACGAACCACAGCTGGTGGGTGATCCTCGCGGGAGAATGTGATGCTAGTCTCGGACCCCTTCAGGTACCGGGCACGGCAGGAGGTGACATGGTGGCCATATTAACTTGGCGAGTGATCAGCTTCTACTCTGTTGGTGGGACGTCCCTTCTGTATCATGTTCATCTGACCACGAGGCTCGGGGTATTGATCTGATGCTGCACCCGGTGCTTCTATGCGTGCCTGGTGGTGAATTGCACCCGCCATCTGCCCTGTTGGACATGCTTGTGGGGGACGAGGAGGAGGCGCTCCGTTTGCGACTGCACCCGGAGCCGTTTGTAGGCGTTTGGCGTATGCACTCGCCAGCCTTGTGAATTTTCTGCAATCTTTCAACAGGTGATTCGAGTGAAGTTTTCTGTCCTGACCCTTGAACATGTGGAACCTGCATTCTTCCTCTGCTTCTTCTTCGGCTGAGCGTTGGTCTCGCGAGTCATCGCTGACCTTTCGCCACTCTCGCTTACGGTATCCATCGCCACGCTGTCCGAAGTCGCGGCTATCTCTGTGGTCGTCCTGTCGACCTCCGTTGTGGCCTCGCTCATCGCGTGAGTCGACGTACCCAGCCGCCACTAGTTCGACCCCGTCCGTGTCGTCATAATGGTGGGACTTGCGCTTGCGTCTCCTGTCGTTGCCGCGGCTGTCCCTACGGCTCCAGTTGCCGTTGTCGTTGTTGCCGCGTGGCGACCCGCGGTGATCTTCTCGCACCGAGTCTTCACCGTCTGCCCACTCGTTGGCTATCTGCATGAGCTGGGCGATGGAGGTTATATGCGCGCGCCGAGCGCCTCTCGGTGGTCGCGACTGGCGACGCCGCGGGTGAAGGCGTCGATTGCCCTGTCCTCCGATATGAACCCGACGGAGTTGCGCATGGTAGTCCATCGTCGGATGTACTCCCGCAGTGGCTCGTCTGAGCACTGTATGCAGGCGCGTAGTTCTTCGAATGTTGCGGGTCGCTCGCATGTTGCGAGGAAGTTTTTGATCAAGTCCTCTTTGAAGTGATCCCAGGAGTCGTATGAGTTCTTGGGTAGACTCTTCAACCAGTCTCGAGCCGTACCCAACATCATCAGCTGGATGTATTGCATTGCTGTGGTTGTTGTGCCTCATTGACAAGAGACTGCTATCTTGTAATCTTCCAGCCAGGATGACGGCTCCTGCCGGCTATCGAACTTGGGTGTTTCAGATGTTAATCTGAACCCTTTGGGCATCCTTTTCTCGCGGATATGTCGGGTGAAGCATGGCGCTCCGCAGGGCTCGAATTCGTCGTCGGAGTACGATTCGCTGCTAGGGGATCGCGAGCGTGAGGGTCTTGTGGCTCGGCTCTTGTTCACCTTGCGTTGAGTTATGACATTGCGGGCGTCCTCGCCATCTTGGAGATGGCGAGTGGCTGGCTGCACCCGTTCCCGTCTGGAGCGGTCTTCGTCACGGCGCCGGTGGCTCCAATCTCTGTCCTCTCGGGTCGTGCGGTCGTGATCGTCGCGGCTCCGTGGCTCTCTTCGCGGGCTGGCCGCGCGGCGACTTCTGTTGCCTTCGGGTGGTGGATTTCCCGTGCCTACTTCGGCGTCCGGGATCAGAGCTGCGCCCGCAAGGTTGAGCGATTTTATTTCCTGGCGATGCAGAGCTGCGTTTGGGTCGTTGTCCGGAGGCCGAGTTGCCTTCAGGTATGTGGCCACCGAGATCAGGGCACCTGTAGCCGTTTTGGGGATGGGAATCCCTTCTTCGTTGTGAGTCATGAAGGAAAGGCCCAAATTGCGGGTTAGTTCCGCTCTGTCAGCTTCCGGGATACGGAACGTTCTGTTTCGGCGCCTCGGGTTTGTATTTCCCGTGGAGTGGAGCGATTGCCCCGCCCTTCGCGCACTCGACACGCTAGCTTGCCTCCTGCGTTCGTCGAGTGTCGCCTGGTAGTTCTTCAGCCGGAGATTCTCCTGCCAAAGGAGGTACTGGTGTGTCGCGATCTCCTCGTGGGTCGAGTCCTCCGGCATCATGTTGCACTCCTCGATGGCTTTGTTTGCTTTGGCTGCTGCCTCCGCCGTGATGATGAGTGTTGTCCTCCCGTCCGGCATGGTTGCCGTCATCGGGTAGGTTGGCGCGTTGCGGCGAGCAGCGGCTTTGGATGTCTCGGGATTTCTCTCGTTCTCGATGACCACGCAGACCTGGTAGGGGATGGCGTGCGAGTCTTGGATTCTGCCACCGCCGCTGCAATTGTAGGTGAAGATGTCGGAGTCGATGTCGCTGTCGACTGGTGTGCGCGGCCCGTTGCTGTCGTCGTGGTAGGCGGACCCGACTTCGCTTTCGGCTGCGCTTGATGTGTCGAGGGGTGCTGATGCTGAGCTCGGTGTTCCAGTCGACGACGACTCGACTCCCGCATCCAAAGAAAACGCGAAATCCGCGGTCGACGTAGACGCGGGCGATGAAGGCGCGATTGATGAAGGCGTGGCCGACACAGTTGGCGATGACGCAGTCGAGGGAGTCGCGAGTGCGGCCGCCACGGTCGGTGAAGATGCAGTCAATGGAGATGCGGGTGCGATCGCCGCGAGGTGACGCGGGTCCGTCAAGTTATGTGTTCCCCACCGGCTAACATGAAAGTTGAAGTTACCGAAGATCAGATCCGCACCTGATTGGAGGTCCTCGAACGCCGGGCGAAAGGCCGGCGAGTGTGGGTCGAATCCGAATGAGCCGAAGTAGATCGGTTTCTGGATCGCCGGCGCGTTGCCGGTTGTCGATGAAGATGGACCCGACGTGTTGCCGGGTGTTGATGAAGATGGACCCGACGCGTTGTCGGGTGTTGATGAAGATGGAGCCGGTGAAACCGTAGATCCAGCGCTAGTCTTTTCCACAGACGGCGTCAATTGACGTGGGGGTACCACGGTAAATCCCATGGTTCGGTACCTAGGGTTGAGTTTGGGGGAGAGAGATGGCGTGGCGTTGGTGATTACGACGGCTGACAAGCAAGATTTACCCAGGTTTAGGCCCCGGAGGGTAACACCCTACTTCCTGCTTGTCTGGTATTGATATACGAGGTGTACAATGGAGTTACAATGGCGTCCCGACGTGATGTCGATCTCGCTAGGGTTTTGGTGGTATGAGTATTGCGTGACCTAGATCGGCGGCCCTCCCAGCCTTTATATAGTATGCTGGGTCTCGGGAGTTCGCAACCGACCCGGTTTACAGATAAGGTAAGTATCTACCGACTTCGGCTTCTCTTGTCTTGAAGAGCACGTCTCCTTGTTGGGCCCCCTTCGTGGGCCTTGGCCGTAGGCTTCTAGTTGGCTTGTTATTGGGCCTTAACTTATACGTGCACCAGGTGTGCTCATGGTGGGGTACCCGAAAGGTAGGTCCACATCAACTAGCATATGGCGGTGCCTATGTTAGGCGATTGTGTTGGTAAGGATTGTTCCGGCATGGTGGACCAATCTCCATGACCAAAACTACCTTTTACATGTCCTCCTCGTGCCCCGTCCATTGTTGCGCTTCTCTCTGTTGCGGTGAGTGTCTCGTCCATGTGGACTCCGCTACAGAATTATTGGGCGAAACTAAATTATTTCGGCTTCAAAATCAATTGATCTAAGATGCAAGCTGGGAACTGAAATAGCCGAAAGTCTCAAATCTACCATCCTCAAAAAGATCTCATTCGATCGAGACGAGGGAGGCAAACACATCTGTAACTTGAACCCTAGCCGGTGGTAGTCGAGGAGAAGGCACAACCCAAAGCATCCCAAAGTATTTCTTCAATTAAATAATTCCTCAATCAACTTTTGCCTGAAGAAAAAAGACCTTTTCGCTTAGGCGATTAGGGGTTTAGACCTAGGCGATCTAGGGTTTTAGGTTCTTCGTTTCCCGATCCAAATCCCACTCCGGATCCGCCAGGGTTTCAAGGGGTCTTGGCCGTTTTCTTTGATCGGCGCACTACGAGCGGTCCCCTGCGCTTGTGGTTCTGGTTGTTTGCATCGGGGAGACAGATGGCGTCGCCGGCGGCGTCGGGCGAGAGCAGATTGGGGCACCAAGCCTGCGGATCGGGGAGTAAACCAGAACCAATCGACAAGATGCTGCAGAGGCTAGGGTTTGATGAAGAGGAGATCGACGATCTCGTTCTGGAGGATCTCGAGGAGGCACCAACGGAAGGCTTGAAGTGGCTAGCGCTGGCTAGGGTTTACACCTCACATCCGTTCAGTGTGCAGACTTTTGAACAGCACATGCGCAACGCATGGTTGCCGGCAAGGGAGGTAAAATTCACAGCTTTAGAAGATAATCTGTTTACGATCAAGTGTTCATGCCTTGGAGATTGGTTGAAGATGACGGAGTCTGGGCCGTGGCTATTTAGGCAAAGCGCGGTAATAATCGAACCCTATGATGGGATATCAGCGATCAATTCTGTTAATTTAGATTTCATCTCAGTTTGGGTCCAAATCCATGATGTACCCCCGGCTACAGGAAGGAGAGTTTGATAAAGAATTTAGCAGAGAGGAAGATTGGGAAGGTGGACAAAGTGGAACTTGAGCTAGCAGGAATTGGTAATTTTGTTAGGGTCAGAGCAAAGATTAATGTTCATAATGTGGTTACGAGATTTGTCACAATTTCCAGAAGTGGTGAAAGGGCGTTTTACCCAATCAAATATGAGAAGTTTCCAAGATTCTGTGGGGCATGTGGCCACCTTGGCCACTCCTATACCGAATGTGGTTCAGGGGAGCATGACGAGGCTACTCTCAAATGGGGCGACTGGCTAAGGGCGGACTGGGAAACTTGGCATGGCCGACGTACTCCGAGTGGGAGCAGAGGTTTTAATTCTGGAGGCCGCCGTGGTGGTAGGGACGCTGGAGGTCGAGGAAGGGGTCGTTCCCCATATACGGACTGGCGGGCTCACCCAGAACGTAAAAACCAGGAGCGAGATGGTGATGATTTCGCTGATACGGCCACTAGTCCTGTTAAAGCAGGTGATGTGCACATGACAGACAAAGAAAAAACTGCTAAGAAACGTTTGGCTCTGACAGGAACTGATGATCTCAGTCCAGAGGCTGACGGCAATGTATTGGTTCCGTTTGAAAGAACGGACCAGGTAGCTTTGGGCGCTCAGAACAAGACTGTTAGTGAGAAGGAGGCAAAGAACTCAGATTGCAAGAGGAGGAAGGGAGACAGTGAAACATCGCAGAACCAATCACATTCATCGGCGGGCTCGTTCGACGGGCGCCGCCGGGAGCAATGATTATTATATGTTGGAACTGCCGAGGAATGCGTAAATCCTCGGCAGTTCTTGCGCTCCTGGAGCTCCAGGCGCGGTTACACCCGGATGTGCTCTTCCTGTCTGAAGCACATCTGTGTAGAGCTAAGGCAGAAAATCTTCAAAAACGTTTGCGGTTTGATCATATGCTGGTTTCGGTCAGCGATGGTCGTAGTGGTGGTTTGGTGATGTTCTGGAATAATGAGATCTCTGTTACATCAAAGGAGATTACCCCAAATTACATTGACATACGTATCAACGAACATAGTGAGGCGGGATGGCGCCTAACTGGTTTGTATGGTGAGCCAAGTGGGGAAAGGAAGCATTTAACATGGCAGTACATAAGAGAGTTGCATGCAGCTGCTGATCTACCCTGGATTATGGCTGGTGATTTCAATGAAATTATGTACTCACATGAGAAAGAAGGAGGTGCTGCAAGGCCTCAAAGGAGTATGCAAGCTTTTCGTGATACACTCATTGACTGCAATCTTGAGGATCAAGGTTACATTGGTGATGTTTTCACTTGGAGGAGAGGACAAATCAGAGAAAGGTTGGATCGATCTGTTTGTGATTCTCGATGGGCAACTATGTTTCCCCTGGCTGCAATAATAAATTATGAGTTTGGCAAATCGGATCACAGGCCGATCGTGATAAACACTGAATACAACTCGGGCTCACTGATGTTCGGGTCCCTGGTCCGCTGAAATTTGAGGCTAGGTGGCTGTGTGAGAGTTCTATCGAGCACATTATTCAAACAGCTTGGGAAAGGGCAAAACAACTGCACTCTCAAGCCTCGTTTGGGGATCATACGCAGGAGGTGCATGAAGCTTTACATAGCTGGGATAAAGAGGTTCTAAAGGGACCTAGGAAACGTCGAGAGAGCTGCAGAAGGAGCTGAATATTAGCATGTCCGGACCTCTGTCTGAAGAGGCTTCGGCCAAGCAAAGAGAATTACAGCTTAAAATAGAAGAATTGCTAGAACAAGAGGAACTATATTGGGTTCAGCGAGGAAGAGTTAATTGGCTGAGACACGGTGATCAAAACACGGCTTTCTTTCATCGATCGGCGACTGCGAGACGGAAAAAGAATTTTATTAAGAATCTGAAAAATGAGGACGGCGACCTGATTGAAGAAACAGATCATCTGAAGGGCCTCGCTGCGGGTACTTCGATCACTTGTTTACATCGGAGGTACAAAACCCCAACCAAGAGGTTCTTAATAAAGTTGAACCGTGTGTTACGTCTGAAATGAATGAGCGCCTTATGGCCACATACACACGCGAGGAGGTGAAGAAGGCGATGTTCAACATCGGGGACCTCAAGGCGCCGGGGCCTGATGGCCTCCATGCTGTGTTCTACAAGAGGTTTTGGCACATTATTGGTGAAGACCTTACAGATGAGGTGCTGCAAGCGGTCAATTCTCGATCTATCCCGGAAGGGTGGAACAATACCACCATTGTGCTTATCCCAAAGGTGGAAAACCCGGAGTATATTTCCCAATTCCGCCCAATTAGCTTATGCAACGTGGTCTACAAAGTAATATCCAAGCTGATTGCAAATAGGCTGAAGAATCTACTTCCTGAAATTATCTCTCCCACGCAAAGTGCTTTCGTTCCGGGGAGGCTTATTACGGATAATGTCTTGGTTGCGTACGAGTCATATCACGCTATCAAAAATAAAAAGATTGGGAAGTATGGTACTTGTGCGGTAAAACTTGATATGCACAAAGCCTACGACAGGGTGGAGTGGAGGTTCCTGGAAAAAATTCTTTTGCAATGGGGTTTGATCATCAATGGGTACAACTGATCATGGCATGTGTCTCCTCGGTAAGATACCAAGTTCGAATCAATAATGTATTTACTGATACTATTTATCCCTCTCGGGGTCTCCGACAAGGGGATCCCCTCTCACCATATTTGTTTCTTTTGTGTGCCGAGGGTTTAACGAGCTTGCTGAAATTTGAAGAGAGAGCTGGAAATTTATTGGGGGTCAAGGTTTGCAGAGGTGCCCCTGCTGTTTCGCACCTACTGTTTGCGGACGATTCGCTTATTCTCATGCGAGCGGATGCGTCCAATGCTGCTAGTCTGAAGGGTGTATTGGATGCCTACTGTGCTGCTCGGGTCAGCTGGTTAGCGAGGCCAAATCAAGTATATTTTTCAGCCCAAGTACACATGTAGACATCAGAGTTGAGGTTTGTTCGATACTAAACATTATGACTGAAGCTATAACAGACAAATATCTCGGTTTGCCTCCATTGGTGGGAGTGGACAGATCGGATTGTTTTCAGCATCTAATTGATAGAGTATGTAAGCTACTTAGTGGATGGAAGGAGAAGAACTTGTCTTTTGGTGGGAAAGAGGTGCTCCTAAAAGCCGTTATTCAAGCTATTCCTGCGTATGCAATGTCGGTGTTCAAGCTACCCAAACAGATTATTAAAGGGATTATATCCGCAATGTCCCAATTCTGGTGGGGAGATGACGATCAGCAGAAGCATATGCACTGGTTTGCGTGGTGGAAAATGTGTGTACCGAAACTACAAGGAGGCATGGGATTCCGGGATCTTCACTGTTTTAACTTGGCGATGTTAGCTAAGCAATGCTGGAGACTTATTTCTGAACCGAATTCTCTATGTGCTAGTGTTCTCCGAGCCAAGTACTTTCCCTCAGGGGATATTCTTAACTGTGAGCTTAAAAAAGGGAGCTCATACACATGGCAGAGTATTTGGGCGGGTATCCAGACTTTTAAGAGAGGCCATATCTGGAGAGTTGGATGGGTCTGAAATTAATATTTGGAATGATCCATGGGTGCCGAGTAGTCCATCAAGGAAAATTGCTACTAGAAGAGGTAATATTTCTAACGAAGGTGTCTGAGCTTATTGATGGTGAGACGGGTGCTTGGGATGTGCAGCTTATTAGAGAAAATTTCTGGTCAATTGATGTGCAAAGAATTTTACATATCCCGCTGGCCCATAATTTGATGAATGATTTCGTTGGATGGCATCACAACAAGTCAGGGATTTTTTCTGTTCGCTCTTGTTATCATATGGAATGGGAACATCAACACGGACAGAAGCTGAGACGGACCAGCGGCTATGGTTCTTCTTCCACGCTGCCGATTTGGAAGATTCTGTGGTCTCTCAATGTCCCTGCGAAAATCAAGATCCATTGCTGGCGTGCCCTCCTTGGAGCGATCCCATGCAATGGGGTATTGGCAAACAGGCACGTTCAACCCAGCTCACAATGCACGCTGTGCAACACTGAGTGTGAGAGCATTAAACATGCTTTTTTCACCTGTCCCCGTGTACAGGAAATTTGGAGTATATTAGGGATGGAAGAGACGATAACTCTAGTGGGCAATGTTGAAGTGGAGGGACGGTCGACTCTTGAAGTTCTCCTGCGTGACAAGACAGCCAAAGCGCCATTCATTGATCAGGTGGCTCGCAATGATCTAGTGGCTGTAGCTGTCTGGTATATTTGGTGGGAAAGGAGGAAGGTCACACATGGCGACACGGTGCAATCCCCGGCAAGAACGGCACATGCGATAACGACGCTGGTTCTTAACTACACGAGAGCGAAGAAGAAGAAGCCGGGAATTCATCGTCATGGGTGGATTAAACCAAGGGAAGACTACGTGAAGTTAAATGTTGACGCGAGTTTCAATGGTGATGTTGGTACTGGAAGTACGGGAGCTGTTATCCGCGATGATAGGGGGTTCTTTTTGGCGGCTTGCTGCCGGGGACTTCCTTATGTCTCGGATCCTGCGACAGCGGAAGCACATGCGCTACGTGATGGATTAATCCTTGCCGGGCAGATTGGGTGTAACAGAATAGAGGTGAATTCCGACAGCATGGAGGTGATTGATATCATGAGGAATGGCGGGAATTCTCTAGGTGCTGCTGCGGCGATATATGAGGAATGCACGATGCTATGTCGGAACTTTGTTACAGTTGTTTTTTATCATAGTCCTAGGGAAGCCAATAATACTGCTCATTTGGTAGCTAGTCATTCGGAGAGTTCCTTGTCGGTAGTTTGGCATGAGGACCCTCCCGATTATCTTGTAAGCACCCTAGCGGACGATGTAACTGTGATTGATGCTTAAAGGCGCCAAGTTTCAGACGCACTCTTTCCCTAACCAAGGTACCGAAAGGGACTGACAGGGTTTTAATGAGGCGGCTTGCTGACCTAATATATGGGGAAAATTTCAAAAAAAAAAAGTATTTCTTCAATTAACTCCCTCGTCCACCTTCGCGTTTGGCCCACCATGTCATCACCACAGCTACCATTGATGGACTGAGCAGTTAGGATATTGCGAGGTGCCGTGCATCTGTTAGTTCATTCGGGGTTGGCTTCGACGCACTCTCCTCCCCTTCGAGGGAGGCGAGCGCTGATGTGGTTAGAACCCTATACGGTGGCGGGCGAGGAGAAGGCTCAACTCCATGCATCCATAAGTATCTTCAATTTCCTCGCCTGCCCGTCGCGCTGGGTCCCGCATGTCAACACCGCATCCGCCATTGACGGCGTGACCGGTGATGATATTGCCAAAGGTGTCGCGCGTCTGCGAGTTGATTCGAGGTTGGTTTCGTGCGCACTCTCCTGCTGGGGCACATCCTCTTTCGTGAAACAGTATCCACCCGATTGGTCGGTGCTGTCGAGACGATCTTGTGCACGATGGGGATGGAGTTCTTGCCAGAATCGGGGACGGATGAGGAGGTGTGATCGTGAGAGCTCATTCGTGAGGATCTCGACACTCTAATTTTGTTTAGTTACAGGATGATAAATTATCATCACTTTTCTCGCTGTGGCCATAGTTTCTACAGAATCATTATAATTTACCACTATCTCACTGTCTACATATTTTCTTTAACACAATCTGAAATCCATAGCCGCACAAACCCTGCGAGTGTTGCGCGCGTAAGAAATGATCAATAAAGACATCAGTGTATCACTGGAACAATGGCAGGGGCACAGCCTTGAGCGGTGTCACCATTTTGAGAGACGTGGCAAACCGATCCCTCACATCCACGTCGCACGGCTGCATCCCTTCCGGCAGCCTCCACTCGAACGCGTGCAGTACAGACGCGAGGATCAGTGTTACCACCCTCGTTGCCATCGGCGTCCCGGGGCACGCTCTCCTTCCCGCCCCGAAGGGCATGAACTCCACCTGATCCTTGCTCTTGAAATCCACGTCTGCCCCTAGGAACCTCTCCGGCACGAATTCTTCGGGCTGCGTCCAGGAGGCCGGGTCGCGCATAATGGCCCAGAGGTTGACGATCACTTTGGTTCCCTTGGGCACCGCGAAGCCGCCGACCTCCGCACCGTCGGCCATGGCCTCGTGCGGCATCATCAGTGGGCTCGCCGGGTGCAACCGCATCGTTTCCATCACCACGGCCCGGAGGTATGGCATCTTGCCGATGTCAGACTCGTCTGGGTGCCTCTTTGAGCCGAGAGCTTCCCGCAACTCGTCGCGGACCTTTGACATCACCGCCGGTTGTCGGAGTAGCTCGGCCATCGTCCACTCCACCGTGATCGAGTTCGTCTCTGCCCCTGAAATAAAGAGGTCCTGGAGACACACAACGTTTATGGTTAGTTTAGATCCCGTCGACTATGAACTGATAATGTTTTATACATATAGGATTCTGAACTAGGAGCAGATCTTGGGCATCTAATAAAACAATTGGCATCGGAATGCAGTACGTACGTAAAAAAACACTTTCTTGCAGCACCAGTAAAGGTGGTAGTAAGTTCAATCTGGACAATGTGTTATCAGCTGTACATCAGGGTGGGTAAAAACAGTTCGACTGCAAACCGGCCAACAGCGCTATACAATTTTGTTTACTACTAGCTCTATTTATTTTTCAGATGTAAAGAAACAACAGTGTTTTTGCTCACACCCTTAGATGATGTATATTGAATTCCGATTTGAAATGAACATTTTCTGGACATATTTTTATAGCTCGTTTGTCTTCCGTCCCTAGTGGCAACCGTAAGTTAACCTAGATATCTCGAGTCGACAGACATCTGTTTCGAACCTTCGATAACATAATATAGATGAGTACGTACGTGTCATGCGTGAATGATTAGTCAATGATGCTGGGTCAAATGATCGACTTGGGCCTGATAACGGATGCTCTATCCATCTGAAGACCAGGGAAATGTGGAGAATAGTTGATTGTCTAGTCAACATATCTAGTTCTCTCTCCGTCCCATAATATAAAACATTTTGGCAGCCTGTTTTAGCTTGGCAAAACAGGGACGGAGAAATACAGATTGATACTACCTTGTAGCAGTAGCCTGCACTAGCGCATTTCAAAGATGAATGGTACAACTTTTGTGGGAAGGTGGGAGCCGCACCATGAAAGCCCTTGGTAACTAATCGAGTATATACTGAGGAATTTTAACATGCTCCCAATTGCTTATTGCCCCCTCCGTTTCTTAATATAAAATGTTTTAGTCTTTGTCCACGTTCACTTATGTACAAATGTATCTAGACACTTTTTAGTGTGTATGTTCACTTATTTTATTATGCATCTAGACAACACGTTAAACACCTAAAACATCTTACATTTAGAAACAGAGGGAGTACCACTAATTCATTCCTTTTGATCTGAGGGCTAGATTGAACACGATGACCTATTACCTAGGTCACCATATATTTTAAAATAGGCAAGTAGGTTTCTATATTTGGAAAGTATCAATTGATAATATGGTAATAAATTGTGGTCTATGCCTGACATGCATGCAAGAATGGTTCACACATTGTTTGAATCGAATTTTGAGGTGATTATATATGTTAATGTAACAAATTTATTTTTTCTTGTTGTGGACTATCAGTAATATGTTAGCTTAATATTAAATGGTTTTCAATGCGCTCGTGATAATCCACTATATAGCATATCAATACATAATAAAATTTGAATGTGTATGCACGTTCTTATGTTTGATAAAAATAATTTTATATTTGATCGATTAAATTAAGGCGCGCTAGGCGTCAGCCGGCTGTAGCTACAGCCGGTCTGACTGCCGCGCGACACGCGCAGGTTGCTTTGCGAGACGTCGCTTTCGAGCGTTTTTCCACTAACATGCATGATCCGACTCGCTGCTACCTCGTGACTACGGAGTACTACTTTTCTCCTGCTCTTGGTTTAGCTGCAGCGCTGAGGCGATGGGTGGTCCAGGCTCGCTGCATGCTGTTGTCCCGGCATGCATGGTAGATTAGCTCCTACACTATAAAACACAAGATAATGTACACAGATACTACTGTCATATTTTTTTCCTGCGTATGTAGCAGAAAATGAGACGTCGTTTTGTAACATTTTTTCATGGATCTATTAAAACTTGCGACATGTGTAACATTTTGCATGGCCATGTAGCAAAAAAACATTTCGAACGTAACAATATTTTTCTGTGTATGTAGCATTTAGAAAAGGCGGCATCGTTTTGCAATAGTACCGTGTGAATTTGTAAAAACTCAGTCATGTAGCAAAAAAATAACGAGCGTAAACATTTTTGTATTGTGTATGTACCTTTTTAAAAAAAATGCGGCATCGTTTTGCAATAGTACTGCGTGAATTTGTATAAACTCGGTCATGTAGCAAAAAAAATAACGAGCGTAAACATTTTTGTATGGTAGATGTAGCACTTTTGAAAAAATGCGGCATCATTTTGCAATAGTACCGTGTGAATTTGTATAAACTCGGTCATGTAGCAAAAAAAAAAATAACGAGCGTAATTTTTTTGTATTGTGTATGTAGCACTTTTGAAAAATGTGTCATCATTTTGCAATAGTACCGCGTGAATTTGTAAAAACTCAGTCATGTAGCAAAAAAATAACGAGCGTAAACATTTTTGTATTGTGTATGTAGCACTTTTGAAAAAATGCGGCATCGGTTTGCAATAGTACCGCGTGAATTTGTATAAACTCGGTCATGTAGCAAAAAAAATAACGAGCGTAAACATTTTTGTATTGGTATATGTAGCACTTTTGAAAAAATGTGGCATCGTTTTGCAATAGTACCATGTGAATTTGTATAAACTCGGTCATGTAGCAAAAAAAAAAAACGAGCGTAATTTTTTTTGTATTGTATATGTAGCACTTTTGAAAAATGTGTCATCGTTTTGCAATAGTACCGCGTGAATCTGTATAAACTCAGTCATGTAGCAAAAAAAGAGCGTAAACATTTTTGTATGGTATATGTAGCACTTTTGAAAAAATGCGGCACCGTTTTGCAATAGTACCGTGTGAATTTGTATAAACTTGGTCATGTAGCAAAAAAAAATAACTAGCGTAAACATTTTTGTATTGGTATATGTAGCACTTTTGAAAAAATGCGGCATCGTTTTGCAATAGTACCGTGTGAATTTGTATACACTCGGTCATGTAGCAAAAAAAATAACGAGCGTAAACATTTTTGTATTGTGTATGTAGCACTTTTGAAAAATGTGTCATCGTTTTGCAATAGTACCGCGTGAATTTGTATAAACTCGGTCATGTAGCAAAAAAAAAGAGTGTAAACATTTTTGTATGGTATATGTAGCACTTTTGAAAAAATGCGGCACCGTTTTGCAATAGTACCGTGTGAATTTGTATAAACTCGGTCATGTAGCAAAAAAAATAACGAGCGTAAACATTTTTGTATTGGTATATGTAGCACTTTTGAAAAAATGCGGCATCGTTTTGCAATAGTACCGTGTGAATTTGTATAAAACTCGGTCATGTAGCAAAAAAAATAACGAGCGTAAACATTTTTGTATTGTGTATGTAGCACTTTTGAAAAATGTGTCATCGTTTTGCAATAGTACCGCGTGAATTTGTATAAACTCAGTCATGTAGCAAAAAAAATAACGAGCGTAAACATTTTTGTTTGGTATATGTAGCACTTTTGAAAAAATGTGGCATCGTTTTGCAGTAGTACCGTGTGAATTTGTATAAACTCGGTCATGTAGCAAAAAAAAAACGAGCGTAAACATTTTTGTATGGTATATGTAGCACTTTTGAAAAAAATTGTCATCGTTTTGCAATAGTACCGTGTGAATTTGTATAAACTCGGTAATGTAGCAAAAAAAAATAACGAGCGTAAATTTTTTTGTATTGTGTATGTAGCACTTTTGAAAAATGTGTCATCGTTTTGCAATAGTACTGTGTGAATTTGTTAGAACTCAATCATGTAGCAAAAAAAATAATGAGCGTAAACATTTTTGTATAGCGTATGTAGCACTTTTGAAAAATGCGTCATCGTTTTGCAATAGTACCGTGTGAATTTTTTTAAACTCATCCAACATTACAAAAACATGTATGTAACCTTGGAGAAATATGTATGTAGCATACTCACAAAAATCATTGTAGCATTTACACCATGCCTACAGAACAAAAAATATAGTCGTTTGTTGCAATCCGAAACACCTTTTGTAACACCGAAAAATATCCCAAAGAAACTGACCTCCACCATTGGAGCTACGCTCGCGTGGTGCAAGACATGACCAGCTAGGCATGAAGCATGGGCGTATATGCTCCCCAGATATTCCTTCATTTTATTTGCTAAACGGATGTACACTTAACCTTGTAGCATGAGTACGAGCACATCTGTACATGGCTGCAAGCTGGAATCAACGACGCCAGGAAGCTACTATTCCGTAGTAGCAAATGCACCAGGCTTGGGACTCCCAAGTTGGGAGTATGTGGACAGGAATCACCGGATTCGGCATGTGCAACTGCCTGTGGGGACCAGCCACGTGAAAAGGCATGCAGTGGGAAGGCGCGCCTATTTTCCTCCCGGGACGAGCGCACGTCGTCCGAACCAGTTGTAGCTACAGCCGGTTCTAGATTAGCATTTTCCTTAAATTAACGAATCAATCGTGGACTAAGATTTTTTTTAGTGTACTTTCTCCATGTTGATTACATGATTTGCATACTTTTTCTCCAATGCACAGATTCGTCACATACTAATGTGAAGTAAAGTAAAATAACAAATTATTATGGTATATAGGCCACCTAATTAATGACAAATAAGCTGATTATGGGCTGCATTGATTCATTCTTTATTACCAAATTAATGCATTTATTTCTGTGTTTAGATACCCTTTTCTCTGTTCTAAAACTAGCATTTATCCATATTTAAAAAATTATTGACTAATAAATTTTGTATATATTCACGGTAGAATTGCTGTCATTGCTACAAATATTGTTTAATATGTTCTTATAAAAAATAGTACATTGCTGTCATTTCTACCTCCAGACGTATATATGATCTAAATGTGAATTATTAAAATAAGAGATGTTTGACCACATGCATTTTTCCTAAACATGCGTTAACAGCGTGAGTATATTTTCAAAGCATGGAATTAAACATACGGCTCTTTGCCGACATCCTCAAGTCAATGAACCAGCAAAATTTGTCAACAAAAAACTGGTTCAGATGCACGGAAATCTATGGTGCAAAGTGCAAGTTTGCCTCAAAAACATTTATCCTTAAAGATGATGAGCTTTGTACGGACTGTAGTAGTAGTGCTAGCATATACTGTACTAGCTAGCGGGTATGAAAATGACTCGCTTACCGAAAGAAAGCAATTGAGGGCATCAAGGCTGAGCTGATCCTCGGAGTGAAGCTGAAGTAGCACGTCCAAGAAATCCTGTTTCCTTTCACCTCCAGCGGCTTTCATGCGGCAGCCGACGATCCTGTCGAAGAAGTCACTGAACCTCTTGATGTGCGTGGCGCTGCGCCGGCGGCGGCCCTGCAAGTCGAGCGCGGAGAGCACGGGGAAGAGGTCTGAGAGGTTGGGCTTGGTGAACTCCTCCACCATGCCCTTGATCAGCATCTCAAGCTCCTGCGCCCCGTCTGAGCTCATGTCCGCCACGTCCTCAGAGAAGAGCACGTTGGACACGAGGTTGAGCACACCCGAGAACACAACTCGCCCGACGTCCACGGTCTCGCCGGCGTGACCGCGGAGGCAGCCGACCAGCTCCCTCACCTTCTCCTCCCGCACGGCCCGGGTCGCGTCGAGGCCGCGCGGAGAGAAGAGATGGTTGGTGCACACCGCACGGAGGCGCTTCCACAGAGGGCTTGTGGATGGGAGCCAAACGATGGAGCGCTCGTGGTTGCCCAGCGCGCGGCCAGCGTCGGTGATGAAGCGCGCCGCCAGGAGGTGATCGTGCTTATGCAGCACGTCGCGGCGCCGGAAGCGGAGGAGGCGACGATGGCGGTGGTGGTGCCGAACTTGAGGGACATGACGGGGCCGTGCACCTTCGCGAGCCTGGACAGGGCGTGGTGCGGCTCCCCTTGCAGCTGGAAGATGTTGCCGAGGAGAGGGATATGAGCTGGACCCGGAGGCCGCCGCGCATTGCTGGAGGAGCTCGTCTTTGGGTTCTTTTTCACGGAGAGGAAGACTTTGTAGAGGACGCAGGAGGCGGCCGAGAGGTAGAGGAGACATAGTACGGTCGAAGCTTCCATTTTCGATTCTTAGGAGGTTTTAGGATGCTACTACTAGGGCAGTTAGTGGAATCGATTGAGCAGTATGGTCATATATAGTGGCGCCCGAGCATTTTTTTTTCGTGATACACTAACAAAAAATACTACTCCCTCCGTTCACAAAAAGATGTCTCAATCTAGCTCAAATTTGTATGTATCTAGACATGATAGATACATACAAATTTGAGCTAGGTTGAGACAACTTTTTTGACGGAGGCAGTACTCGCTAGTTGATCACCGATCTTCAACGTCATTCTTCTTTTCAATATAAACGCAAGTCAACACAGTTTAAAATGTTCCTAGTTGCAGCACCAACAAAGGAGAGGCATTATGGAATTATGGACAGGTTGAGATATACTATACGTGCTCTGATTCTCCGGATCCATGCAAATATTAGGCCACCACTAGAAAATTAGCTGCAGATGGCGTCCATGTTACCTGTCCAAAACCACCCGTGTTTGATTACTGACATGCCTCTGACTTTGTGAGCATACGAACATGTTCCCCGACCGCCCATCCAACCGCCCATCAGAGGATTCCCGGGAGTGATTGGGCGGATGGTATAAGACCGTCGCTTAATTCGCATGTAAGCTTTTGCCAACAGCTTATCACTAGTAAAAACAGGCCATCGGTTTGGCCCTTTCGTCCCGGTTCTATTACGAACCGGGACCAATGGGAGCACTAGTCCCGGTTCGAATTGACCAGGCGCTGGCAAGCTCCAGTCCCGGTTCGTTGGGGACCTCTAGTCTCGGTTCGTGATACGAACCGGTACTAAAGGGACGCGGCAGGCGGCCGCAGAGGTGGGGCCAACGCGAGCACCCTTTAGTTCCGGTTCGTATCACGAACCGGTACTAAAGGTACCGGTTCGTGATACGAACCGGGACTACAGTTCCCCCTATATCATCTTCCACCCTGAGCCGGCCATTTTTTTAAAGTTGGCAAGAAAGCGGAACGCGCTCCAATAAAGGACCGCTTCAAAGCAATTGCGGAGAAATTGGCGGGATTTTTCCTTGCGGAGGTCATACCTAAATTCGGAGAGTACCACTATAATGCAAAAATAGTATGCCTCCATGTATAGTGATCTACATGTAATTAAGTACTTTATACGAAAACGTGATCTTCATGTACGGACTACTTATTTGTATGTGTTATATATATGCATAAACGTGATCTTATGTAATTGTATGTGTTATATATATATATGCATCAACTTGATCTTCATGTAGTAATTTATATATACCAAAACGTGTTTTTGGCGCATCGACGTGATTCCCGTATGATGAAACCATCCGATACCCCTAAACCCCTACTAAACCCTAAACCCTGAAAAAAAATCGAAAAGAAAAAAAAACCTACCTTTAGTCCCGGTTCATGTGGGGGGGGGGGGGGGGGGGGGCTCTAGTCCCGATTGGCTAGTCCCGGTTGTCCAACCGGGACTAGAGGCCCTTTGGAACCGGTACTAGTGCCCGGTTTTCCACTAGTATATCCTCTGACTCTAGCGCTATCAAAAGCATCGTATCAAGAACGTATCTCGCAATACAATATACGAGCATGCCCACCGCCCAGAAGGTGGCTGATTTGCGCGAGCGGCGCTATGTTTTCGTTTTTGAAAACTATATACTGCCACTATCTCGGAGTCGTACTGTATCCGCTGGTGATTGAGCCGACGGGACGGCAGTCGTGTCGCGCCGGTGCGGAGGCCGACATCGCGACCTGCAGTAAACAACAGGCGAAGGTCGTCGGCTGCGACATATCTATCTCCCTCGGACTCTGACGGCGATGGTAAACTTGGTGGGAGAATGACAGTAAAATCAGAAGAAGATTAGCATGATAGGTGCGAGCGTGACCTCACAAGATAAACCACTTGTCCCAGTTGGGTCTTTTTTCTATTCCAACTGTGCCACTCGAAATCAGCCCAGTTGGAACCCGCAATCAGAAAAGAGGTCAACTCGAAATTGTATATCTCTGTAAACAGTGGCATAGGGATGGAAAAGTCCTACCTAGACACAAGGATGAGTACAGACTACAGACAATCTCAGTCACGAATGCACCCTTCGAATCAGAATTGCATATATTGTCCAGTTGGATTTTAAATCACATTGGACAATATATGTATCAACTGGGGATTACGTAATATGTGTCCAATTGGATTTTGAAAACAAATATGCATATTGTTGTCCACTTACAGAAGATGAGTATGTCATCACGGTAGGTCTAATACATTAACGCCAAAGTGCTCAACTTGGCGCTATTTAAAACACACACTTCGCGCTAAACAAACATGGCGTCTAATTCACGTCCCTAGTTAACCGCCTAAGTCACGTATGCTTAAAAGTATTCTCACAACGAGAGCTTACTTCGCACCATTTTCTACGGGAAATGCCCCGCCTGTGTACAAGCAATACTGCATAGCATGTGGCTTGAGTTGTTGAAGAAAGGCACGAAAGTTTGGAGAATTCGGAATTGTCTTATAGACCACGTTAGCAGCTCTTCGTCAATAACCTAGAGACGACGGTGCCGACCTAAGTAGGTGTCAGATTTATTGGCACGCATGCTTCAATGCATGGAACACTACTCTCTGTTGTGTTTGTGTCGAATATTTGTACGAGTTGGGTACGTTTGGATTTAGAGTTGTATAGGTGTGGATAGATATCGTGTAGTGTTCGAGTCGGACACTACTAGCCTGGACCTCCCATATATGAGGGGAGCACCACACGATGTAACCCATGACGACTTGATAGCAACAGGCACGCAGGTGCGTTAACAAATTTCGGTGTCGTCATCGTGCTGTGATTGCTTGTTCCTTGGTAGATCAATTGTGCGCCTATGACGGTAACAATTGGTATCAGAGCAAGGTTAAAGGCCAAGGAAAATCGATCTAGAGATAGACAAAGAAAATTGGTCATCAGGACGACGAAAGATGCTATCGGCGATCCGTCGAGGAACGCGTCAGCGTCGCACATGATCATGGTTTTATCGCGAAAAAGCAATCGGAAAGCGCCGGGTATCTAGCAGTGCGTCAGATGGCGGCGTGACGGAAGATGTCTCGGCGAGATTGATCGATGGTGACGGAGGACGTCTCGGCGAGATCAGATCGATCAATCCGGGCGTACAGCGGTATATGCGGCAGCATCAGGGCCTAGGAGAAGCAGGCACGCAGAGGCCTTCGGATTTCGAAGGCGCCGCGCAGGCCCAGCTGGGCACGTGGCCCAAGGGCTGGCCCATGCAGGCTGGTTTGGCTGGCCCGTGCGGATGTGTACTGGCTGTGTGCGCGTGCGGGAGTTGCTCAGGTCGAAGCTACGCGGAGCATATGGGCGTACGCGGAGGCAATGTCATGTTGGTCCGCCAGGGAGGCGATTTCTTTTCCCCACCTGATCTCCACCGGCGTTCCTGCTGGTCCCCTCTCCCTCCGTCTACTGCTTCGGCGGCGGGAGGGAGGGGGATCCGGTTCCTCCGCTCAGTAGTTAGGGTTTGGTTTTACATGTCGTGGTGCGTCGTTGGGTGGTGAGAGCGGCGCCCGGACGAATAAATCTGCCTCAACTCTACTCCCACACTGGCGCTGTCCTTCATGGCGGCGTCTTGGAGTTGGTGGCATCATGTGCTTACCGATCTTTCAGGTCGGTGGCTTTAAGGTTTCTTGGATGGTGTCGGCGAGGCGGCGGCGACGACTTCATCAGATGAGTCTTTCCTCCTGCTCTGACCCCGTTGCTGCGGCGTTGCCTCCGGCGCCATGGTGGAGCAGAGAGGATTGTCCAGGAGTACGTGCAGATGGTGGTCTTCACTTATGACAGCTGGAAGATGGTGTACCTTGTTGGGTTCGTGGTTGGAGGCTGATGGTTCTGGTTCCCTACTCCGGCGTCGTCGTGCGGGGTGCTAGTGCTGAAGTTCGATGGCGTGTCCGGGGTCGTGCTGCTGCCCTGGTCTGATTCTTTCAACGGCAATGGTTTGTGCTATGGCAAACTAGTTTGGAGGTCCGAAAAGCTGATGATCAGCGATGGAGCCGCGTCGAACTCGGGTAAAGAGGTTCTGTCTCTTTTTTCTTTGGTGGCTGCTACGGTGGTGCCGAAGAAGAGGATAGTCGTTGTTTGTCACATAGGTTTATCCTATCTTTGCAGATCTGTAAAGATCGGTGTGTACGTACTTTGTATCTCGTCTTTTATTTATCAATGAAAACATATTACCTTGCAAAAAGAAAACCGGCAGGCTGCATGGTGTTGGGTAGTGCTGCAGCAGGAACGAGATTGTTACCTGAAAAAAAAGGATCATGGGGTATTGTGTTTTTCATCAGGAGCAAGATAAGAAAATCAGGAAATTGCTAAAAGCTTTGGCGCATGTGGGCGTGAGGTACATGTTACTTGCATCCTCTTTGGTACGTGTGTATGGAAGGCACAAGGATTTTTCTATTATTGTTGTTTCTTTGCTCGTACACTGTTTGCGTACATGATGACAGCGACGATACGGAATAATGACGCGGAGACAACGGCGTGCATATAAGACTCGGAGATGTCTGGGTGCGTCGTGATGATCATGCATATACAGGCACCGGATAGTACACAACTGTTGACGGTGGCTGGGCGCAAGGGGAGCATGATTGTAGCTGAACAAGTTCGGCTGGGTCGGACTGGACAGTCTGACAGATCGACGGGATGTCGGTTCGGGACAGAAGACGGTGAAGATCGCGACAACGACGTAGGAGCGTGAGGGCTGATGGTGTCCGAATTCTGTGGCGTGGAAACACGGGCGCATGGTTATGCGTGCTTCGACATGCAATGACGCGGGGTTGATTCAAGATGGCGTGCATATGAGATCTTGAGGTCGACGGCGTGGGGTGGACTGATCATCTACCAAGGAGTCATGTTGAAGGTGGAGCTGGAGTCTGTCGGAAGATTCCACTCGGCTGATGGAGGGGCTATGGTGTAAGCATGCGGAGAGTCGAAGCCTAATCACGGGAAGGCGAGAGGCACGTGGTCCGGACTGAAGCTCAGGGTCTGGAGAGATGCGTGGAACTCGACATCGGTCGGGTATGACTGATGGTTGTCTGCAATGGGGCCTTAGGTGGTGTGGGTTAGCTACCCGGTAGATCTTGGCCTGGATTGCAGATGCTCGACGCGGTACTAGCGGCGAGGCGTGTGGTAAGCACGGGACACGGCGACAGACCAGGGCACAGGCGGTCAGACATGTGATCAGATAGGTGTGCAGGGGGTGCTGAAGCAGTGTTGGTGAGTATCGGGTTCAAGTTGGTGACTAGGTCTATCGGGATGGCCATCAAGTGATAGACAAGAGTCGGCCATAGGGAATCTGAGAAAGTGTTGGAGAGTCTAAAATGTCGGAAGCTTGGAGAGTACACGTCCGTATATTCTGTGATGTTCAGTGCACATGACAAAGTGCGGATGAGTAGATTCAGAAGGAGGCGAAGTGCTATAGCTGTGGACATGTAGAAGACTATCCAGGATGAGACGACTGTGAATTTGACTCAAGGTGACTAAATGCGACGGTGAATTCCTTCAAGTTGAAAGCACTTTCACGCAGATCAGTGGTCGGTGTGTGATAGTGTTGAATAGGAAGGAGGGACTACAGTTGCAGGTGGAGTCACATGGAGTCTAGGAGTAGCAGTGGAGCTCATGTAGACAACCAAGTCCGGAGTACATGGAGGTTTGACGCATTGACGAATTCAAGGTGGTGGAGAATATTCGCTAAGGTGGAGTTTGTTGTGTTTATGTCGAATATTTGTAAGAGTTGGGTTATGTTTGGATAGATACGTGTAGTGTTCGAGTCGGACAGATACTAGCCTGGGCCTCCATATAATGAGGGGAGCACCACACGATGTAATCCATGACGACTTGATGGCAACAACACGCAGGGGAGCCGGCGCCTAGGGCGGCCAGGGATGCGTATCAATGGGGAGGAGCGCCCGTAGTCATGCCCCGCAGATGTAGACGAGTTCGCTGAACTGCGTTAACAAATCTCGGTGTCGTCTTCGTGCTGTGATTGCTTGTTCCTCGTAGATCAATTGTGCGCCTACGTCGGTAACACTCTCGCTACATGAAAAAGCTTCGTTCGTCGAGTGTAAGTATATGCAATATTCACGAATGCACTCAGTATATATATGTTGGGTATCCTCCTCATGTGGGCTGTGAGAAGATGACCATTTCAAATCCTTTCAGGCGGCCTAAACAGGTGCAGAAGCCACTACTCATTAGGGTTATGACTGAGGGTTATTTTGAACATTGCACATGATGGATGTGCATGTTAATCCTCCCAGCTAGCCACCACTAAGATGAGTGGCGAAAATTCAGGATAGCCTCCGCTGAGAAAAACCAAGAGAGAAGGGAGGAGAAGAAGTTGAAGGGAGAACTTAAGATCAAGCACCGGGTGTTCCACAAGGTTGTGAAGTCCAGATCCATACCTTGTCTCCTTCAAGCTGCGGTTCCACCATCTTTGGTGAGATTGCTCCAATCTCTAGATGTCGTGCCCCAAATCTTGCTGTATCTCTCTGGAGTGGTACCTTATTTTGTTTATGGTGGTGTAAACCTTCTGCAGGATGCTGATGATATGGTGGTCTTATTGGAAAACTCAGATAGAGACATTCTACACTTGAAGTTTCTTCTCTACTCCTTTGAGAACATGTCGGGCATGAAGATTAATTATCACAAATGTGAGGTGTATGTGTGGAGTCGAAAAGTAGGAATAGGAAAGAATTGCTAATATATTTAACTGTAAGTTGGGAGAGTTGCTTCTGTAGTATTTGGGTTTGCCATTGGAGACCATGAACATACTCTTGACCATTCATGTTTTTGGTGGGGAAGCTAACAACTAGGACTGATTCGTGGCAAGGGAGGCACATGTCATCAGTAGCAACATTGACCTTGTATAATGCTTGTTTGGATAATATTTCAATGTCTGCCATGGCTTTTTATCTTTTGGGTGACGAGTGCATTTGGAAATGGACAGAGTGAAAGGGATATTTTATTGGGAGGGATGTAACCAGGGGTTCATGTATCACACGATGAAATGGGAGTCAGTTTGCAGACCGAAGGATTATGGCGGCCTGGGCCTTATTAATACTAGATATATGAACACACCGTTTTTGGTAAAATGGATTTGGAAGTTTTTCAATGGAGATCCTAAACACCTTGGTGCAAATATAACGAGAAAGTACCTGAGGAATGGGGAGTCCATTTAATGAATGACTCTAGAGGGTCTCAGTTCAGGAATGGTTTATAGAAAGTCCAGAAATGGTTTCCTTGGGGAGCAATTCACCTGGTGGGTGATGGGAGGAGAACTCGCTTTTGGGATGATGTGTGGGTGGGCAAGGTGCCTCTTATATTTGGTTTCCCTTGTTTTGCGCTGCTACAAATCCCGCTGCTTCGGTTGCTGAAGACTATGAGTTACAGCCTCATTCTTGGGACATCAAATTAAAGAGCAATTGTTGAAGAAGATATGAACAATTGCAAGTCTTTGATGGAGTTGCTTCAACCTATATTCCTATCTGATGAGGTGGACAAGGTGAAATGGGCTTTTGAAACAAGAGGACCTACTCTACAAAATCAATGTAACGATGGCTCGCGTTTCAAGGAGTCTCTGACATACAACTTCAGAAAATCTAGAAGCTGAAAATTCCCATGAAATTTCGCATTTTCCTTTGACAGGTGATCCAGGACAGGTTACCTACTAGGGAGCAACTGCTTATTAGGAAGGGACCGACTAATGGGAATGGCCCTATGTGTTCATGTGTCGAGTCGCTTGATCACTTGCTTTTTACTTGTCATCTTGCAAACTTTGTCTGGCTGTGATCAAAGAAGTTGTGGATTGGCCTCGTGCCCCACACTCGATTCTGGACTTGATTTTGTTGGTGAGGCATGGGGCTGAATCTGTTATCAGTGGGAAAGTTTGATGACATTCGCCATGTCAGTTTTTTTTGTGATGGAAAATAGAAGCTCACCAAATACTCTTTGATTATGGCTCGAGGAAGTAAGCAACGTAATCTCTATGTGACTCAAACCAAGCTATGCAACGAATTGTTGAATGTCGCTGCGAATGACCCTTCGGTTGAGTTGTTGCATAAGAGGCTTGGGCATATGAGTGAGCACGGCATGCATGCTCTTGCTTGCATGGACTACCTACCTGAGTTGAAAGGTACAACCTTGAAACCTATGAATATTGTTTTGCTGGCAAACAACATAGGGTTGCATTTTGTACACATCCGCCACGACGTGCGGAGAGCATTATTGATATTGTCACACTGATGTTTGCTGCATGACCGAAAAATCCATCGGTGGAGCATTATATTTTGTGACATTCATTGATGACCACTCTTGAAAGATTTTTCTGTTTGTGTTGAAAACAAGTGGCAGGTGCTCGGCGTCTTCAAGAAATTCCATGCCAAAGTCGAGAGATAAACTGACAGGAAACTGAAGTGCGTCAGATCAGACAATGGTGGTGAATACCAAGGTCATTTTGAAAGGTATTGTAGAAAGTGGTATCAGGCTTGAGAAGACTCCACCAAATACACCTCGGCTCAATGGACTTGTAAAGAGGATGAATAGGACTCTCACGGAGAGGATCAGAGCTATGATCTCTCATGCAAAGTTACCTAATTCGTTTGGGCTGAAGCTTGATTCATGCTATGTATGTACTAAACCTGTCCCCCCAGGTCCTCTTGCAGGTGATATTCCTCAGAGAGTTTCGTCAGGGAAGGACGTATCATACAAGAATCTGAAAGTATTTGGGTGCAAAGCATTTTTGCACATCCCGAGGGATGAGAGAGCTAAGCTTGATAGCAAGACAAAGCAGTGCATCTATCTCAACAGTCCAAGGGATGAGTTTGGATACAGATTGTGGGATCCAGTCAAGAAGAAGAGTGTGCGAAACCGAGATGTGGTATTCATTGAAGATGAAACAATAAAAGATATTGGTAAACGGAGAAGTCAAGAATACCACACCTCAGGTTGTACTAGATCCAGTGAACCCTCCTCTAGTCCATGACAATCCAGTGATGATAATCCACCTGATTCCCTACCACTAGTGCAACAACAGTTGAGTAGAAGTGGAAGATATCCCATACCTTCCAGCAGTATCTACAACATCATATGTGTTGATGACTGATGCAGGTGAGCCCTCATTCTATGAGGAGGCAGTGTCTGATGAGCACAAGAATGAATGGTCAGAAGCCATGCAGGATGAGATGAAATCCCTTTACGAGAATGACACCTTCGATTTGGTGCTCTGCCAAAGGGTAAGAAAGCACTAAGGAACAAGTGGGTGTACAGAGTGAATACTGAAGAACACAGCTCACATCCAAGATACAAGGCAAGATTGGTTGTGATGAATACTGAAGAACACAGCTCACATCCAAGATACAAGGCAAGATTGGTTGTGAAAGGTTTCAGTCAGAAGAAGGGAATGATTTCGATGAAATTAATATTCTCTGCACTGGTGAAGATGTCTTCGATCCGAGTTGTGATTGGCATGGCTGCCTCCATGGACTTGGAAACTGAACAACTTGATGTGAAGACATCATTCTTGCATGGTGACCTAGAGGAGGAGATATACATGGAGCAGCCAGAAGGATTCATGGTTGCAGACAAGGAGCACCAAGTGAGTAGATCGAAGAAGAGCTTGTATGGCTTGAAGAAACCTCCTTGGTAGTGGTACAAGATTCGAGTCATTCATGACTGAGCTTGGTTACCGTAAAGCACAACCTGATCATTGTGTGTTTACGAAGAGGTACGCCAAGGGTGACTTCATTATCTCTTGCTATATGTCGATGGCATGATGATTGCTGGAAATGGCACAAAGAGGATTGCTCTCCTCAAGAAGGCATTGAGTAAATCATTTCCCATGAAGGATTTAGGACCATATAAACAAATACTTGGCGTGAAGATCTCCCGTGATAGATCAAACAAGCTGCTTTGGCTCTCACAGGAAAGATATATTAAAAAGGTACTTGAAAGGTTCAATATGAAAGACGCAAAGTCTGTTACCTGTCCATTTGCAGGCCATGACAAACTGAGTTTAGAATAATATACTAGTAGCAATAAGGAGAAAGATGAGATGAGCAAAGTACCGTACTGTGACGCCCCAAAATCGGTACTATGCAGATTTCAGCGATCCCGCCAAAACCCGCATAAAACGATCTCAGGACGCCCACCAGACATAACGTGCACGCCAAAACATGCGCGTTATGTGGGTGGAATTGTGATAACATACAACAGTTCACACAAGAATCCGCAACAACAACAGAAAGAGAGATATATACAAGAACGACTCAAACGAGTCAAGATACAACTGATACATTACAAAGACCCAAAGCACAGCGAAAGCAAATTAGTATCCGACTACGGACAAGATACAAATTTGGACTAAGAGTCCTGAAGATACCATGGCGTCCATATCCCTGCCCAGCCGAGCCGGAGGGATACCCAAGGTAACGTCGTCAGACTTCAAACCTGTTGACTGCACATAGAAGTACAACCCAAAGGTGGGTCAGGCACAACCACCTGGCAAGCAATGCTCACAAGATACCAACACAAAGGCTACCAAAATGAAGGGAAAGTGGACTGAGGCGGCAGCAGCAACACTAAAGAACGTATAGAGACACTCTACAACTTCCGGCTAAAGGAGAGGGATAAGAGAGCGTGTCGGAACCAACTAGCTTCTAACACCAAACATAACACTTCCAGATTCACCCCTCAACCAAGTATGAGGAAGCAATCGAGGGAAACTCACACGTTGGCAATTTTATTTGCATGTTTCTTGTTGAAGTAGTACTAACTTACACACAAATTATTATTAATCATTAGGTGTAAGTTGTCTATGATCTTGTTAGCCAGCACCTTCACCAAGTCGTCCATAACCGTGGACACGGCTTTTCGAAAAGATTTATCCCTGCAGGGGGGCACTACTGTGAACCCATACACGTTTGATCAACCCAGTAAAAAGGTAGGGTCTCACAACACTACTCTTTCCTTCACCGCAACAAGTCCAGGGAGCCACGGGAGCTATGTTGGTCCGGCCAGAAAGGTGAAAACCACACCCCTCCGCACCAACAGGCCGCGCCCTATATGCATGTAACAAGGCACACCGCCAAACTAAAATACTACACTAGTATCAATGCATATGAGACGAATGGAAATCCCGAACTAGGTGTGGCCCCTGGACAAGCTAAAGTTCCGGTCAAAGTTGAGGGGTTCCATAAGACCTCCCACGAGTGGGTAGCGCGCTCGTCTTGGATCCAGGGACAAGAACTAAGGTCCAAGTGCGACACTTAGCAGAACAAAACACCAATGAATTGGCCTTCCACCGGGTGCCTTATCATTTAGTTCATATCCCCAAACATTATCATTTTATTAAGTAAAGTGGAGCCAACCTATCATACTAAGCATGTGAAGCAAAGATAGACAGACTCGCAACAACAGACCTAAGCATGCATCTACGACTCGCAAGGCCAACAGGTAAACAAACAAACAAGGTGATAGGATGTGAGGATAAGGTTGTATGTGGCTGCATGGTAAACATGGATGGGATCGAGACACAAGCATCGTAACATAAGGATAGCATAGAACAACGGCAAGAATGGAAGACAATGTTATGGTAGCAAGTGAGCAAAGCTTGCCTGGAAACACGGTACCGGTAGCAGAACTTGTCGTTGCTCACATCATCTCAACGTCTTATCTGCGAAGAAGCAACAAATACTGGAAAGCGCAAAGATGCATCTTACAACTATGGCAAAAGATCCAGCATGTTTGAGATGATGCATGACATGGCAAGATGCAACTTAAGCAAAATTAATCAAAACCGGAATTCCGACAATTAATATTAAGGTTCAAGTTATTTATCTAACCACCAAATTAAATGTTGATTAACAGGTTTAAACATGGCATGGGTGATCTACTCAATTTAAATGAAGTCGGGACATTTGTCGAATATCCCGCACAGTCCATATTTCTTTATTAGATGAAATTCTAATTACCCACAACCCAAGATATGCAGCAAATGCATGAATGATTTGAGATGCACAAGATAGATGACATTTTATAAATAGGTATATAGGTGTAGGCTCGGGTTTGGGTTCGCACGTCGGATCGAGAACTTCGGGGGCAAAGCCGGCATCTTCGATCCGTAGAGGAAGTAGTCGACGTCGGAGATGTAGTCGTCGCCGAACCGGAACGTCATCGTTTGTCGATGTCGTGGAGGTAGTCGAAGTAGTTGTACTCGGGTCGTCGGCACGGTCGTTGTTGTTCGGTCTTCGGTTCTCCTTGGACGTGCACGAGGGTGGCCAAACGCAAAACGAGCAAAAGCGACGTCACGGGTGATGACGTGAAACACACGTTCGTTGGGAGACCCCAAGAGGAAGGTATGATGCAGTGCAGCAGCAAGTTTTCCCTCAGTAAGAAACCAAGGTTGTCAGATCCAGGAGGAGTAGGAGCACTTCAGAAGGTTGTTGGTGGCGCCGTTGCTCAATCACCAACGTGGAACCTGCACACAACACAATCAAACTACTTTGCCCCAACGAAACAGGAAGGTTGTCAATCTTCCCGGCTTGCTGTAACAAAGGATTAAACGTATGGTGTGGAAAATATTATTTAATTGCAGGAAGTAAAAAGAACAATTGTTTGCAGTTGGTGGTTTTATCAGTGTAAAAGAATGGACCGGGGTCCACAGTTCACTAGTGGTGTCCCTAGTGGCAATAGCACATCCACAACCTTAGACGTTGCTGTCACTCGCCCAGATTACTGGAGGCATGAACCCACTATCTAGCATAAATACCCCCTCTTGGAGTTACAAGCATCTACTTGGCCAAAGCATCTACTAGTAACGGAGACAAGCAAGATCATAAATAACATGTAAATAGATTAATAATCAACTTGATCATAGTATTCAATATTCATCGGATCCCAGCAAACACAACATGTAGCATTACAATAAGATGATCTTGATCATGTTAGGTAGCTCACAAAGATCTAAACATGATAGCATAAAGTGGAGAGACAACCATCTAGCTACTGCTATGGACCCGTAGTCCAAGGATGAACTACTCACACACATCACTCCGGAGGCAGGCATGGCGATGTAGAGCCCTCTGGTGATGATTCCCCTCTCCGGCAGGGTGCCGAGAAGAGCTTCAGAACCCTCCCGAGCTAGGGTTGACGACGGCGGCGCCTCTGGAACTTTTCGTGGAATATGACTCGGGTATTTAGGGTTTTCCAGACGGGAGGAATAAATAGGCGAAAGGGCGGCGTCGGAGGCCACCCGAGGGGCCCACACCACCCCTCGGCGCGGCAGGCAGGGGGCCGCGCCAAGCCTAGGTGTGGCCGCCTCCTGGCGCTTCTCCGTCTCTCCTTTGGACACCGTGGACGTGTCGGTGAAATAGGGACCTCCGTTGATTTTCGTCCAATTCCGAGAATATTTCCTTAACAGCTTTTCTGAAATACAAAAACAGCAGAAAACAGGAACTGGCACTGTGGCATCTTGTTAATAGGTTAGTCCCAGAAAATGTATAAAAATGATATGAAGTGTACGTAAAACATGTAACAATTGGTATAATATCAACATGGAACATCGAAAATTATAGATACGTTTGAGACGTATCACTTAGTTCCTACTCGTCCTCGAGTAGGTAAACGATAAAACAAAATAATTTTTGAAGTGACATGCTAACATCATAATCTTGATCAAATAGTATTGTAAGGCACATGTAAATGAATGAAGTGATCCAAGTCAATGGTCTATAGTTTGCTACCAAATAAATAATGAGTGAACAACTGAATCATACAAGCAAAACTTTTCATGAATATACTTTGGAGACATTGCATCCACGGGTTTACATAAGAGTTAACTCAAAAAGCAATAGATTCTAGTGAAAGGTATTTAACCAACACAAAGGAAGATTTAAGTTTCAGCGTTTGCTTCAACTTTTAACATATTTATCTCATGGATATTGTCACCACAAAGCAATATAATAAATCCAATATGTAGCATATAACAATTGTTGTACCAAAGTTGACACTAGTGTTTGCTTCTGGAAGATAGAAAGAAGTAGGAAAACCGACTCAAAATAAAAGTAAAAGAAAGGCCCTTCGCAAAGGGGAGCAGGGATAAATCATGTGCTAGAGCTTTTTAGTTTTTGAAATCATATAGAGAGTAAAAATTAAGTTTTGAGAGATGTATGTTAATTGGTCAACGAATCAGTAGTGGAAAGTACAATATGACCCCAGCCAAACAGACTTTTAAGAGCGGCTCCCATGAAGGACGTTATTTCTACCAGAAAGGCAGATCATCCCTCTTTTTCTCTTTGGTTTACACATGCAGATGTTTCACTGAGTATTCAGTTGACAAAATGTGAAGAGATTAAGCGGTTAAAGTTGTAATTAATTGGGACTGGGCACCCCGTTGCCAGCTCTTTTTGCAAAATTAATAGATAAGCGATGTATATGCCGCTAGTCTGAAGGTAAAGTCTGCTTGACAAGTGACATAAAGACATCCACCACGTCCTCATGAGCTTGGTAAACATTGACACAAAAAGGAGTAGTAACAATTTTGAATAATTTAAAGGTAGCACATGAAAAATTTACTTGGAGTGGCAAGGAAATACCACATATAGATAGTTATGGTGGACACAGATGGCATTGATTTTGGCTCAAGGATTTGGATGCACGAGAAGCATTCCCTCTCAGTACAGAGTTTAGCCTAGCAAGGTTATTTAAGCAAACAAGACTATCAACCGGTACACCAAGTTTTATATGACCAACATATTGCAAAAATTATAAGACTCCACACTGTCTTCCTTGTTAACTAAACCCTTTTACTAGAAAATATCTAGACCTTAGAGATACCACTCATGCAAACCAAATTTCAACAAGCTTTACGGTAATTCTCCACTAATGGGCTTAACTTACATGATGCAAAAGTTTAATCATGACCTACTTGTTAACTCAAAACAATTGATAAGTATCAAATTATCCAAGTTAGTGATCTACAAGAGTATGTAAGTCTTTTCCATTATACCATTTACCACATGCAACATTTTCTGTTCCAACCAAACACCAATCAATTTATTTCAATAACTCTCCAAACAAGTATAAGTGAAGTAAGAGAGTACTTTCTTTAAAAGAACTAATAGCTCTGACAAGAGATACATGAAAACAAGAGCTAAAAGCTTAACAGCGCTAGATATGAATACTCAACAAGTATAAGTGAAGAATAGGAGTATTCTAATGAAAAAGCGGAGCGTGTCTCTCTCCCAATCAAGAATGCTAGGATCCAATCAAGTTGATATCAGAAAATAAAAATAACTTACTGAAAATAAAAGCACACAGACGCTCCAAGAACAGCACATATGATGTGAAAGAATTAAAATATAGTTTCACTAGAGATGACCTGATAATTTTGACGATGAAGAAGGGGATGCCCAGGCATCCCCAAGCTTAGACGCTTGAGTCTTCTTGAAATATGCTGGGGAGATCATGGGAGCCTCCCAAGCTTAAACTCTTTACTCTTCTTGATCCTATTATATCACTCTTCTCTCTTGACCCTTGAAAACTTCCGCCACACCAAACTCAAAGTAAATCTCATTAGAGAGTTAGTGCATCAATCAAAACCTCACATGTTCTATAAGGACGCAATATGACCGTTACTTTAAACATTAACTACTGCCACTGATGTTATGTGAAGCTCTTCCACCCAAAAAAAGAATTCCACCCAACACTAGTAAAAGAGAGAATGCAAAATAAAAGACATAATCTGTCTAAAACAGAACAGTCCGCAAAGACAAAAAAAATCGAGGCACTACGTTGCTCAGATCGAAACACTTTGAACTAACGAAAAATGCGTACATACATCAGATTATGCACACAAATTTGCAGATTAAAATCACATTTCTATGAATTTATAATTTTCGTACAGTGAACAGAAAAAATCTGTTTCTGCGCAGCAATCAAAATCTAGCATCATCTTCATTAGAGACTCTTCTTGGCACAACAATGCGAAAAATTAAAGATACAAAGAATTTGCTACAGAAGTAAACAAGTTCCTTGACTCAATAAAAAGAAAAATTGCAGAAATAAAAATAATGGGTTGCCTCCCATAAGCGCTTTTCTTTAACGCCTTTTAGCTAGGCACAAAGTATGCATCAAGTATTACCAAGTGTAGAAGCATCAACAGAAAGGTTATAAGTTTTCTCAACAATGCATTGTATCTTATTTATATAGGTTTCAGAAACTCCCCTTTCAATACGTTTAGACACACTGTTCTTATCAAATAGGTTTTCTGGAACAATCCAATCAAAATTCTTTTCTAGTGCCTCATGCATTCCTACAAGCTTAAAACGTATTGCTATTTTAACTTCCCCCTCATAATTGGCTTCATTAGTGTACTTAAGCCTATCTTATATCGAATAAAACTTTTCTAGCCTCCCCAACATCACCAAATTCTTTAAGAAGGGTTTCTAAAACAAAATCTTTCTTCTCACCATCTTCCATATCATGAAGTTTAAGAAACATTTGCTGCATTATAGGATTAAGATTAACAAACCTAGCTTCCAACATGTGAACTAAAGAGACTGCATCAATTTCATAATTCGGGGCAAGTTCTACCAAGGATCTATCTTCAAAATCTTTAAGTCTACTGAGATGACTAAAGAATTCTTCAATGTTATCTCTTCCAATGATAGACCCACTACCCACCGATATATCCTTTAAAGTAAACTTAGGGAGAAGCATGATGAAATAACAAAACTAAAATAAAAATAAACTAGATGCAAGTAACTAATTTTTTTGTGTTTTTGATAATTTAAAGCAAACAGGATAAAATAAAAGTAAACTAGGCAAGACAAAAAACAAAGTAAAGAGATTGGAAGCGTGAGACTCCCCTTGCAGAATTCTTCTATCTCCCCGGCAACGGCGCCAGAAAAATAGCTTGATGACGTGAAACACACGTTCGTTGGGAGACCCCAAGAGGAAGGTATGAAGCAGTGCAGCAGCAAGTTTTCCCTCAGTAAGAAACCAAGGTTCTCAGATCCAGGAGGAGTAGGAGCACTTCAGAAGGTTGTTGGTGGCGCCGTTGCTCGGTCACCAACGTGGAACCAGCACACAACACAATCAAACTATTTTGCCCCAACGAAACAGGAAGGTTGTCAATCTTCCTGGCTTGCTGTAACAAAGGATTAAACGTATGGTGTGGAAAATAGTATTTAATTGCAGGAAGTAAAAGAGAACAATTGTTTGCAGTTGGTGGTTTTATCAGTAAAAGAATGGACCGGGGTCCACAGTTCACTAGTGGTGTCTCTCCATAAAGATAAATAACATGTTGGGTAAACAAATTACAGCTGGGCAATTGATAAAATAGTGAGCGCATGACAATGCATATAAATGACAAGATGACTACCATGATATTTAATTGGGCATTACGACAAGATACATAGACCGTTGTCCAACCGCATCTATGACTAATAATCCACCGTCAGGTTAACATCCGTCCCCCGTTGGTATTAAGTCGCAAGCAACGGATAATCGCATTAAGTAATGTGCGTAATGTAAACAAATACATATGACCGTAGACATAGCATTGTTATGTTATCCCTAGTGGCAACAGCACATCCACAACCTTAGACGTTGCTGTCACTCGCCCAGATTACTGGAGGCATGAACCCACTATCTAGCATAAATACCCCCTCTTGGAGTTACAAGCATCTACTTGGCCGAAGCATCTACTAGTAACGGAGAGCATGCAAGATCATAAATAACATGTAACATAGATTAATAATCAACTTGATCATAGTATTCAATATTCATCGGATCCAGCAAACACAACATGCACCATTACAATAAGATGATCTTGATCATGTTAGGCAGCTCACAAGATCTAAACATGATAATAAAGTGGAGAGACAAGCATCTAGCTACTGCTATGGACCCGTAGTCCAAGGATGAACTACTCACGCATCACTCCGGAGGCAGGCATGGCGATGTAGAACCCTCCGGTGATGATTCCCCTATCCGGCAGGGTGCCAGGAAGAGCTTCAGAACCCTCCCGAGCTAGGGTTGAAGACGGCGGCGCCTCTGGAACTTTTCGTGGAATATGACTCGGGTATTTAGGGGTTTCCAGACGGGAGGAATAAATAGGCGAAAGCGCGGCGTCGGAGGCCACCCGAGGGGCCCACACCACCCCTCGGCGCGGCAGGCAGGGAGGCCGCGCCGAGCCCAGGTGTGACCGCCTCCTGGCGCTTCTCCGTCTCTCCTTTGGACTCCGTGGATGTGTCGGTGAAATAGGGACCTCCGTTGATTTTCGTCCAATTCCGAGAATATTTCCTTAACAGCTTTTCTGAAATACAAAAACAACAGAAAACAGGAACTGGCACTGTGGCATCTTGTTAATAGGTTAGTCCCATAAAATGTATAAAAAATGATATGAGTGTTACGTAAAACATGTAACAATTGGTATAATATCAACATGGAACATCAAAAATTATAGATACGTTTGAGACATATCAACGGGGCGAAGACCATGTCGTCGGTCAGGGTACACAGGTGCGGTGACGGTCTCGACGGTCGGGGTACTCCGCGCCGGTGGCGGTCTTGTCGTCGGACATCGGGCACGGGCGAGGTTCACGGAGTCCATCTTGTCAGCAGACAGCGGCACGGCGAGCACGTCGACGTCAGCACGGACACGGGCACCGGAAGGAACGAGCGCACACGGACACACTCGGAGCAACACCACGACGGGTGGACAACTCAGACGAAAAGGCGGAGCCAACTTCTCACGGGCATTTTGTCGAAGAGAGAATAGCCAAATATCACTATTGAAAACCAAAGTTGCCAAAATACCACTAGTGAAAACCAACTTGCCAAAATAACACTCTATTCGGTTTTTTGTAGCCAAAATACCACTAGTTGTTAACTGAGTCTAACATCATAAAAAAAAAGACATACGTGCCCTTACCTCTTCACATGCTACACTTATAACTTCAGCACACTTGGCCAACAGTCATACTGACCTGAAGCATTAACGAATTAACTCCATACACTAGAAACAGTTTCAACAAAATAAAGTACTCTAGAAACATAGTTCTGGTAGATGAGGAGATCTGTTAGTGGAAGGAGGAGTGGAAGTAAAATGGACGGATGGTCAGAGCCCAGTGAGACCCTGGAGCAGAGTGTACTTCCCAAACTCTTGAAATCTTGTCGTGGATTCTGTTTCGATGGAGCGGCACAACAACATAGATGGTGGATGGAGCGACACAAGACATGCATGGCAGCTTGACTATCATAGATAGTGCCACACGATCATCTTGACGAAGCCAAACTAAATGACAGAAAAATCATAACGCTGAAACTATGATACACAAAAGACCATTCGATGGTTCATCATACAACAACTTGATTCAGCCTTGACCATGCAACAGCCATTTCTCACTGATCAGTCTAATCATAGCACAATATTCTACTCCGTACGTACAAACAATGATGTTCAATTCGAAATATTACTGTACGATCAAAAACAACCAGATGCAATGTATGAGCTCCTGACAACCAAAGACAAACCAGAGGAGGACAAAAAAAGCACAATCGTATAGGCACCATTCGCACCTTGAAACATCAACCAACGATGGCCGATTCGTGGAGGTCACTGCAGGCGCGCGGGAGCCCATACAAGCACGCGTTAGCCGTGGCGGACGAGCAGGTGCAAAGCCTGTCGCCGGAGCTAAGGGAGGCCGGCGGTCGGGCGGGAGCACGGCGACGCGCAGGCGGGAGCAGGGAGATGGCGGGCGGGCGGGGAGCAGGGAGATGGGACGGGCGGGGAGCAGGGAGACGGGCGGCGGAGCAAGGTCAGAGGGGGAGCGGCAGGGTGGCGCCGGTTTTGGGCTGCTTCCTCGCGAGCTCTCCTCGCGCCGCCATGTCTCTGCCCGTGCGGGAGAGATTGGGAGAGATGGAGATAGGTTTAGGGGCAAGTTTGGAATACTGAAATAACTGACAAGTCACTAACATGTTTGACTAACAGAAGTTCTTTGACATCTAACGGCAGTGTTATTTTGGCATGAAAAACTGATCCATGAGTGTTATTTTGGCAAGTTGGTTTTCACTAGTGGTATTTTGACAACTTTGGTTTTCAGTACTGCTATTTTGGCTATTCTGGCCGGAGATGGTCGAAGCAAAGGCGGCGGCGTCGGGCCAGGAGCGCGAGGCGGCGACCTCGGGAGGAGAGGAAGCGTCGGTGACGTCGGGATGAGAGGAAGAAGAGACGGGGCGGGGGGCGCTCCGGGTCGGCGTGGTGCAGGTCGAAAGCGGGGTCGGGCGGCACCTGCCGGAGCTGAGGAAGGAGGGAGACGCAGGGGACGAAGCCGACACGGCGCTGAGCCGGGAGCGGGGAGGAGGACGCGTCGAGGGAACCGGCCGGCGCGCAGAGGAGGCGAGGCCGAGCGGCGGCCGGAAGAGGCACGACTAGAGCGGCGCCAGCGAGGGGCGGCCGTGGAGGCGACGGAGCCGCAGTGCGGGGGGCGACGACCTCAGGGGCGAGGTGGAGGCGTTGGGGGCGCGCGGAGAAGGAGGGCCCGGGGCACGGCGCGGCCAGGAGGTGGCGGAGGGAGGACCGGGGCCGAGCGGCGCGAGCAGGGGCGGCGGAGACCGGCGGTGGGGGCGGCGCCAGTGGCCGGAGCTGGCTGCCGGGGCTGCTCTCCCGTGCGCGTGCGTGTGTGTGTGTGCGTCGCGTGCGTGTGTGTGTTGGAGAAGAAGAAAGGGAGGACAGAGAGATAAGGCAGGGACCTGGATGCAAAAGAAAAAAAAGAGGAGGGGGAGGACCCAGATGCAAAAAGAAGAAAGGGAGGAGGGTGGCTGCAAAACGCAGGGGGTGGAGGTAGAATATTTCCAGGGAAACCCTAGGTTTCAGCTTGGGTGGGCTTTGGGCCGAAAGTGGCGGGATAATTTACTATTTGCCACACTTTTCCTCAGATTCTTTATTATTTGCCCTTTGACCACCACCTGTCAGTGACACACGGTGTGGCAAATAATAAAAGTGAAAAGTAAAGTGTGGCAAATAATAAAATCCCCCGAAAGTGGCCTGGCTGGGCTGCTCTCTCTCACACTAAAACATTTTCTTTATTAATTTTCTTTTGCAAAACCATTTGACAAATAAATTTTTATAAAACAGAGACGAACCGAGATGGAGGAAGGTATTTAAAGAAAAATAGAGTTTAGCAAAATAATTTTATTGACAAAAATAGTGCAATGCTCATGATGCGTGATGCCCTGATGATGCGAAAAAGAAAAACAACAAATCTAATTGGGGAAAAACCCCGGGGCGTTACACGTACCAATCTGCCGTGCGCAGTTTGATGTATGCCATGGTGTGCATGAGGCCCAATATTGCCTATGTAGTTGGAGTTGCTAGCCGGTTCATGACAAATCCAGGTGAAGCTCACTGGAATGCATGAAGTGGATTCTCAGGTATCTCAAAGGTACTTCTAGATCGTGCTTATGCTTGGAAACAGTGATCATGTATTGGAAGCCTATACAGATGCAGATTATGTTGGTGATACAGATTCTAGAAAGTCTACTTCTGGATACCTGATGACTTATGCAGGGGAGCAGTGTCATGCAATCAAGATTGCAGAAATGCGTGTCCCTGCCAACCATAGACATTGAGTACGTCGCAGCGGTTGATGCTTGCTAGGAAGTGTTGTGGATGAAGAAATTCTTGCAGGAGTTGGAATGAAGCAAGAGAAATATGGTCTGTTTGTGATAGCCCGACTTCTATCTATCTTGCCAAGAATTCAAGCTTACACTCTCAAACCAAGCACTTTGATGTGAGATATCATTGGATTCGAGATGTTGTGAATTCCAAGATGGTGCATCTTGAGAAGATCCATACCGAAAAGAATGGTTCAAATATGATGACCAAGACATTGCCAAGTGAGAAGCGACTCATATGCTGCAAGGTAGCAGGCATGGCGATGCTCCCCACATGAGTTGAAGGGAGAGATTTGTTGGGTATCCTCCTCATGTGGGGTGTGAGGAGATGACCATTTAGAAGCCTTTCAGGTGGCCCAAACACATGTAGAAGCCCGCTACCCATTAGGTTATGACCGAGGGTCATTTTGAACATTGCACATGATGGATGGGGGATGTTAACCCTCCCTGCCAGCCACCACTAGGTGAATTTACAAAAATCCAGGATAGACTCCATTGAAGAAGAAAACCAAGATAGAAGGGAAGGAGATGTATTTGAAGAAATAGCTTGAGATCAAGCACCAGGTGTTCCCCACAAGGTTGTGAATTCCAGATCTAGTACCTTGTCTTCTTCAAGCTGCGGTTACACTATCTTTGGTGAGATTGTTCCAATCTCTAAATCTTGTGCCCCAAATCTTGTTGTATCAGATCCTCTAGTGCTCTCTAGAGAAGAACTTGTTTATGCCACCTTGATAATAGTGGAAGAAGATTTGGTGGGTGGCTTCGGCCCATGGTTTTTCCTCCCATGTTGAGAGGTTTTCCACGTAAAAGGATTGGTGTCCCTGTGTGTTGATTTCTGCATCTGTTCTGAGAGTTCTCTCCAAGGCTAGACACTGTCTACCCTGGGTGCGAGCTTCTCTCTTGAGGACAGACACTATCCACCCATGTGCGCGAGCTAGAAGTGTCATGTCTGCTCCATATATGTTTGATGCATGTTTCCTTCCGCACGAGCAACGATCCGTGAGTTAGTACATAAGTGGTGCTGAAGTTTACATCTTATTCCGCTGCGCATTTTTAGATCACGTTAAGAGTGTGCTAATCTCCATTAAGGGTTAATATGGTCTGGCTAGGTTTCCCAACAATATGTAGGAGTATACTCGATAGGAAAAAAATCTCTCACATGCGGAAGGAACAATCAAGATCCATTCTAGAAGATGCTAGTAACGGGAAGAGTAGATCATCATACGCTCGAAGAACATGCGTGTTGAGCCTTATTTCAACGCAGCTCGGTGAAGTTGTTGGTGAAGTTCGATCCAACCAGCGCCGCAAACGAGCAGCACCTTCGAGGCTTGCACAGGTCTCGATGACGTCTCCTTCTTCTTGATCCAGCAAGCTAGAGGGAGAAGTAGATGGGATCGATTCCAGGAGCGATGGCGTGGTGGTGGGTATGGTGGAGAGTTCTCGCGGGCAGGGCTTCGCCAAGCGGTGTGCGAGAGGTGGAGGAGCAAGAAGGGGATGGTGCAGCCAAGGGCTTGAGGATCATCTCCCTTGTGCCGCCCCCTCTCTTTATATAGGCAAGGGGGCTGGGCAGCCAGCCACTTCATCTCCCAAGTGGTAACCCCCCCCCCCTCTTTTACAAGGTGGTGACCCCTTTCTAAGGGTTGCCCATTGACAAAGGAGGGCTGGCCACATGGACCAGTGGGCAAACCCTTGGTCGCATGTAGGCACTTCGGGACAGGTTGACCCTATAGTGGGACCCTCCGGAACCTTTTAGAACATTCCGACACTCTCCCGGAAAAATACCGAACTTTTCCGGAACCCTGAAATCAACTTGCCACATGTAAATTTCCCTATGGACTCTTCCGGAGCTCCTCGTGATGTCTACGATCTCATCCGAGACTTCAAACAATATTCGGACACCATTAATAAAATTATCCCATAGCTACACTATCATTATTGAACGTTAAGTGTGTGACCTTACGGGTTCGAGAACATGCAGACATGATCGAGACACCTCTCCGATCAATAACCATTAGAGGTACCAGGATATCCATAATGACTCCCACACATTCAACGAAGAACTGTATCGTTTGAACCACTATGTCGTGGACTACTATAATCCGTATACAATTTCATATGTCACGCGATATTTATTTACCGAGATTCGAACGTCGTATTGGTTTGCGGTAAAACTTTAAAATTTTCCGTAACCTTGCCGCCAAGATCTATTCTATGAAGATATGCTGCACCCATAATTCTAGATCTAGATACTTACAAATACCGTTGCGGAAGATCTTGTGTTTGTCGAAGTGGATGTTAGTGAAGCCTGATGAAGAATCTCATGTCCACGCCGGGAGGTGAGATTGTTGCCGGTCCGTCGTCGAGGAACTACTTGCGCAGCCCCACTCTAACAGTATCCACACGTACGCCGCGCCAATCTGTCAAGCATGTTCGCCGCCTAGAGCTACTAGCACCGACGAAGAGAAACTGCCTTTCGGCGTAGATTTAGTGGTAGATCTAATCGGGCTCGATTAGATCTATATGAGACTAAGAGATCTAATTCTCAACACATGAGATCTACTAGAGAGAGATTAGATCGAAGTCTAATTAGAGCGCCGTCTAGATTAGAGCTTCGTCTAATTGCACAATATCTAGAGAGAGGAACTTGTGCAAGTCAATTGGATTATCCTCCTTGTGGGAGGGGGGAGTATATATAGTGGGTCAAGGAGGAGGTGCTTGGGGAAGGGTAAACCCCAACCCCTTGGTGCGCCGCCCTAGGAGGATAGCCGCACCCCCCCCAAGTCGGATGGGGAGTCCTTATCACCCTTCCCTTTATTTTATTTTTGCCTTTTTCCTTTATTCCTTTCCTAGTTCAATTAGGACTCTTTTAAATCTCCAATTTAAACAAGGAAGGAGAGGAGGGGACTTGGTGCGGCCGGCCTGGAGGTGGGGCCCATGTGGCCGGCCCACACTAGGTGTGGCGCAGCACCAGGGCACCCCCCTCTTCCTCCGGCGCATCCCCCTTCCCGGCAAACCTCAAACTCTTCCGGAACCAAATATACTCTATAGATAAAATCATCGATTCATCCACTGATGTCGGAAACACTTCCTGGCATCCCGGAACATCTCATGTTCGCCATATTTCTCTCGTAGGAAATTCTGCCCATACCGGCATCATTTCCCTCTCATGATAACTTCACCGAACTTCTCCGAATCACTCCGGAGTTGTTTGTGACATCGGAGGGACTCCGACCACTTCTCATAACCACAAAACTACAACTTTATTCTCTCAATAAAAGATTGACTCACAGCTTAAGTGTGTGACCCGAAAGGTTCGGTAACACAAAGACATGTCCGGGAACTTACCAGACAATAACCAGCATTGGGACCTAGACGGCCGTACTGGCTCCCGTGTGTTCACGAGTGAACGACAGAACCTGTGTGTTACTCATTACGCTAATCCCCTTACGTACACGATACCAATGATATCTCGAGATTGAGACAATGTGCTCTAGTGTGATCAAACCCTTTGATCATAACACATATAATTCTCGTACCAATATCATTCTCTTTTCTCATTCCGTATTTTCATTGTCCCGTGATTAATCACGCTGTGTCTGGCCAGACGATTGGGTGACAATAAAATACTGAGATGGCCTAGAGGATGTATCTCTCCATCGTCTGGAGGAGTAAGTGCCATTCTTGAATAATCTCTGTTCCAATACATTATTCTAGTCACACCCAAAAGCACCGTTATGGTCCCCAGTTACGGCCAGACGTTAGGTGACAATCAAGCATGAGTGTCGAATAAGCGGTCACCAGATATTCTCATAGCAAAGGAATACAGCTAATGAAAATAAACATATCAATTGCTACTTCATCGTTGACGATTAGTCTCTTAGCAAGATCATACAATGGGTCGGTTCAGTACTATTGTCATTCCGACAATAAACTCCTATAGTTGTGTGACTTATACAAAGTCCATGATCAGGAAAACATGATCATCAAACAACAAGATAGGCTAGTCTTAGAGACAAGACCAGGAACGCTTTTACTTGTTCGTATCTCTACACCTGTATTGGAGGTTTTCCTCTTGAACACGTTGTATTTGCTATTCAAGTGCCCAATACAGTTATAGCATAAAGATATAAACATTAATAATAAACTTGGAGATAAATAATAACTAAATTATTATTGTCTCTAGGGCATATCTCCAACAGTCTCCCACTTGCACTAGAAACAATAATGATTCTAGTTAGCACGATGACATGACACCAAATGGAACTAAGGCCACTCACGCTTTCGCATGCGCTCTGAGACTGTGTCCAAAACTTTGATCCAATCAAAGTACATAAACTTGTTTAACTCCTCACATGTCAAACTTGACAATGTAAGTCGGATATATAGGAATTGGATATCGGTCTATCCGGTTCCGTAGTAGCATTAATAATATCAAGCGTCTCCGAATGATATTATCATACCGTCTATTGAAACCTTACCAAGTCAATGACTTATCCAATAACTTGCTTATCATGACGTCTCACATCAATGATGCAACTATCCTTATAGAAAATCTATTTATGTTGTAGAATCCACTCATAATATACAAGTGATTTGATAAAATCAAAACACCAAATATTTATCAATTGAAAATTGCATTTATCAGATTAAATCAATTAAGATCTGATTTCATAATTCCACTACAAATACGTATATGAGGAACTTCTCTATATACACTATTTGAAGCTTTACAAAATCTACTAAGTCGTTCATTCTTTTGTAATATCACTATTGGGTTCTTTTAAACAAACCCTCAGGATCAATTACACTTTTAATTAACTGCCTTTATGAGAAAACTTTTACCAAGTATTTCTCTTAACTTGCGGCCAAATAAAATTTAGCACTTTGGAAACTTTCCGGCTTAATGTACTATATATAGCAATGAGATAAGCAAAATCACATTAAATATGATTTGATCTTATTCCTCTCTATTCGCTCATCATTGACTACGAATGTCAATGTGTCTTGCAAATATCACGCTATGAATTCTTGATCAAATTTCTTTGACTCAAGACACAATTCGAATTACCTTTCAGAATTGTACTTAGCACATTCATACTCATGTTTATTAAATTCTATCTTATAGACAAAACTTTAATAAGACACTTTCCGACCTTTTATTTAAAACTCTTTTAAATCTTTATTTTTACAAGATATACATTTTTGAATTCGGCCTAGCCTTATTCAACAAATATAATATCAGCTCCCACTGACTTTTAAGTCCCTTCGATTTATATAATGAAAAGAATAAATTCTTAATCATTATACGACTGACTTCAAACACTCATAATATAATTATCCAGATTATTCTCATAATCCAAATGAATTATTCTTAGCAATCAATTATGCTACTTTAGTCCAAACAGCATCGAGCAATTGATATGATAAGTTTTGCAACTTCTCACTATCATTTATTCGTCCTTGATAAAACAATTTTAATCAAGACTAGCTCTATGAATATTAAATATTCACATCTGTCCTTTCTTTATGAAATATTCATGCCCAGTGATTTCACATCACGTCCAAACTACTCTCAAGATTAAATCTTGGAGCTACATGAATTTTTCTTGGACTCCTTTATGACATATACCGTCATTTATGAGTATTCCTTATTCTGTTTGTAATTGCTTTGCTTTTAATCATGTTCCTGGACATTTTAATAATTCAACCACTAGGTGATTTAATCATTAAATTCCTCACATGACTTTCATCATAATACTTAATTCGAATCATGTATACCTACATGTATTCCTGGACAAAGTAATGATATGGAAACATTTGCATTACCCTCATTCTAACACTTGTCCAAAGACTCCCAGTCTTAATTTAGTATTTTGATTTCCACTCTCTCTTCATGAGAAGACACTTTTCTCCAATTCTAAAGTCAACAAGCTTTTAGAATTATGTGTGGAAAACAACTGCCAATATAATACTTTGGACTTTACCTTTATGCAAAACATTTATTCAATTCGAATCCATACTTGAGATTCACAATCGAAAAACTTGAACTTTCTATCAAAATAACTCTAAGTTAAAATTGATATAGGTCCCCAATACAAACAAAATAATCTATATATTTAGTGGGTAATTTGGAATTCTATTTCACATCACATCACAAGACCCTTGACATAATTATTATAACATTTCCTTTTAATCTTTATCTTGCAAAAGATTTTATTACCATGATAATTTCGAATTACAAAATTCATCATGAGTAATTTGACTAAGAAAACTTTCTTTCGTCAACAATGTTACAATAATTATTAAGTCCTTTTCTTTAACATCAAATACCTTTGATTCCTTTATTTTGATTCTCACATCTCCCACTGAATTATATGAAATATTGCATCTTCAATAATTTCATTAACTCTATTTCATTAATATGAAGCATCATATTAAATCTTCAATAGAATTGAATTAATGGGTAGATTCCACTCCTTTATGTAAATTTCGAAATCTACTAGTGCCTAGCACTTTGCCAATTTCGAATCTACCAAATGCCGCATTTTGTGGATTTCGATTTTCATTAAATGCCTAGCACTTTATGAATTTCGAATTTCTCTAAGTGTCTAGCACTTTTGTGATTTCAGTTTTATCATTTAATTTTAGAGATAACTTTAAGAGTCTCAAGAGAACCAACGAAAAGTATAACTCCAAATTAAAGATTAAACCAACTTAATTATTACTCAAAACTTTAAGTAATATCTTGAATCAAAATAATAAAGACTTAACAAACAAAACTTAATGACATATTACAATAAAGAAGATTAAAACCGAATTCACAATAATTGGAATTCCCACACATACTTTATTATTCGAACAAAACTCTGTTCCAGAATATAAAATATTCATTACAAAATGATCGAACTGAAAATAACTCTTATTTAAAGTCCTAGTGTAAATCTTCTTCATTGACTTGGATTGTAGACATAGTGGTGATCATGGCGCCTTAAGTGCCTTCTTTCCCCACTTCCTCCACTTCTTCCTGAATCTCTTGCCTCTTTTCCTTTTCATACTGCGATCATGCAACATGAAAAATTTCAGTATTAAATACCAAAATATATTCGAGCCGAGAATATGTCAATAACTTGTGTATAACTCTTATACCTTTTGTGGACTTGCCACTGGTCTTTCAAGAAGGATGCTGTCATCAAATGATGCACATAGATATCCAACTCAGCTGACAAGAGCATTTCGAAGACTTCCTTGACTGTCTTCTCCACACCCATCAATTCATAACATGCCACAAAAGCGTAGTATGATGGTAGTGATCTCAGAAGTGTGTCAACCGCTTGATTTTCTGGAACTGGTTGCCCAATATCCTCAAGCTTCCTAGTATCTTGCAGAACTTAACCTTGTGCTCCCTCATCGAGCCTCCCTCGTTAGTTTGCACGATCTAAGTTCCCCATTGAATTTGTAGTTAGCATGACACAACTGTATAAGAACTGAGCTTTCAAAGCTTCCATGAGACGGAAGGGGCGATAGTATGGATAACTGTCGCTAAGCTCGGGACTTATCCTGTCTAGCATAACCAAACTCACTTGATACTCTTCTTCCTCCATAGGAGAATAGTCATCTTCTAACTCTGGAACAGGAGTGTCCAGTACATGCTCTAACTCGTCTCCTGAGATTTTCTCTCAGCCATGAAGCCAATCAGCAAAGATCACGCTTTCCGCAGTCAATTTTCCTAACAACTCATCCTCATGCATATTCTCAACGGGATCCATTTCTACAACAAAACAAGTTTATTCAGACTTTTAGTTTATTACCAATTTTAATGCACTACTTTAACTCAATTAAATTGAATCAAGATATGCTCCCACTAAGCCCAATAATCCTCTGATTGGCGCTAAGTGATTCAGGACCCGATAACCCGACGAAACAAGCATGGATACATGGCATGTCACGTGAACGAACCGGTAGGCACTATGCCAGTTGTAGTAGCTACAACTCATGTTCGTCTTTTGACGTGCGTGTTCCGAACTCATAACTTTGTATGCTAGGACTTCAAGACAACCAACCGATATGCTGCTGGAATGGTTCGCGCCCGCCTCCCAAACCCTTGGCACACATTACTCATGGAAACATGGCGCATGATGACAAGCATCTGGTTTGACGGTGCTACGGTTGGAAGAACACGATCTCCTTGATATTTTAACTTGAGGATTCACCCTAATAAACGACTACTGCGCAATCAAGATGCAAACAACAAAGGATAAACATCACAGGCAATTAATAATAATTCATGTGCTTTGGTATAGCCTTTGTTATTCTCCGGAAGTTCTTGACGCTCGTCCTTGAGGATCACCATCTTCATAATTCCCGGTCACGGCAAAATCCCTGAGGGAAAATTACCGTAGCCGAAAACTCGCCAAGTACTTGTCACCAGCACAGCCGCCGGCGCCTCCTCCCGGTCCTGCGACGAACTCTTCTTCGCTTACTTGTCGATGACGAACTCGATCAATTGTTTTGGCTTTGGCCATCATTGTTAAAACACCGTAACAAATAGCTATACCAAAACACATGCACACAATCCTGCAAAACCAAGTTAGACGTTTCTAACGTTTGTTTGCAAGTTTTACGTGGCCTTGTAGGATCTACGGAAGAACCGTCACTACCTACGAACTGCAGCACGTTTAGGCTAGTTGCTAGATTAACTTTGCGGGGTGATTGAGATCCCAACATTACGAAAACGTTGCGAACCCCAATCTAAACGATCACATGTGCGCGTGACCCCCGTGAGGCGTCCAACCCTCATGCCCCGTCCGTATATACAACAACGTCCTTTATTCCTTTTGACTTTTTCAACAAGGACTCCCTCCCTTCCCTTTTATCTTTTTGACTTTTTCCTTTATTCCTTTCCTAGTTCAATTAGGACTCTTTTAAATCACCAATTTAAACAAGGAAGGAGAGGAGGGGACTTGGTGCGGCCGGCCTGGAGGTGGGTCCCATGCAGCCGGCCCACACTAGGTGTGGCGCAGCACGCAGGCACCCCCCTCTTTCCTCCGGCGCATCCCCCCTTCCCGCAAACCTCCGAAACTCTTCCGGAACCAAATATACTCTATAGATAAAATCATCGATTCTATCCACTGATGTCGGAAACACTTCCCGGCATCCCGGAACATCTCATGTTCACCATATTTCTCTCGTAGGAAATTCTTCCCTATACCGGCATCATTCCCTCATGATAACTTCACTGGAACTTCTCCGAATCACTCTGGGTTGTTCCTGTGACATCGGAGGGACTCTGACCACTTCTCATAACCACAAAACTACAACTTTAT